>CM073772.1:18641465-18799235 GCA_037158775.1 Hetaerina titia | reverse complement strand
ATATAGATGTAAAAAGCATCAAAAAAGTATTGTTGAAAGCCGCAAGCGAAGCAATAGGAAATGTAGGCAAGGGAAAAACAAGGAAACCATGTATTACGGACGATACGATTAGAAAGCGAGACCAGAGAAGAACATGGAAGAATGTAATCACGGGGTTAAGTCCAGGAAGTATAAAGAGATAAATAATAAACCGAGGAGAGGAAAGAAATAGAGTGAAGGAAGTGTGGTGGAAGACGCAGTGCGAGGACATGTTCACAAAGGGAGGGTGAAATTGGTGCGCTATAAAGGAAGTTGAAAGCGCTTTTTGAAAGTACGGAGGTAAAACTGTGATAACAATGAAAGATAAGTCAGGAATATTATCAATTAAAACAGGGAATATCCAGAAGATATGAGAAGAATATATAGAAAAACTGTACGGCAAATGGAATAAGCTAGCAAGCTTACGAATACGAGGGTGGTCCCAGAAGTAGATCTAGACCTGACCTAGACGAATGGCGGCATTATGAGGTAATGTACCGGTGAAGGTAGGTTTTTGGATGGACACAACTATCATATAATTAACTTGCGACTCCAACAAAACACAATCCAGTAACCTAGTCTATACCAGGTCCCTCTTCATCTCTGTGTACTTCCTTCCTCCCTTCATCCCGTCCAACATCCCTATCTTATTCCTGCCCTTTCCTCGTTTGCCCAACATTCTCCCCTCTATCACCGTCTTAAAAATTCAACTTCCACTCAATACGCCATTCATCCATTTTTCCTGCCTCCAAGGAATTTCTCTCAACAAACCCCTCTCCTCACCCACCATCTCCAGTACTTATTCATTTGTTTTCCTTTCGGTCCATTTCACCTTCTCCATTCTTCTCCACACGGACATTACAAAAGCCTCCAATCTATGTACATCCTCCTGCTTCAGTGACCATGCCTCCGCGCCGTACATTGCTACGCTCCATATTAAAGTCTTGACAAGTCTTTTCTTAACATCCCTACACAACGTCCCCGTCATCAGCTTCCTCCTCCTTGTGACAGCCTCTTTGCCTAGCGCAATTCTCCCAACAGCACCGGTGATAATGGGCCACTGCCCATTCGGACTCTCCGTTCCCCTATCGCACCTGAGCAGTTTGAGGCATGTGCAGGTTGCGGATCAGTCCCCTGTCCCTACAATCTATTCCTATTTTCTCCAATATACGCATTAGTTTTTCAGAATTCACTCTATCAACCGCTTTTTCGAAATCTACGAAGCAGGCAAATACGTCCTGATAGTACTCTATATTCCTCTCAATTAGTGATCCCATGACTGCAATGGTATCACGCGTACCTCTCCCCTTCCTAAACCCAAACTGATCATTTCCTAACTAATCATTTGCTTTACTCTCTATCCTTTTGTTGATGATCCTGAGAACAACTTTAGCACCGTGGGATATCAAACTTATTGTTCTGTATTTCCCACATGACGTAGCCTTAACCCTTTTTGGAATAGGAACTAACACTGATCTTACAAAGTTTTCCGGCCAGATTCCTTCCTCATAGATATTACGAATAATTCCAAATAGTCTTCCTCCCACATTTCCCTAAACCTTTCAATAACAGGAATTTTATCTACTCCAACGGCTTTATTTTGTTTCATCTGCCTTAAATCCTTTTCTATCTCGTTGTCGAGCATGCCTGGACCTAAGCTATCTTCCTCTATGTCATGTTCCTTTTCTATGTCTAACCTTGTTGGCCTAAGTTCTTTACCATACAGTATTTCTATATATTCCTTCCATCTCTCTTGGATCTTTTCTCTGTCAACTATTATCTTACCCCTTTAATATTTAACTGTTAGCACAGATATTCCCTTCTTACTCTCCGATAATAACTTAACCATGCTGTAGAGCGTACCAATTTCCCCCTTCCTCTGTAAACTTTCCATATCCTCACATTTGATGGCGGTAGTTGTTTGAAAAATATCACTCTAATAGAAAGTATGCCATATATAAAGCATATGTTTCAAGTTTGAAGACCCCAAGTTGTTTAGTATTTGTTAGGCATCAATCAATAGTGAACGTTTTCAGTGAATTTCTGAAAATGGAGAAAAATGGTCTTCGTTATGTGATACAATACTTTTATTTGAAAGGCCTCACCCCAACCAATATAACAGCTGAACAGGATTCTACTCTGGATGAGTCTGCTCCTTCGTTTACAACAGTAAAATATTGGGTAGCAGAGTTTAAACGAGGATGTACAGGCTGTCAAGACGAGCATCGCATTGGTTGACCGAATGAGGTGACGACTCGCGAAACGGTGAAGAGAATCCACAAAGTGATCCTGGATGATCGTCGATTGAAAGTGCGCGAGCTAGCAGACATAGTAGGCATTTCAAAAAGTGCGGTACATCGCATATTAACTGAAAATTTGGACATAAAAAAGCTAACTATACACACACACACACACATTTTTTGAGAAAAAAAAATATATATATTTATATATTTTTTTTCACACACACACTCATACATATGAGGGTGGTCCGATAAGTACCCGGCCTGAACTAGAAATGGGAGACAAAGGAACGATCAAAACAATGGATTCAAAAGGTAGAACCGGCTCCAAAGAAGGCGAAGACCGTGTCATCTGCAGGCAAGGTCATAGCGTCGGTTTTATGGGATGCGTGTGGGATAATTTTCATTGACTATCTTGAAAAAGGACGGCGAGTATTATGCGAACTTATTGCAATGTTTGAGCGAAGAAATCAAGCAAATGTGGCCGCATTTTCCCAAGAAGAAAGTGTTGTTTCATCAAGACAATGTATCAGATGACAAATCCGTAATTGCAATGGCCAAAATTCATGAATTAAAGTTTGAATTCCTACCTCATGCACCCTATTCACCAGATTTAGCCCCCTCGGATTTTTTTCTGTTCGCAAACTTCAAAAAAATAGCTCAATGGTCAAAGATTTTCCAACCGTGATGTGATGTCGGCAGTTAATGGTTATTTTGAGGAGCAAGACATTCTTCCTACAAAAAGGTTATCGAACTTATTGAACATCGCTGGGAAGAGTGTATAGAGCTGAAAGGAGAAAAATGAAATATAATAATGAGATAATATAGTATGACATATATTGAAAAATAAATACATTTTTCCCAAAATGTTTTTTTCTTTGCTGCGTCGGGTATTTCTGAGATTACCCTCGAAGAAAGTATGACGCAGATGATGATAGCGTATGTCCAAGAATAGTCCACGATGAGATAGAAAGGGCATCAAGGGAGACGAAATTAAAGGAGGCCGTGGGGGAAGACAGCATTCCCTCGGAGCTGCTCAGGAGGCCCTAGGAGGAAAAGTTTCCATGGACTAATTCGTAGGATTTATGAGGGAGTGATTTGGCCGAAGGATTTGGTGATAGAATGGGGTAGATTTTACGTTATTTCCCACCCCAAAAAACGAAAGGTAGTAATACGTGATGACCACAGAACAATAAGTTTGATTTCGCACGAATCTGAAGTGGCCCTCAGCATCGATGATCATTTTGGATGCACGGAGGGAAGGGCACGAGACAAATGAAAGTGCAAAAAGTCGACATCGCCCGCGGGGTCGCTCCGGAAGCGACAATTTCTGCAAGGCGACCGTCGACACCAACCTTAGAATTGCCCCCAGAATCTATTCATCTTCCTTGGCGTGAACCGAGGAAGGTGTTTACATATCAATGCGCAGAGCAACGAGATGCCATTTTTTCAGCGTCACTGAAGGAAGTTTAAAAAAATTTTGGTCTTACTTTCATTAGTGTTACAATTAGATACTAAAACTAATAAATAACAATGTGTATAGAAACATGCATGAACTGTACCTTCTCATCAACACATAAGCAGAACTCGAGGACATTATCGATTGAAGAATAGCGAAGCAGAGAGTTCTTTACCTAATTAATGCGAGAAACGTTACTCGTTCCTCGGAGTAACTAGAGTTTACCGTTCAAGATTATTTCACAGCATTCATTTATGCTCACAATTAATTGTGAGGGACGATTCTTGGACACTTGTCCATTTAATGAACTTGAAGAGTCTTAGCTCTTAGTTACTCACTGCATGGATTATTCTGGCAAATTAACCGAAGCTTTTTGTATTTGATCCATAAGGGGCTCTCGGAAAAAAACAAACAAAAAATAGCCAGCTCTTTCATTTTCAGCTTGTTACGATTATTGCTCGGTATATTTGGAGCATTTGAAAAAAACATTGTATAGACTAAAAATGGGTAGCTTGGCTAATGCCAAAGACTTACTTCAAAATTAGGAATTTTGAAGTAAGTCTTAATTCCTAATTTTGAAGTAAGTCTGCAATTTCCGCAAGTACTTTTCACTCAAAAGGACTGGACAATATAGTATTACAGCCACGAAACCTTGATGTTTCTCCGCATGTTCTCCATTGGCTGAGAATGTTTAGGTTTCGTGGTGCTGGACGTGCACGCGGGGACGCATGAGCAGAGAGAGAGCGTGGATGGGCCCCGCTGGCGAGAACCCACGCCTTGGGACTCGAAGTCCACGGGGAGCGGCGTTGGGAGCGTCCAGGGAGGGACACTGCGAGGCAGAGGGCGGCACCGGTCGAACTCCCGTTCGGTGCCAAAGGATCGCCGTGGGGCGAGGCAGGCGTCCGGTGCGGCCCGTGGTTTGTGATCCCCTCCGGGACGAGGGGGGGCGTGGGAGGGAGAGATAAGCGCGGCGTGGGAGCGGGGGCGGAGGGCGCCTCTCAGCGCGGCGCGTGGGAGGCGAATGCGGCATCCCTGAGGGGGGCGGGGGGCAGCGGTGCGAGTCTGCTGAGTGGATGCGAACGCCCGTTCTCGAGTGTGGGAGAGGTGCGCGGCTGGGAAAGGGGGGCCTGCCCCCCTCGGAGGGAATGACAGGTGGAGATGATGGAAAGGGGGGGGGGGTGGCGAAAGGAAGTTACAGTCCGATTGATTCGACACAGGATGTCGGGGTGTGCGAAATCACGCTCGAAAAACAAATGTTCCAAAGTATAGGTTCCGCAGGAAATTTATTCAGGGGCATACTTGGGTTGCACCTGAAAACCTTTTCTTAATAACCTAAAAAAATGTTTTTGGTTCTTTTTTAATTTGGCACAAGTTAGGGAGTCCAAACATTACAAGGGGTTAGCATGGCCAAACCACTATAAGATTGGTTTGATTGGTGAGGGTAGCACGAAGGTAGAGGGTAGTACTCGTAGGTAGAGCCCGCCCCTGACACCAAGCCCTGTGCAGCGAGTGAAGTCCATGGAAGGGAGGCTCGCAGCTGATTGTACCTGCAAGGACACGCTGCCGCCTCCCGCACGTCACTTGGGCGAAATGCCAGGAGGATGAACCATCGGAATCGAGTCCAGCCGCAGGGGAGCCGCGCCCCGTAATTAACCGCATAGGTCACAGTTAAGAGAGAGATTATTTATTATTATTAGGTATCCTTCCGGTTAAGGTAGGTTTTTGGATGGACACAACCACCAAATAAATATTTTGTAACTCTTAACAAAACACAACGTAGCAACATACTCTACATCAGGTCCCTCTACATCTCTGCACACTGCCTTCCTCCCTTCATCCCGTTCGACATCCCTATCCCGTTCCTGCCCTTTCCTAGTTTGCTTAACGTACTCCTCTCTGTTACAGACTTCAACATAACACTACCGATTCACGACCGTAGCTACGTTCCTTGTATATTTAAATTCTCTGATACCTTTCTGAGTCACCTGGTATTTTCCATGTATACCCACACATTTTGTGGTTTCTACACCATGAGTTGGTGATGACTAACCCCTGTCTCCTCCAGAACTCAATTGTTTTCTCCCCGTGGTCATTCCTCGTGCCTAACCCATAGTTCCCCACCTCATCACCAGCAATGCGATTTTGGGCGCGCTTGTCTTACGCTTCGTCGCGATGACCAATTGAGATTCGCAGATATCTTCTTCATTGTACATGCTCACATTCACATCTACACTCGATTGAACACCTAGGCGTTACCCTAACTCACGATCTATCCTGGTTGAAACACATGTGAAGATGTGGGCACAGGGGAGTACGTGAACAAGCTAGCACAAAATTAGAATTTATTAGAAGAGTACTGGGTAAATGTGGTTGAAAGGTCAAGGAGAAATGTTTTCTGTCGTTGGTTAGGCCTCATGTAGAATATGCTGCAAGTATATGGAATCCTCACGAATTTGGATTGATTGCCGAATCGTATCGCGTGCAGTGTAGATAGCAGTTAGATTTGTAAAATGTTGTCATGACATACTGAGTAGCGTATCGAAAATATTAGAGCAGCTAGGCTGGGAATCACTCACGGAGCGAAGGTTAAATTGCAGATTGAATCTCTATCATAAATTGAAAGGACGTCTCTTTAGCAATGATGTTGAAAATTTATTATTACCACAATTAGAGAAATTAATTGTGGAACAAACAGATTGAAGATGTCATTTTTTCACGAGAGTTAAGGGATCAGAATACCATTTGCCCGACAGCGATAGGTATCATATTCGGGTCAAAATTAGTCTGATTTATATCCACCCCCTGCCACACACCTTAGCAACGGCTTGCAGGGTACTAAAATAAATAAAAACATTTGCTGAAACATGCACAAGGGTGGGAAGGGGGTGAGCGTTTCCCACCCCGCCTCCGGGCGCCAAAGGATGGACCCAGCCTCTGTCCCTCCGCCACAGCCTCCCCGCCCGCTCCTCAATGAAAGCGGGGACAGCCCGCCAGTCACGCGCTCGACACAACGACGCGCATACTTAGCAACGCCCAAGTTGAACTAGACAATAGAATACATATCAACTTAGCAACGGAATCTGGAAAATATTTATTATTACCCCCTAGGATGAGCTTTACAACACAGGGTGCTCACTAAATTAGCGAATTATATTGGGGAATGATTCGGGGAATGAATGCGAAATGGCGTCGGAGTACTACGAGTACTACTCGTACATCAATGTTTACAGGATTATGTTTTTTACTTTTAGGGATAGTTAAATGCTATGCAATCTTGATGTAGGGAACCGAAAACTACCCAAAGTTAAGATAATGGGCTCAGTAAGAAGATTACCGTCTAAGTGACACATGTAAACGCAGTTATCAACCCGAAGGTTAGTTTTGATGGTTAAGGATCAATGTCACCCCAACGGAGGGAGAAATTCACATATCAGGGTGGTTGGGGGTCATTTCCCATTCCCTGCGACGTCTGTGGCTTCTGGTGTCCGAAAAATCACACCCATTGGCTGGCCAGGGTCTGTGAGTGACCAAAATCGTCACTCGAAATCGGAACCTGGCCCTCCTGTCAGCAACCGAACGATCCACCCACCGGACCATTCACCAAGTCCCTGGCATTCTCAGGCCATCATGGTAGAACACCCTCAACGGACAATTAAGACAGGGGCCATCCATTCTCTCAAGACAATTCGGAGTATCTGTCGAGAACACGGCGGGAGATACAGTCAAAAGTGACAAATTCGTCGCAAAAACGCATCTACGACGAAAATATGTTTTATTTTCGTTCTTTTGCCGTGAACCGAGGCATGGCATAATGCATGGTATTCCCCAAAGGACGGCCGGTATTCCCGTGGGAAAGGGTAACATTTTCATTAAAGTATATTTAGAACATACGTGCGAGACATACTTTTGCAGCGTTTTACGATATCCGTTTTCAGTGCACTCGTCGGTGGTGGTGGCGTCGGCAGGACTGCGTTCTCATCACCATGCACAAGCACACCCACCGCTCGGGGGCCCACGGGAATGCGAGGGGATGGTGGCACGGGAGAGGGGCGGACGCATCATATCTCCAAACCCCCATGGCTATCCCAGAGTGCCTCGAAGGGGTACACACGCCCCCTCTCCACCCCCGGAGGCGATTCCGTGATTTGAACGCGAGTCCTTCCAGCGGGTGTCGTAGAAAGCAGATCAGGGAGCCTATGGAGTGCGGGGCATTGGCCGCCCATGAACGAGGGGCGGGAAGGAAGCTCGGTGGAAAGGTCGGAGGGCCCTCGGTGAGCGCGAGGACTTCCAAGGGTGCCGTCCAAACCCTGAGTCACATCGCTTGCTTCACATTAAGGCGCTATTAACTATGCAAAGGAAAGTTCTCTGAAAAGCTGACCGAGAGGAAATTGGGAAGAAACGCGACAAACTCGGCCGCTGAGTTAATAGGTGCATACGTGCACGCATGCATCTGTGCATTTCCCGGACCCCGTCGTCACTTCGTCATCGTCGCGGGATTAGGGCGAGCGATGAACGCCTTCGCGATTTACTGCCGCGCTCCCGACGTTTCGGCCACCCTCGTCGGAGCCTCCTAAGGGTAAACACGAGGCGCCAAAACCAGATGACGGAGAAGGAACGTGCGGCAAGACAGAGCACCGAAAAACACCCACCAAACATCCACGAAACAGTCGTGTTGGCAGTGGACCATGGCACGTTCCAGGTCCCCATCGAGAAGACGACGAATGGAGCCACGGTTTGTCCATGCATCGACATTGCCCCATGGTGTGGAAGAAGGACACTCTTTGCGACAGTCTTGGAGAGGAACCCTCGAGAGTGGAGACACAAGGCTTGGGTGTCTCCACCTGTCGGCATTCATTAATGCGCGTTCCACATATGGTGGACGTCCATATGGACCATTTGGATGACCATGTTTTGGAGAAAAAAATTAGCTGGCAAGTGTGTGTAACGCGAGCGACTCCCCATTTTAGATATTTCTCATTATTGATGGCACTCTAAATGTTCTGCGAAAGGGCAACACATACGTACGAGTACATACATTTTAATATTCCGGACCACGGACTAGAATCTATACCACAGATGTCCATAGTCACCAAAGACAAATTTTCTTAATTTCATAACTACTCGAATGGCATATTTGTCGTGAAGTTGAAGCCCACTCGTCGGTATTTCAACGCAAACGATAATTAACATTGTATGCCATGTTGAATGGGGTTACATTGCGGAACTCCATCAAGATGAAAAGCAAGAAAACACTTAGCTGATATATAAGATATAATTGTTTTGCCATCGAAGTTTTAGCAATAAAAATAAAGAGCGTGGAATAGCAAGTATTTTGCTTCCTTTTCATGATTGACATTGTTGTCAAGACAAATGTTCATTTAAATAAAACAGTTTCTGGCGTAACTTGGTGGACAATCTTCAAATTGATAACATTAAAAAACAAACAACTTTCCTTTCCACTTAATTTTTTTATTATCACGAACTAGGTTTAGTTATTGTATAACATCATCGGGTAAAAATGCAAGTCAAGCACAGTACGATATATTACGTTTTCAGTACGTATATTGTTATGTTTTTTCGCTCACCCCCTGTCAACAAACCTGAAACCAGTAAAACCTTTTCAACAATGTAGCACCCCGCTACTGAGTCACTGATTAGTTACCCAGTGCCGTTCTCCCCGTTCACAATAATCATTCCCCTAATCCCCTGCCAACTATTCCGACGTCAGGTGGGCTTTTTGCAGCAATGTACTGAACCCCCTCCTCCCAGCCGGCTAATTTGTCAATATTACCAATCCTCCTTCTCCGCCTCCAACCATAGACTTTTAGCCCCCCTCTTCCTACCTCAACCAATCCTTTCTTTCCGACCTCCTCTTCCCCTCCGCCCAGAGATATGTATACATTTATACCCTGCTTGACTTGCATTTTCACCTGATGATGTTATACCATAACGAAACCTACTAGGTCGTGATAATAAAAAATGTTGAGTGGAAAAGCAAAGTTGTTTGTTTTTAATAAAATGAAGGTTTTTATTCATTCAATTAAGACTTTATCGTTGCAATTAGCTAACCTCCCATCCATTGGAGGCCCTCCCTCCGAGTGCGAGTACATCCGCCACCGTAAGGAAGAACATTTCCCCACTTCCTTCCTTACCCTCGTTTTGAATCAGTGCTGACGAAGACGAATAAACCTATGCACACATAATGCACGAATACTCGCAAAAACGGTTGAAATATTAATTTCAAATTAATAAAAGCTAAAGAATGGAGGAATCACAATTTACACGTCCTATGTCACACCATTGGCCAATTTCTGATGCAGAGCATGCGGTGTCCTCCCCCGGGTCCCACATCGATGGAGGGGGGGGGGGGCAACAGCGAACGGAAGTCTGACACCCCCCCACCCGGAGAGACACTTTCCATTCCACACCTTGAATTACCGCAGACACCGCGCCTCGTTCGCCCAGAGGGCACCTCCGCCTGGAGGCGTGAAATGAGTCCGGAATTGGCTCCATCGTAAACGGCGTGATGAACGCCTTCGCTAAGTTTTGGAAAAGAGGACAGAATGCCTACTGGAGTGAGCGAATCTCGTACGGTAGAGTACGAACCGCACCAGGGACCCCGGATTCCGAATTGTCGCCGTCCCCGGGAACCGAACCTCCGCTTCCAGCGCAGAGGCAGGCAGGTCCAGCCGTAGCCAGCACGCGCGACCGTCGATCGGAAATCTCCTCACGCACTCAACACCCGGCGAAGTCAGAGAGGCACGCACGCCTCTGCCTTCCTCCGGTGGTTGGCTCCCGGACGACCAACCCTCGCCCACTCCCTCCACTTACAGAGCTTATGCTCTGTAACTTTTATCCCTAAGAATGGATTACAGTGGAGCAGGAAGATGGGGGGAACAGGACAACGTTTCACGCCGCTTCAAATTTCAATTTAATGCCTTCATACACAATCCGATGCTTCCCCCCCCTCCCACTCTCTTCCCTCCGAGGTACCGTTCCTCACAAAACTACAGACTTCCTCGTCGGTTATGCTTTTGGGACCTTCTGATGGAAACACATTCGAACCCTTATCACGCCTATCCTCGGAGAATTCTCAACTTGCCTCGGATTACATCTCCTATTGTTTTTACGTGGCTTGTACAATTTCTATGTGGTTTCGAGGTCCCCGCTTCCAGCGCTCCCACCCCAATCCAATCCGCAATCCTCGACCGATGCAACCACACCTTTCCTTTCGTTCCGCGCCCCCCGCAGCCCCTCAGGGGGCGCCCGCAACAGGGGTGGAGGGGGCGGGGGGCGAGAGGTGGGGCCAGAGGTGCATCATCACCGCCGCCGCGGTCAATTCGAAGGGACGGGTTGGGGTGCAGGTGCGTGGGCGGTGGGAGGAGTCCCCACCAGCGACCAATGGGATTTCTCCCTCCCGCGGCGGCCACGCCCCCTCGGCGGAGCGGGGATGCGCGAGAGGAGGGGGCGGAAATGATGGCGAGCCCTTGTCGGTGGCGCCGCCCTACGGCTGACCATCCGCACTTTCGAGAAGGCAAGAGCACCCAGCCACACCCCCCCCCCCTTGGAAGGAAAGAGTGTGGGACGGACCCGGGGGGCACCCGTGTAGGAGGCGCCGCCTCTCAGCCTTAATTCGGCCCCGGCGACACCTTCCCGGAGCGCCGGATCCCTCTCCAATGGCAGCACCCGTTCGCATCGATCCCCGCCTGGCTCTCCGGGAGGACCTTCGTTGACTGCTTACACTTGCAGGAAGATCATTGACTTCGACCCAGTTTTGTGCGCGAAACTCCGGATTAGATTTACAAATTAACAATCATTTCTTATGTTAAGACCTGCCCCACCATCAAAATACTCGTCCTAATGGAAAAAGGTGCAGTCACTGCCTCAAACGTGTTCAAATCCATCAATCATGGGTGTGGGTCGCGTGAAAAACAGGAACTATCCGCGCTAAAGAAACATCCATAAGGGGATGTAAAAACACCGAGCAATACGGTTTCATGTTTGCCTAATCGATGGTTTTCTGCGTAACTTTGTGAAATCGATTCATATTGGAAATGAAAGAATGATAACTTGGTGATTTCACAGAAATTTATTACGATACGACAACCCGGGTTTCGACGCCCAACATCGAAACCCGGGTTGTCGTAACGACCGTACGGTCTCGGGATATTTTGGTTACATATCTTCACGACCGTAGGTACTTTCTTGTTTATTTAAATTCTTTCATTTCATGTTTGCCACTCAATTAGTACATGTATCCTACGATCAATCGGAAATGTGAATAATACCCTAAATTAAGTCCAATAAAAATAATTTACGATTCTGAAAGCTTAGCGGACTGGATGATGCATGCAGGAAGACTTCGGTTGGTAAACGTGTCCGATATTAATTCATTAATTCAAAAAATCATTATCTAGAGTAACCGATAATGCAACTCGCTAATTTAGTTTTCTTTTACTTGATTAACAAACGGCTTTAAAATATTTTTTTTAATCTCCGGTAAAACTTGACAACTTATAAGTATCACTCATCTGTTTATATATCTAACGAAATGGGATACTCCATGATTTTAGGTTGGTGGCACTGCGAGGGGAAATTATGCATAGATGGATTGGGAAGACGTCAACTTCAACAGTTGGCAATTCCACGTTATTTTTTTGTTAATGTAGCGGCACGCCAGCTCCTATTAATGAGCAATTAGTCTTTTGATTATGAAAAAGATAAACATGTTGTTTTGATATTTTTCGCCGGAGTAAATATAGTATTTGTTAAAGTATTACTAGAATTAATTTTGAAAATTTAACCGAAATTTATTAAAAATACACCACATTTAACTTGACGGAGTAGAATTTCCCAGGCTACTCTTAGAGATCTCACGGGTGAAGTTCTCGCAGATCGTCCTACAGGTGTCTCCCGCGAAGGGGGTCCCCGGATACGGAGGGGAAGAGGGTGGGGGCGGGGACCCGGGCTGCCTGAACGTGCGAATGTTTGGACTACGGAACCCGCCCGCCCTGGTGGGACGAGTATGTATGCGACGAATCGTGCAATCCTGAGTTTCGCCTGGCTACTTGCTAGAAACTAGCTTGCACGTTCGTGATAAATTTCTTGCTGCATCCTGGGGTAAAATTATTTGTTGTAGTTAAGCGTATGTACTTGCATGCTTGTGGAGTGAAGGGAGGTAGATGTCTGGTTGCAAGCGCGTCGAATGATGGGATGTTACGATGAATGTGTGCACTGCTGTGGATTGGGGTTTGCATGTGTGTGTTGGTTTTGAATGCGGTATTTCTTTTTTCCTTTTTTGGGTGGTGACCTAACACCCCCCGCCACACACCCTTGCGGCGGCTTGCGGGGTATTATGTAGATGTAGATAAGACTGCAAGCCGCTGGGAGGGACAATGGCAGGGAATTCCACGTCACCAGTCATCAGAATAAATCATGATTAGTGCTCTTCTCCACGCATTCATTCGTGGGACATTTGAATACGTCCCCGTCATCAATTGCCTCCTCCTTGTGAAAGCCTAGATCTTTTCCTAGCGCAATTCTTCTCCTTACGTCCTTACTACTTTGACCATTTTGGTCTAAAACACTTCCGAGATACGTAAAATGTTGTTCTACCTGCTGTAGTTGTGCCCTCCTGTTTTACCGTTTAACTTAGCCTTTCTCTTTCTGGAAAACCGCAATTAAAAATTCCGGTCAAGATGAATGATTTTTACACTCAGGAATTGATGAACTTCAATGCACACTCACCAGATGACTCCGTTAAGAGTTACTGTTCCGACATCTCCCGTAGTTTCTTAGAATGTTTCAATTGAAGTGTTTAAAGTTGGCTTTAACCTCGCAGACTGTGGCGCTTCGCGCACGATTACGAACGCCTGTGGCATTGAATGTACGGTATTTCGTCAAAAATTCTTGCTCCTTTAAAGCTCCGAAAGTTTCATAGTCAAAGAGAGGCCCTCGATACCTTAACCGGCTAAAGCACTCGGACTGACATCGAGGGATCAGGGTTCGAATCTCGGTCAAGGCGAATGATTTGTACACTCTGAAATTGGTGCATTATCTCTTTAATCATTTCCTCTAAACATAAGTTGAACAGCACCGATGACAATGGACATGGATGGCCTTGCACCTCTTCCTAACACTGCCCATCCGGACTCTCCGCTCCCCACTCGTACCTCATAACAGTCTGGGACATGCACAGATTGCGGATTAGCCTCCTGTCCCTCCAATCCATTCCTATTTTCTAAGATACATTCCTTAATTCTGCCCAATTCACTCTCTAAAACGCTTACTGAAAGGTAGGTATCGAAGTAATCACTTGCCGGGCTTTCTAAGTCCTATTAATCTATATTTACCACCCGATACACCAAACAAGTTTGTGGCAGGGGGTGCAAGCAACAGGAGAGATGGGTAAGAAGGGTGTTTAAATGGTTAGAAAAAGGGAAACCACATCCACTTAAATCCCTAAAAAGACGTGCAAATTCAAGCACATACTAATGGAAAATTTTGGAAGTTCACCCAATATGGAAGTAAAAATAAAAGGAGGAAATATAAATGAATGGAAACTACTATGACGATAGACCACCACCATGTCAAGACAGCTACTGCCGAGCTGGAAAGCAAGAAGGGGAGCAACCTACGGCCATGCAACTTATGGTTGCCACCTTTAAGACGTCACAGTTGGAAAATGTGGCACCGCGCTGTTAGCAGCGGAACGATCATATAGATCATTCTACAAGTACCACTTTAAGTAGCTGGGTGCGAAACCAAACTTATCGAATATATTCCTCACATGAGGCCATCTTTCCTTCTTTTGGTTTGCGACTTCACAACATCTAACGACAATTTCGATATATTTTAATCCCTCACTAGGAACTGGGAAAAGGGGCCTTGGGACACCGACATATAAAATCCTCAAATGAGTGTTTTATATCACATATTTCCATTTTCTTTGTCTGTTAATAAATCAAACGAAGGAGCGAGACGGTGTTTGTCAATACCAATATTGAAAAAAAAAACAAAAAGGGAGCTCACATGCATTGCGAAATGTTCGCTATCACAAGCACTGTGGATAAAAGTAACTGTTATGTTTTTAACTATATTTGTGTTGGCCAACGCTATCTCGTTCTTTCGTGCGCTTGTGATCTGCTCGATTCCGCCTTCCCCACCTCTCCCGTTTTCGTCTTTTATACGTGTTCCCATTCCTTCTCCTTTAATTTATTTTTTTGTTTTATTTTTAAAAATTTATATTTTCCCTTCAAGCCACCGCCGGGGTGTATGGCAGGCGGTGAATACAAACCAGACCAGTTTTGATCCGAACATTACCCTGTCGCGGTCGAACAATGTTATTATGATCACCTATCTTACGTGGAAAAAAATGACATCTTAAATCTCTCTGTTCTACACTTAATCTCTTTAATTTTATTGACATGATCTCTCCTACCGTAGTACGATGGGGTCATAACACATTTTCAACATTACTGCTAAAGAGACATCCTTCCAATTTATGCAAGAGATTTAATCCGTAATACCCTTAACATTCGCTCCGTGAGTGATTCCCAGTCTAGCTGCTCTATTATTTTGGATACACTACTAAGTTTATCATTACAGCATTTTACAAATCTAACAGGTATCTACACTGCGCGCCATAGAATTCAGCAATCAATACAAATTGGTGAGGATCCCATATAACTAGCAACATATTCTAGAAGAGGCCTAACCAACGACAGATAAATATTACTCTTTGACCTTTCAACCACATTTACCAAGTACTCTACTTATAAATCCTAATTTTTGGTTAGCTTGTCCACATATTCCTCGTACGCTTCACCAAGGAGAGATCGCGAGTCCTCACTCACGATCTCTCCTGGTAAACCTGCTAGGTATTTAATTTTGTCTACACATTCCATTTGGGTGTTCCCAATGCATTTAGCGTTCGGGTGGGAATTGCTCCTCTTTCAAAAATTTGTGACTACACACTTTTTAAAGTTTAATTCTAATTTTCAAGTGTCGCACCAGCGTTGTATAGCATTAAGGTCATCTGATAAAGTTGCTCTGCCTCAGGATCACGGTAAACCAATTCATCGTCGGCAAATAAACGTATCTTACTAGTGCCTACGGAGTGAATGTCGTTAACGTAGAGTAGGAATAAAAGAGGTCCGAACGTGAGGGTTCCATGTATATCTACTCCTTTTATGGTGTATAAACCAAGTGTTGGGGATAGCTAACCCCTGTTTCCGGCAAAATTCAACTGCTTTCTCCCCGCGGTCATTCCTCGTGCCTAAACCGTAGTCCCCACCTCATCACCATCTCTTACTTCGCCTACCGTCGCATTCCAATCCCCCATCACTATCAAATGTTTCCCTGCAGAAACACGAGCGATTACGTCCTCTAACTGATTGTGTATCTTAACGACTTCTTCCTCTTTATAATTACTCGGTGTCATGTATACCTGAACAATGACCAAGTCAGTCGTATGTTTATGAATGGGGTGATCGAGGACTGCAAGGAGATGGCGAGGAGCAAGGGAGATTGTTACTATGGACGAGAAGGGTAATGCATTCGCCAGGGAAAAGAGAGTGGCACAAGCTACAAGAGAAGCGGCACATATTCTATTCTTCGACGCACAAGTGGCCTCTGAAGGCTCTTAGGAAGAGTAAACTACACATGGAGCGGCGAAGAAAGCGTTTACTACACCTCAGGTGATAGCCAGGGCGTGTCCTCCGCTGCCTCCCAGTCTCCCAGCACGCCCCCCCCAATGTCTCTCTCAATGACTCTCGGCGTTATAAATGTCGCTTCCTCCCCATCAGACCAACGACTACAACCCTCGGTTGCGTTTGGTACTAACATTTCCAAAGGTCTGTCCGTACGCAGGCACCGGCACGCCGAGATTAACTGATTGGTGAACATTATAGAGCCATTATTATACAAGCTGGCGGAAACGAAGGGTGACGTGGAAACGTCGCCGTCCGCCAGTCAGTGAGTGCCAACACAACGAACATCCGGCCCCTTAATTCGCGGCGCGCCAGTGACTGCCTGCGGACTTCGAGATATGACAGTACGATGAGTTTATGTGCGTGAGCCGTGAGTCTTTGCCCCCCTTCGCGGTTCCCCGGGCCGAGGGAGGGACACCAACCACTCCCTAGGGCGACGACGCACCCACCCCCGACAGAGGGTGGGCGACGGCCAGGGGAGGGGTGGCTGCACCTCTCTATTAAGACCGGCCCTGATCACGCGATCTTCGCTCCCAGGAGGGTTGCCAGCACCCCTTCCACCCCCAACATACACACATGCGGCACGCAGAGTGCCTCCACATCATCGACGGCTAGCGCTGAATAAGCCGCAACTGGGGCGAGGGGCAGGGGGTGCTAAGGAGCGCCTTCATCCCGTGTGTACATCCGGGGAGAGTGGGGTCCGCCATTGGTAATTCATCTCACAATGAGTTGCCGCGAGCATCGTCGCTCGGCTACTTCGCCTCGCTCCGGATGTGAGCGCGAATTGTGCAGGAGTGGAGAGTCAAGGAGGTCATCCGAATAAGCCCGTTGCCCAAGACTACAACCTCCCTCTTTTGCAAATCGGGTGGCCTGTTTGGGCCATGCAACCAGGGGCCCTAATCGCTCCATCTTCGCGGCCAACGGTGACCCAAAGAGTGTTCCTCATATTTCTCTCTCTCTCCTGCTCTCTTCCGTTTGCGGGGTCTTATGAAGTCCCATCTCCGGACAGGCCTTGTTCCACTCTCTTCTTGCCACCTATTCTTCATTCTCTGTAGGTATTACTGCGCGGCAAGTAACGTGCAGCACGCAAATTACATAAATCTCATCTTTTCTCTTTGATTTCGTTTCTCGTCCTTTATCTACTAATGTTCGGGGGCGATAACGATCAACCTCATCTTACCCCTTTCTTGTTAGCAGCCCCTTCTCTGCGTTCATCGGATCCTTTGAAGATTACCGCCGCTCTATTCACAGCGATCTTCTGCGTTCACTACTTTTAGGATAACTTTCATTGCGCTCCGGTAGTGCAAGCCATCGACAACGTTCTCCAGATCACAGACTGCAAAAAAGGCAGAGGATCTTTTTGCGTCTTTCTCTTCTCTAAAAGTAATAGCCAAAGAGTATAAGGAGTTTATCTGGCGGCCGGCGTCGGGAAAAAATGCGGGGGTCAGAGCGGCGTTTGACACGACTGACCTTCGCTCCGCGACAGGGAGACCCTGGTGACCAAGGTCCCTCTACCCTCCAGAGGGACCTTGCTGGTGACGGTCGATGCCCAGCGCGGGTGGAATTTGCAACCGCGTCCTTCGAATACCATTGCAGGGTTGCCAAATTCATAAGGATCCTGTCCCAGGGTTGCCACACGTTCTCTTGGCGCCCGCGAATAATTTTGATAATTCACATTAACTCTCTGAAATTTGCTGATTTGAAGTTAAATTAATGTACATAGCGTTTTTATACGGATGCGCTTCGTATTTCGTATTCCGTCATTAGGATCCTCTATGCATTTAAATATTACACATCTTTAATATATTATTTTACGAGGAGTTTTTATTTCGAACATCAACTTTAAAATGACGAACGACCAATGGGCCGCTAATAGTACGTCAGTTGTATCGCTCAAGAGCAATGTCAATATAAACAGCCTGTCGTCCTCATTAATCCGTGTCATCCACGCAAGAGATGAAAACATGATCGAAGCAAACTTAATAATAATAATAATTAGGCCCGTTCGATTAGAATCGGGCAATTTGTTTCAATTTTTAGGAGTACCTCATTTTTAAACACCAAATACAATTTCGTTAATTTTTTACAATATACGATATCTACAACCTTCCTTTCAGTCGTTCTCCTCCCCGTTCCCACTCTATCTCTTGTTGATAAATCTATCCAATATTTTCCTAATCGGTTCCTCGTGCAGATATTTCCCAATTTGTTGGACGTCATGCAGATATACATGGATAGCTTCCAGTTCGCGTCTTTCCTCGGCATATATTGGGCAATAGAGAACCCTGTGCATTGTCGTGTCCTCCTCCATCGTGGACTCATACGTCCTTTCCTTTTTTTCCCTAGTTTCTCGAGGTATTATCTAAACAAACTTACTGGATCCGCCGCGAAGCAGGGGCATGTACGAGTACGTTAGGCAGGGGCAGCAAGCTCGAAAAGACAGGGAGCGGGAATTATTTCAAAGGATCGATTACAAGATTGGATGGTTCGTTAATTAATCAGGGTCTGCAGCCGAAATGAATTTTGTGTCAATGCAATGTGGTTGAGACTGTCATCGATGGCAACGCGTATTGCCAAAGGGAGGACTACATACGGCTGGACTTGCCCGACTACACGAGCTTTCCATTTATGCCCACGAGCCCTTTGCTTCTTTCCCGATTCCAACGCCTTCCGAGGAAGAATAGGAACGCAAGTGTTCGGGGATAAGTGGCCGGTGGTGTCCTTCCCCCAGAGCGAAAAGGAACTCCGCCCCTCACCCATTATTCGTCATCCTGCACAGGGCGCATCGCCAAGGGGAAGCAACAACACGTCCTGGGCCCTGACCAGGTACGATATACAAGGTCTGTCCAAGAAATATGCGAACTGAGGCCATAAAAACTTTATTTTGCAAAATTTAGCCTACATCGATTTTGTCCCCTTCTTCAAAGTACTCTCCATTCGTTGCTATGCACTTATTCCATCTTCTTTTCCACTGTTTAAAGCACCCTTAGAAGTCCTCGGCAGCTAGGCTTTTTAGTTTTCTCGTCGTTTCTTGCTTTATGGTGTCCACATCTTCCCAGTGATGTCCCCTCATCACATTTTGCATTTTGGGAATAGGAAAAAGTCGCAGGGGGCGAGATCTGGCGAATAAGGAGGATGATCAAGGCTGGTGACTGAATTTTTTGCCAGAAACTGGCAAAATAATCAATGTTGAATGTGCAGGTGCATTGTCACCATCATATTCAGTTAAAATAGTGTGCACTGTTGATTTTTCTAAATTCAGCTCATCGGATGTCATTCGGACAGTTTTTCGACGATCGGTAAGCATAAGAGACCGCACGAGATCAATGTTGTCGTCTTGAAAACGTATGTTTTCTTCAGAACATTGTCACCGTAAACAGCTGTTAACATTTCAGTAATTTCTTGATAGCTTTTGCCGCATTTCACCAAAAAACTTGATGTTTGATTCGTTGCTCCGTGATTTCGTTCCTTTTTCGACAAAAAGTAGAAACAAGGGCAACAGAAACTAACATAACCGGCACCATACGCACAGCTCGACGATCCGTGAAAGCGCAGACGACTCATTGGGACTCAGGCAACTATGGCAGCTAGCGGGCGAGGCTAGAGTCCGCGTCATGGTTGCCGATTGCACCAGTTCGCGTATTTATTGGCCAGAGCTCGTACAAGGAACCCTGAGAACAATCAGGGCTGCAGCGTCAGGTAGCTCAGGTAGGTCAAGACAGGCGAGAATCTCTCTCTTCTCAAAACCACGTCGTCATCCGCACGGACTCGATCACCGCGGGAATCCTGGCGGTCGAACGGAGGGGATGGTCACCATCCCCACTTGGCGGGGGGGGGGGGCGTAATCAGCACACCGAGTGGGGGGACTGGGCGTGCGGGAGCGCCGTGGGCTGCAGCGGGCCGACGAGGGCAAACACGGAGGGAACCACTCTCTCTCTTCGGCGGTCATCGAGATCAGTGTCAATACGATCTGAACGCACTCTGGCGGCAAGAGGGGTAAGCAAACGAGAGGTCCTCGGCTGGAGAGGGATGGGAGGGGCGGAAAGGAGTCGAGAGGGATGGGGGAGAAGACGGTTGGGGGAGAAGAGGGTTGGGGGCGGGCGGGGAGGCAGGGAAGCGACGGCCGAAACAATAAATGACCGCCACATCCACAGTGATGGGGTTTCGGGTTGAAAACGGTATTTGTCAATCGATGGAATTGACCTCGCTGATAAATCATCGAACAGCCAATGGAAATAGTAATTAATTATTGTTCTCTGTAGACGACAAAGTATTCTTCGTTCTTTTGGACGTCGAGAGTAGACCGGGAAAAACCGGGGCAGATATACACACCGGATTCGATTCCACAGCACCACCTCATTTTGGTGCCCTCTCATCGGAATATGCACATATCTTCGTTGCCATGATCCGGAGGAACTGTGCTATTAATTTTTATTTCGGTTAAATAAGAAAAATTGCGACGAGTCTCTTTTAAAGTGCTCTCCGGTCAGCTTATTTCACAAAGGCGAAAATGGAAGATTTGTTCCTCTTCCCAGAATTCCTCTTTAGGGCGTGGGGAATAACAACGGGGATATAAAATGTTGATAGATATTTCATGATTCAATTTGGGAATGATGTACGTGAAGAAGGATCGGGAGGGGAATCGATGCCCATGCCGGTAGCACTCGGTCGCAGTCTCGTTCTTCGTCCGCCACCGCCGCATTCCTCTTCCATTGTGCGTGGGGCGAGCGAAGGCCTCGAACAGGAATCGATTCGATTCGAGGACTCTTCCGCCCGTAGGTACCACTGAGAGGGCAGATTTCACCATATCACATTTTTCTATCGCAACGAATTTTTAAATTGACGATTGCCATCAACCGATGCAACGTTCAGCCAAAGACGGATGGAGATGCAACGGGGGCAGGGCGGGGGAGTTCAAAACGCGCCTAGACAGCATCACAGGGCCGATATGCGAGTTGGTGCAGCGGAGCGTGACGCGATAAGGCGAGGTGTGCGCTTTCGCGACGATAGAGCACGCAGCGCGGGATGGGGAGCCGCGGGAAGAGCTCGCGGGCCGCACTCCCAGCCGCTCACCACCCGCACGCCCCCCCCACCTCCCCCCCAGCGGCAGCCTCCACCAGGGAACCATGCGACATCAAGTTTTCAGTGCCGCGATACGACCTTAGTGTAACGTGGACTCGTGCATGCATCGCCGAGACGATATCCACGATCGTCTCGAGTCGACGGTCATATCGAGAAGCCATTTACGAATCGATTTTTTTATAAAAAAACTCATGTTGACAACGGTAGTGGTTGAATTGAGGGTCGGGATGTCACGGGGGTTGCCCTCCCACGCCGGGGAAAGTACGGAGCAACTCACACATGTGCAGTTCATCCGAGTAAATTTATTCAGTGATCAGCTCAGCTACCTAAAAGAATCCAATGAAATATATGATGCGCAGCATCGAAACCATGGTCGTGTCAAGTATTAAATCTCTGCGTGGAGGCGCCAAGTTTCTTTCTCTACCCTCATCAATATATTTTAGTCGCCGGTTAGCAGACGATTTAAATTTGAAATGAGAGCCAAAATTATCAGAAAAAAAGAGGACTCACACTAATAAAATAAATGATAACTCAACATCAAACTTTTAGGGTGTCGACATCAATAGCGGGTGACATACTTTCGCATTTCGTTGCAGAGGTCCCCGACCACGGCTGCCCCTGGTCGGTGGCGCGGCCGATTGGAAAAGAGGGTGAGGGCTCCGATGATGCACAATTGACGGGCGCGCTTTCTGGTACTACACGGGAAAAAGGGGGGAAGACTAACCCCCTCCCTCCTCCCGCGGGCGCCAATCTCCCGAAGCAGCGTTCACGCGCCCTTCCTCGCAAATCAGCAGCCAGCAACCGGCGCGGCGGGCCGACCGCCAACGGTCTTTTTATTGAGTGTGAAGACGTTCCAAGCGATGGGACGTTCGGGAGCGGCGTGCGACCACGGTTCAGATCCACCAACGACCCTTCACCTATGAAGCGTACTCTTTAACGAGCGAAAAATTATCGTCGGCCCGAGAATAATTAATGGCTCAAAAATCAAAAGAGTCAAACACGTAATGAACAAGACGGACGAACCAATTTGTTCGCGAGAATCGCATAAAAAATAAATAACATTAGCAAACATTTTATTTGAAAAGGTGAAATCAGCTTAAAGCGTTTCACCACAGTAACGCACTAGTGTGCAAATTAAGCGTAACGGGTCAAGTCAACTCGGCTTGCTCCCGTGGTGACTGCTGAAACAGTCTTCACTTTTCTTAAATCTAGAGCCCTCAAACTTTCGCTAATTTTAACAGATTCAGATTCGACTAAGATAAAATGAACAGCTGCAACATACAGCGGTTCCTATTATTATCCATCTGCTCACGTGCTGCTCTCTCTCAGTGGAAGCGCGGCCGCAGGCAGAGTGTGGAGGGGGGGGGAGGGAGGTGGCTGGAAGTGGGGGTTGGAGTGGGGGGGGGCGCTCGAATCAAACCCCACGGCGCCGGTGGCGACCCCGACACCCCCGTGGTCACCCTTCCAACCCCCTCTCTGGGTGGTGCGCCTTTCCGTCCCCGGGTTCGCTCCATCGGGCGGCGTCGAACCCCGGAGATAAAGGGGCGTCCAGAAAGGGCCTCGCGGGTCGAGGCGACTGATTTGAAGCATGCCTTCCAAATGCACACACACTCATTGACGCTGAAGGGGTGGACGTAGTCGCAGCGAATTGAAGTAAGGGTAAGGTAATACCCAACCATTAGAGTACGGGTGGGGTCCGACTTTGTGATGATCACAGCACCCCCATACACCCTTATAAGACCGCCTAAATTTTCGACAACCGCCCCCTCTCCAAAACGCAAACCGTTCGCCTAGGCTAAACTTACTGCTCTGCAAAGGCATTCGCGTGCCCTCTACCTATTTCTGCTCTGTTGAAGCATTGGATGGCGAGGGTCACAATTAGGGTGACACGACTGATTCGGTGAGAAAACGGCCGATTTCAAGGCGCGGGATAGTCTGAGTTGTTCGGGATTTTAAATTTCTCCTTTCGAGTGGAATGGAAGCCGCAGAATACGACCAGGGAAATCCTGGACGCAACGCCCAATCAACCACCTTCCACTGATGACGCACACCAAATTTGAAGGTTTGAAATGTACAACCAATTACAACTTTGAGGTGCGATTTTTCGAATCTCCTCCCGTCTCGGCTACGGATTCGACTTATTGGCCTCCGAAACTCAAGAGTTAAAAGATTAGGGATATAAAAACACACCAATAGTCACATTTGTCACCTCGCGAAAGGCGCAAATCCACAGAAGACATCTGCTTGCCCACCTCGGGATGACCCGCCGGGGATTCCTAAGGGTGGTATCGGGCCCTCGGATATTGACTCTGCGGAGCAAGGAAGGGGTGCGGACGGAGGGAGGCATGTGCCTTCAGAACTGCGAAGAGTGTCACGCGTCACTCTCGTCACGACCTGCAATCGCGATACAGCCCACACTTCGGTGTGCTGAGGAGGAATGAAATGGGAAATAATTTACTCTAAATCAATATCTGTAATGATTTATCCAAACAGGCATGTTTGAAAAAGAAGAGAATGAGGGCATCGAAATAAGTATTTCTGAGGAAGTAAAGCAATTAGGAGCCATGATTACTTACGCGATGTCATCTGTACATTCTCACCACTTCACGTAAGCGTAGGATTCGCTATTCTCTAATTAGCAATTCACACTTTTCTTTGAGACGTAAATTATGAGTGGTCGCGCCCTTCCTTCAACTCCACGGAGAGACTCGGTGAGAGAGGTATTTTGCGAAAGCGGCCGATCAAATCTCCGCCGAAACTAAAAGAAACTATTAAGACCACATATTGTAATATCTACGGATGGCATTGAGTACCCGAATGAAAAAATAAGAGACCCAAAAGACGATAGACACTAACAATCGGGGATTCAATCTTGAGGAAAGGAATATGGAAAGGCTTAGAATTCACTCTCTTCGCTTTGTATTTTGCCGTTGAATCAATTTCATTATGAATCATCAGCCAATGGGTCCGATACGGGCTGCGGATTAGTAGTGCCCTCGAAGGGACGTGGACGCCAAGAACCCGCACCCCTTCTCCCCACCCCCCTTCACTTCCCCACCTTTCCTTTCCGAATCCCCGAAAGTCTCCCCTCCACACCAAACCACGTCCGACACTCGGCCGTTTGCTTTCCACTCCATCCTTCCCGGCACCCACGGCGCGCGTGGTAAATAGACATAGAAAGCTAACAAACACACGAAAGGGTGGAGTCCCAAGCGCCCCGCCGTGCTCCGCGGCGCGGTTCGATCCCTGCGCCATCCATCGACAGTAGCTCAAAGCAATATCGCGGGAGAAATTCATCTCGACGTTCATATTCGATGCCTGAGGCGATTTCGAGGTCGATCGACAAGGATGACGACGACAGCGATATTGAAAACGAAAAATGACGCCCAAGCGTGGGTTACTCTCCACGTAGGGCTTGGGTATTCGTAATTGTCTATTTCTTATGTTCCTGTTGTAAAGGCCTAAGTGCTGTTTTCGGATTAATTTTAAATAAAATAAGAAGAATGTGAAATGAATATTGTTTCCCGATTACTTTCGCAACCTGCTATTTACACTTCAATTTTTCTTCGAGAGGTCAACAACAATTTAATGCCATTGGCACATCACCAGCAACCACCATAATTATGAATCCTGAACTCGAATTTTCATGGCCCAAGAGTAGCGGCCACGTGGAATCCACCGCGAGGGACCGACCGACCCGAGTTCCCAAGGCAAAGGCCCTCACGAACTGCGGTCGGGCGTCGAGAGCGACCTTTGCCGCCCCTATTCCCTCCCTCTTTCCAGGGAAGGCACCCGGGCTTTGCTTTAAAAATGGGCAAATATAGTATTGTGATTTCGATACCTTTTAAATTTTGAACGACAGAATTTACAAATTGAATCGAGAATTCTCAATAATATTTTCATCGTTACTTAACGACCTCACGCATACTTATTCGAAGCATTAAACATTTTGTTGTTGCGTTTTTCCCTTTAAAACTACATGTTCCTCATTTCATTCTACAAAATGCACTGCAATGCAACGATTTCAGGGTGTAGAAATCATTCGCCTTTGAAATTGCTTCATATGTAATGCACATTCAGCGACCGACTCCGTTTAAAGTTACTGTCGCGGCAGCTCCCGCAGTCTCTTGAAACATGTAGCATCTGATGACACCATGAAATAAGGTTTCGACTGAAGAATATCGAGTGAAGTAGAGATTTTCGGGATCGAAAACGAATTTCCAAGCCGAAAGTGCCCGAGGAATGCCATCGTGGCTCGTCGACCGATCGCGTCAAAACCGAGGACGACCACTGAGGCAGAGGAACGCGATCGATCGCAGATGGAACTGCTCCCACACTTACACGGACACCCATTTTGTTTTCGTTTTAGAATCTGCGGAATCGGACTCCCCGAGATTTCTTCCCTCATTTCTCCATTTTTCACAAAAGTTGTGCTCATATTTTTTCCTAGATTTATTGGATCTAATTTTATGCTGAGAATATTTTTATTTGCTCTTTGCCGGTTCCCATTAAGTACTTCCTCTTGCTTCTTTCGCTGGCCTTATCAAACAACAGGAAAGGGATAAGAAGCAAACGCAGAGCGCGCACTAGGGATCGAAGGAGGCAACTTGGGTCGCAGCGTTATTTGGGGATTATCGGAGAACGTGGTAATGGAGACCGATAGGGAGAGAGTCGAGAAAAAATTCGAGAGCAGAAAGTGTGACGGGGCCACTTGGAAAAATGGAAGGTAAAAAATGGAGACGATAAAGGGGGAGTTAAAGACTTATTTTTGAAAATTTCAATGTCGTTTACGCCGTACCCAACACAGGAAAACAATCGGAATCCACGTAATTACATCGGCAGACGAGATGCCGAAGCGACAAAGCAGGAGACAAAAGGACTCCGGGACGGTTGCAGGTTGTAATCGCCACTCGTGATTCCCTTCCGCGCAATTGACTGCAATATGAAGGATTACTGTCTTCGAAAAACACTCCCGCCATCCCTAATTATAATTACTACATAAAATGACACGAATGAAGGCCACGCAGCACCCCCGCGTGCGGGCCGTTGACGTGGCGAGTCGGCTTCGGGGGCGGCAATTTCCCCAATCGATAACCAAAGAGACCTCTCGGAATGTAGGCGACGGTGTGGGCGGGGGCGATGTTTACTCTCTTCCACCCCTCCCCACCCAGCCCCCCTGAGAGTCGAGTCACGGCGACCAGAGACGCCTTGGGTCACATCTGATTCTTGACACTGCGATGTGGAATTAGTGCGATGCCAACTCCTCCTCCAGATGTCGCTCTCGACGACATTCATGGCCACGTCCATTCGGCAAATGTCGGCATCAATATCGATGCTGACAACATTGGCGTCAGGATGTGGCGGAAGAGTAGGCCTTCCACGTGGAGACAAGCACCTTCCCTTCTCCCGTCTGTAGTGGGCCGAAAGTACAATTCTTGCGCGGTGTGGTTGGAAACCGGTGGCAATTACGATATGTTAGTGCAGGATTCGAAAATAGTGGTCTCGGTAACGATTTGTGTCACCCGTTTGAAAAAGAATTAATGGCAAATGAACGGCGAAAGTTCTCAGAGATGCGAAAGTCACACGCATTTGTCACGCACGTGTTAGCGGCACATTCCAAAGCGCCGACATCGACATCGCAATAGACACCAGCATCCATTTTCACCTCAATATGCACGTGCGTGGACCACGCCTCCTTCAACTTCGTCAGGCCGAGTGGTCCGGGAAATGCCTCTTGGTCCACACCGCGCTATGTCCCGGCCTCCTGTCGGCCCCCGATGGGGACCCAAGGCGTCAAGGCCGCAGCGGGAGCAGCGCGGTGCGGGTGGGGTTGTACAACCCTAAGTCCCCCCTTCAGGGAAGGAGGATGTGGCAGAGGGGAGACAGGCCGGAGGGCGGCAGCTGGAGCCAGTTAGGAGAAAAGAAGGGATTGGGGGCGGGCGGGGAGAGGGGGGGCGGCACACTAACGAACTAATGAATAAGTTTACGAGCGGGCGAAATTGAGCCCATTATAATTATTAACAAAGAAGACTAGCGTCCGATTCGAAAGTATGAAACAGAAAATACGGATTAGGAAATGGAGCGTAGAAGAATTAATAGGAATGACAAGAAAGGAGTATCGTCAGGCTGTATAGAAAATCATTAGTGAGAAAAGGAGCGGGGTACAACGGAGGTGAAGTGGAAATAAGTATATCAAAAACGGAATATCGAAAGCGGCGAACCAAAGTATCGGAAAAGTGAGGAAGAAACCATGGATTACGGAGGATATTATAGGAAAGATAAACGAAAGATGAAAATGGAAGGATGTAAACACAGACTAGAGCAGAAGGAAGCGTAAAGAGCTCATTAATAAGCAAAGGGGCGAAATAAATAGAGCCAAAGAAGCGTGCACTCATTCCATCTTCTTTTCCACTGTTTCAAGCACCCTTGGAAGTCCTCGGCAGTCAGGTTTTTTAGTTTGCTCGTCGTTTCTTGCTTTATTGTTTCCACATCTTCCCAGTGATGTCCCCTCATCACATTTCTGCATGTTGAGAATAGGAAAAAGTCGCAGGGGGCGAGATCGGGCGAATAAAAGGGTGATTGAAATTTTTGCCAGAAACTGGAATGCAGGTGCATTTTTATGGCGAAGAATCCATCCATCAAGTTCGTTTAAAAGTGTGCGGTGTTGATTTTCCTAAATTCAGTTCATCAGCTATAATTTTGACAGTTTTTCGACGATCGGTAAGGACAAGGGATCGCACACGATCAATGTTGTCGTCAACACAGGTGGTTGAAGGCCGTCCCGGCTTTGCATCATCCGTGGCGTGTTGTCGGCCATTAATCCCACACTTGGTGATTGCTCTTGTGAGGCTCCTTTCGCGAAACGGGTACACGGATTCCCTTCGTTTCCTTTTAAATTCCTTCCAAAAGCTCCCATCCACTGGGCGCATGCTCACGCTGGATTTGCCACCAGTCCGAAAGAACAACTCCCCTCAACTATTTCACGGGCCCACTATTCGCTTGACGAATCCTCCTTTTCCCGGCACCGCTTCGTAGTTAACCTTAATATGCCCTCCTCCGGACCGGAGATGGGGGTGGTGTTCGCGGGGTCCCCTTGCGTCTCTCCGGTCTTTCACTTGATCCTCGGATCCCGCCCCTGTCCTCCTCCCCCGCCTCCCCGCCCACGCACCCCGACGCCATGCACGTACGCCGAGGGCATTCCTCAGTTTCCGAGTGACCTGACCGCAGAGCAGAGCCCGGCTGTTGGCGCACACCAACGGGGAGGGGGGGGTAAGAAGGGGTGCGGGGGGCGTAGTAGCGACACGTCGCTTATCTGATGGCGGCGCTGGACTAGAGTGGAGACGCAGATTAGCATCGGGAGTGGGAGAGGGGGTCAGGGACGGGGGAGGGGTGGTGGCTCCATGCGAGGACGAGATGCAAGCGGCGAGATAGGGCATCACATGCGCCCGCCTCGGATGCATGCGAATAAAGACCCCGGGGTCGCGATTCCGCCGCCGTCCGTGCGCCCGCCCACGCACGTCACTGCATCCGCCGCCGCCTCCCCCCCCCTCCAAGGTAATTACATGCCGGCGGCCCTGCGCACTCATCGGTCTCGCCCTCCGCCCCCCCCCCCCACTGCCCTCTAGAAATCCTATCGGTGGATGCCGACCAAAAGAGGACACAGGAGCGACCCCTCCCATTATTCCCTTCTCACAGACCTGGAGGACGACCACAACCCTCCCAAAATCCTCTGAAAGAGGACTCCCCCCCCCCTATTTGCACACGGCCGGGTCTTTGATTCAAGAGGATATTCCGCTGAAGTGGCCGATTCAGCACAACGAACTGATTTCAGTAAGAGGGTTCTCCTTGGGAATACGACATTATGGAATGTGTCTTCCGGGAGTGGGGAATTACTCACAAGAGAAGTATGACAGGATAGGTTAAGATTTAACGCAGAATACTATCCCACAACATTCAAGATAATATAAGGTTCAAATATTACGAACTTAATAGCAGTTTCAATCATAAAATAGATATATTTTTCCCGGAGAGCAGTACTGGCGATGGATTTCAGTACCCCTGGTACCGGAAGGTTAAGGGAATAGTTTCTGGAGTATTTAGTCTCAAGCACTAAATGTATTGCGGCCTACATCGGGATTTTTCCATCACTTTGAAATTTTCCCTTTCAATGTTGGAGACGCCTCTTCCCCCCGTGTTTTACTTCGAAATCATGGCCATCCCTCCCCCCGCTAAGCTGAGAGCACATTATCGGGAATAGTTACACCGAAAGCCCCATTTGCTGATCACTTGATAACGGGAAAAAATGGAATATAAGTAATTGAAAAGTGGAAAAACGTCAAATGATATGCACATATTATCATATATATATATATTTTTTTTTATTAGGTAATCTACCGGTTAAGGTAGGTTTTTGGATGGACACAACTATCAAATAAACATTTTGTAACTCCCCACCTAGCAAACTAATCTATATCAGGTCCCTCTTATATATATATATATATATATATATATATATATATATATATATATATATTATTTTCAATAATATGCACACGTCATGCATTCAACATGGCAACGGCTCCGGTGGCGAAGGTTTTCGATAGGGCAGCTTATTTGACTGCATCGACGTCTACATAACACCCCTCAAGCCGCCATTGATGTGTGTGGCGGGGGGTGTTAGGTCATCACCCACGCATGCAAAATCACAATCACCACACCCCTACCCAAATACCAATTCGATCAACCCTCGCGCAAAGTAAACCACACGAAAAAAGGTGCTCACGTGGAAACATATTAAATAACAGCATATATCCAAATCATGCGGGAGGAGTGTTAACAAGATGGGTTCATTTAAAATTCAAGCAGGGCACGAACAGAAATTGTAATACTACCAATATTAATTATTCCCTTTTCGCCCGCGATCATATCCATTTTGATCTCTAATAGTACCAGGAAAAATTGAAACAATGATCAATCCATCGCCATGGACCTTTTTCGATGCTTCTTTGTTAGACAACACGGCGTCGTCATGACAATTTACCCGTAGCGCCTCCTCGGCACGCGGACATTTGACTTCACTCCAAATTTTTTTGCAGACTTTTTTTGCTGGACCACGGAGGTATGTGAGATGCGACCTGATGGCAGCAGTAGCAGATATAGTTACAGATTCAACTACTGTCGACATAAAGATTCAGAAAGTTGGTACGCGTAACACGAAAATTGATATGCTATTCAGTGCATATAATCCTTTACATTTTTAAATCCAAAAAATCTTTTTTCCCGCTAAATATTGGACGGATTTTCAGGTCCATGAATATCATTTACGTGAATACAGCTATTGGCGTTTTTTTCTAGTAAAAACGAAAACATTGGCCTCAGGCCTAAAATGTTATGTTTCACGTGTTTACAAAATATAATCAATCTACATACCAGCCTAATCAGAATTTTGCTAATAACGGAACTCTGCCCTAAATATATGTCAGCCATATGATGTTCGGCTACCGTAAACGTCCATTGACAAATACGTCCCAGACACTTCCAAAATACGTCCTAGATATTTCTAAAATATGAACCGTTGAGGGCATGTTCTGAATGGGCCACAGCTAGGCCACCGCTGCAAGCCATCGCCAGAGTGTGTGGCAGGCAGTGATACTAAACCAGGCATGCAATATCAAAGTTGTGTCACTTAATTGTTGGCTAAAAATACAAGGCCTGTCCCAACGGTAGTAGTACTCAGTCCATTAAAAAAATATTATTGCCAGGATTGAAACATTCACTTAATTCTTCGAAATACCACCCTTAGACCTCCACACATCGCTGCCAGCGGGTTTTCCACTCCTCGTGTGCCTTCAGGAAGCCGCCGCCTTGAATCCTGCTAAGTTCCCTCGTCACAGTCTGTTGTAACGCTGTGGTTGTTAGGGATTCCAAGTTCATCAAAAAATACGCGAACATTTAATCTGCGATCTCTGTCCAACAAAGCCTTCATTTTTGCATGATTTTCGTCACTTTTACAGGTTGAATGGCATCCTGAACGTTCGGTGCCTTCAACATCTTCTCAACCCTCCCAAAACAAATTGCACCATACAAAAACACCCATCTTACCCATGGCGTTATTACCACAAGCTATCTGGGGCATGTCATGAGTCTCTTTCCCGGTTTTGCCCAGTTTCACGCAAAGTTTGATGGGGTTGCGCTGTTCCGATTACCTGTTCATGACGGAGCGTAACGAGGTCAAGTTATAGGGGTTTCGCAAACGAACGATCCGCACTCCGCAAAGGCTGGGAGTCAACTGCCACCAGCCTCCATGTTTTCTTAAGACTCCCTTTTCTCGAACCTAGCCAGATAAACCGTCAACCGTCCGACCGTCGATCCGGGGAAAAAATAAGTCATACTACTTTTGGATCAGACCTTATATACACGTTACAAAATTCATATTAAATAATGGTACATGTAAAACTGACTACTGACCGGAGGGACCGGGTTCAATTCCTGAGAAAGCCTCCCTGGGAACCTTCAGCTTCACACATGCTGAGTGACTTTTCGGGTACCAGATCTTCCTGGGACACCGTAGCCGCTTACAGGGAAAGGAGCTGCACCCCCTAAATACCCTGAAGTGTAAATTTCACACGCCGTTGTGCTTAATGGTGGGTGAACTCTGAGCTCCATCATAACCTACTGCAAAACAACCTGCGGATTGATTACTATACATATAATTAGGTAATCTACCGGTTAAGGTAATTTTTGGATAAACACCACTATCAAATAATTATTTTGTAACTCTAAACAAAACCAAATCCAGCAACCTACTCTACATCAGGTCCCTCTTCATCTCTGTGTACTTCTTTCCTCCCTTCATCCCGTCCAACATCCCTATCCTGTTCCTGCCCTTTCCTCGTTTGCCCAACATTCTCCCCTCTATTACCTTCTTCAACATTCCACTACCGCCCAATACGCCTTTCATCCATTTTTCCTGCCTCCATAGGGTTTCTCCCAACAAACCCCTCTCCTCACCCACCATCTCCAGTGCTTCCTCATTTGGTTTCCTTTCAGTCCATTTCACCTTCTCCACACCCACATTTCAAAAGTGGGTCCAGTCTACGTCTATTCTCCTGCTTCAGTGACCACGTTTCCGCGCCGTACATAGCTACGCTCCATATCAGAGTTTTTACGAGTCTTGTCTTAACATCCCTACTCAACGTCCCCGTCATCAACTCCCTCCTCCTTGAGAAAGCCTCCTTGCCTAGCGCAATTCTTCTCCTTACGTCCCTACCACTTTGACCGTATTGGTCCAAAACACTTCCGAGATATGTAAACTGCTCTACCTGCTCTATTCTTTCCCCGCCTATTTTAATATTTAGCTTAGCCTTTTTCTTTCTGGAAAATCGCATAACCTTTGTTTTATTAATATTGATTCTCATCCCATATTTATCGCACTGAACCTCGAATTCACTCTGCAATGCTTGCAAACCCTTGGCTGACTGAGCAACCAATGTTTGGTCATCAGCAAACCTAACCGATTTTACGAATTCCCCTCCGACTTTCTTTCCTACCTCCAGTTCTTCCCATGCCTCTTTAATCATTTCCGCCACATATACGTTGAACAGCACCGGTGATAGTGGGGAATCCAGCCTTACACCTCCTCCTAACACTGCCCATCCGGACTCTCCGTTCCCCAGTCGCACCTGAGCAGCCTGAGGCATGTACAGGTTGCGGATCAGTCTCCTGTCCCTCCAATCCATTCCTATTTTCTGCAAAACAGGCATTACTTTTTCCCATTTCACTCTATCAAACGCCTCTTCGAAATCTACGAAACAGGCAAATACGTCCTGATTGTATTCTATATTCCTCTCGATTTGTGATCTCATTACTGTAATGGCATCACGCGCTCCTCTCCTCTTCCTAAACCCAAACTGAACATCCCTTAAGTAATAATTTGCCTTACTCTCTATCCCAATGACGCATACAAAATATTTTTTTGATACTTGTGTCCATCCAAAAACCTACCTTAACGGGTAGATTACCTAATAATAATATATATTTTTGTGTGTGTGTGTGTTTAATATGGTGTGGGTATTTATTTATTTATCGACTTAATTGGACGCGATTGAGATTTATCCTCCCTTCCTCCACCTAACTCTCATACATTTTATTGAAGAAAATTACCGACACCCACACCCTAGGCGGAGGAAAATTCACCCAAGTATGAATCTAACCGCGAACTCCGGGTTGGCAAGCGAGGACGCTACCCTACCGCCACCGGGTAGGTTTGGACGAGGGGAATAAGGACGCTGGAAGGGAAAGATGGTGGGCAGGGGGAAGAGAGAGGCGGGACGATGGTGGCGTTTGAAGAGGGGAGAAGATGGAATCGTCAAAGCAATTACCTGACTTTTGTTGTGAAGGGAGGCCTCCTCAGGAGACGGGAGAGAGAGGGAGAGATGTGGGCAGGGAAGACGGGTATTACACGAGGCTATGCGAATGTTAGCACAGATATTTAGTGGAATTGTCATTGAAATGCAAGATTTATATTAATAATGCCCGTATTAACAATCAATGAGCCTACGTAACCTCCCTTTCCCCCAACAAATTCGAAAATTCCAAGTTTATATCCAAAGCAAATCCGATTTTCCTACAGCTCTCGACCTTTAGCCAGGAGAAGGTTCAACTAGAAAATCGTAAAGTTTTCAAATTCCAAGAAACTGGGGACTACCCATCCTCCCGGGGGACTACTTTAACAACCATAACATCTTTCCAAGAAACCGCAGGACATACCGTGACAGTAATTTTTAACGAAGTAATCCCCTAAATGTGCATTACAATGCAACCATTTCAGAGTTTAAAACTCATCAGCCCTAAACGGGATTCGAACCCAGATTGGATGCCGGATCGAAGACGAATGATTTTTACACTCTGAAATCGTTACGTAACGTTTTCATTTGAAAATGTATTCAAGAAGTTAAACTTAATATTTGTTTCAATTTACAAATCCCATACTGATTTGGAGGTGAGGGAGCCTCAAGCACTACAACTACGTAGAGCCTTGTAAGCCATCGCTAGGGTGTGTGGCAGGGATGATTCAACACCAGTCATGCAACATAGCTTACGAAGGGGTTTGGGCGAATTGAATGATGAATAAAGGTCCGGTCAGGCGAGTGAGTTAATTCGGAAAAAGATTTCGGAGAAGGGGTGGGTCGCGGGGTGCCCCGGTGATGCGCGGATGTCGTCGACGCTGCCGCCTTCGCGTGCATCATTCGCACGAAGGCCCTCGACCCTGCTGTCGCCCGCGAATGTGCACGACCGGAGTGAGGAACCGCGGCGGGATCGAACCCAGGGTCCTCCGGTCAGTCAACCGAAGCCCACCACTCCCCGCTGCCCGTGAGGCCCTTTTTTTTCGAAGGGAATAAGGGCGGGTCCCCTCGAGGGGACGCCCCGTCAGGAGGCCCCTGGAAAGAAGGGTGCCCTCGTCCTGTGACGGATTTCGTGGTCTGGGGGCGAGGGGAACATTTGGCTTGAATTAGTGGCCGACGGGTCGACCGGAGATATATTATGTAAGTGGCGGATTTTAATTTTTTAACCGGCCAAAAAAAGGGCAAGGCTATGAACTCTCGTCGAGAGATTTACAGCGGGAGCCGGAGTCGGGCCGGGGACACCAAGGCCCCCGGGGCCAGATCGGCACCCGCCGATAACGAGGACGGGCTTCCCTCATGGACGATGATGGCGCTCCCGAAGATATTCTCTGGGAGAACTATTATCTATTATTAAATCACTCTTTGCCAAGATACGAGTGGTACGAATTAATTAGTATCATTCGGGGGCATCTCATTACCTATTAACAATGCACATATTTTGGCGCCACACTTGCCGCGTGTGTGCCTTATTTTTTTCGCCCACCGGGACTGTCTCTTTAGTTGATCATTTCAAAGTAACTGCCGCAGGAGTGAGTGGTTCACACCCCCGGGCATTCGAAGGCAGGAAAACCCACCCCCCCTCCCTTTGCTTCCTGCCTGCGTCTGCTCCCTCCGGAGAGATCTCTCGTCGCCAAGCCCTTCCGCGCCCGCCAGGGATCCCGCCCTGCCCCGGGACACCCCTCCCGGCCTCTTCCAATAGGCGTCCCCATCCGCAGCCCCTGCAGGCGGACGGGCACCGTCGGAGCTCCACAAGAATCGCCTCTCGCAACCACCCTCGGGGGGGGAGGGGGCGGATCCGTTCCAGGAAAAGGAGCGATGCTCTGACGGAAGTGAGGGTGGCCTCACTAGACCGGGAACCCCAACGTCGCAAAAGTACGCATGCGGAGAGAAATTGAAACACACGCATACGAGAGCGGAAAATATGCGAAGGGCAGAGATAGGAGGATAGCATCAGGCACACACACGGTCAGCAACCAAGCGATGACAGTCATAACCGGAATCATACCGACAACCCTAGCGATCATGGGAAGAATAGCCATGTCGGAATTAACAACAGAATTACGGAGAGACAAATCAGGATTAAAGTTCTAATTGAATGGCAGAAAATATGGGATACCGGAATAACCGGTAGAATAACCCATTAGTTCTTTCCTGATGTTAAGGCACGCTTAGAACTAAAATTCGATGCGAGTAGGAAACGGACAGATATGTTAACAGGACATGGGAAGTTAAAAGCCCACCTCAAGAGAGGTAGGACAAGTGATGGAAAATGCATCTGTCAAACCGAGGAGGATTCTGTCCATCAGATAATTGTCCACTGCCCCCAATACGACGAGGAGCGAAAGGCGCTGGATAACATTCTAAAGAGGACCAGCACCAAGTATTCTCACAGACGTCGGAAAGCTGATTCCAACACAAGGAACATCAATAGAAGCAATCATCAAAGAAAATATGCAGGCGGCAACCAAGGATGATGTAAATTATCTATTGAATACACACTTGTAAATATCACAAAATGACTAAGGAAATTCAAACTCTTTCCTAAAATGCCAATACAATTGTAAATAAATGGAATACTACCTTGATCAAAAGGTTCCCGGAATTTATTCAGAAAATTAAAAATACAAGTTTATTCATCTAAATCTATATTGTCCCCTTCAAAGTAATCCCCATCGACTGCAACACACTTATGGCAGCGCTTGATCCAATCCTCGAAACATTTTTTATATTCGGTTTTCGGTATGTCCATCAGTGCTTCCTGCGATTTTTCCATTACTTCCTCTCGGCTGCTAAAACGCGTTCCCCGTAATGGTTTTTTAACTCGATTGAACAGAAAGAAGTCACAGGGAGCCAAATCAGGTGAATTCGGTGGCTGTTGGATGGTATTTGTTGCATTTTTCGTCAAAATATTACGAATAATGATAGCACTGTGCGACGGTCTCGACGCACTGTGCGACGATTTCTGGTCTCTTTCGGCGAATTGCTTCACGCAAACGTCTCATAACGCCCAAATAATACTCTTTGTTTACTGTCTGGCCTTCTGGCAAAAATTCATGAAGCACTACACCGTTGTAATCCATGAAAACCGTCAGCATTGCCTTCTTTTTTGACTGAAAACGACGTGGTTTTTTTGGTCTCGGCTCATTTGGTGAATGCCATTCACTTGCCTGATGTCTGGATTGCGTGTCGTACTCATAAACCCACGTCTCGTCTCCAGTAATGATCCTTTTGATGAATGTGGGATCTGATTCAGCCTCGCAAATCATGTCTTTTGCGACGTCAACACGGTCTCTTTTTTGCCTGAAATTGAGGTCTTTGGGCACCAACTTTGCTGCTACACGACGGAAACCCAAATCATTAACCACAATGTCTTGGGCGGATCCATAGGCAATGTTCAAGTCCTCCGCTATTTCTCTGATGGTTAATTTGCGGTTATTGACCAACATTTCTTTTACTTTATCAATTTTTTCACCGACTTTCGATATCAATGGTCTGCCACTGCGTTCATCATCTTCGATTGACTCACGACCACTTCTGAACCGCTAGTGCCACTGGTAAACGACCGTTTTTTTTAGAGAATCGTTGCCGAAACACTTTTCCAACATTTCCAACGTCCGTGCGCCACTAAATCCGTTTTTTACGCAAAATTTAATACAAGTTCGTTGTTGCAAATTTAAATCCGTTTCTGCAATTGTAAAAAATCGCCAACACACACAGAGATAGATGTACTCTTGGCTACCTAACTTTTGCAAATGTCAAGTTATGACACTAAGATTTAAAGGGAATATCAACAACAGATGTACCAATTTAACAAAAAAAACATAACTCAAATCGGAGCGATGGGAGCGCCACACGGTGGTTATTCCGGGAACTGTTTGATCAAGGTAGTATATATATAACTTTTGGACGGCACAATAAAATACAGAATAAAACCGATAACACGTAAAAGGACACTCACACTGTAGATGATTTAAGCTTTCGGCCTACTCCGAGGCCTTCTTCAGGTCAGACTGAGTTATATATATATATATATATATACACACTAATATATATATATATATATATATATATATATGCACACACATACATATATATATATATATATATATATATATATATATATATATATATATATATATATATATATATATATATATATATATAGATGATTTCTTCGAAGTAACACGGAAGTGTTGAATAAAAAACTTAGACAGTAACACACAGCACGAGAACACATAAAAAGAACACTCACATTATTATCTTGATAATTTCGACGGACTTGAGCTCCGTCTTCATGAGTCATATCTTATCTTCCGAAGAAGACGGAGCTCAAGTCCGTCTAAATAATCAAGATAATATTGTGAGTGTTCTTTTTGTGTGTTCTCGTGCTGTGTGTTACTGTCTAAGTTATATATATATAACACAAACACACACTTCGAGCCACCGCCAGGGTATGTGGCTAGGGGTGAATATATATATTATAAGGTAATCTACCGGTTAAGGTAGGTTTTTGGATGGACACAACTATCAAATAAACATTTTGTAACTCCAAACAAAACCCAATCCAGCAACCTAATCTACATCAGGTCCCTCCTCATCTCTGTGTACTTCTTTCCTCCCTTCATCCCGTCCAACATCCCTATCCTGTTCCTGCCTTTTCCTCGCTTGCCAAACATTCTCCCCTCTATTACCTTCTTCAACATTCCACTACTGCTCAATACGCCTTTCATCCATTTTTCCTGCCTCCAAAGGATATCTCTCAACAAACCCCTCTCCTCACCCACCATCTCCAGTACTTCCTCATTTGTCTTCCTTTCGGCCCATTTCACCTTCTCCATTCTTCTCCACACCCACATTTCAAAAGCCTCCAATCTACGTCTATCCTCCAGCTTCAGCGACCACGTTTCCGCGCCGTACATAGCTACGCTCCATTTCAGCGTTTTTACGAGTCTTGTCTTAACATCCCTACTCAACGTCCCCGTCGGGGTGAATATACACCAGGATATATAATTGTTCATCTCTATCTACATTCACTATGCATCATCCCTTCTACGGATGTCGACGACGACTCCATATTCAATAATTATGCAAGCTTCGATTTTATTCAAATGAATTTTCAAAAAACTGCACGAATTGCCGCCAAATTAACATCCAGAGGTTTTGTTGTGTACACCGATGCGGAGCATGAAAATCATTCGCCTTGATCGTGTCCCCGGTCATGCAGAATGATTTGTGCACCGTGCACCTCTCGCAACGGCACAAACAACACTGCCCGAGCGAAGCAACCGAGGAGGATAAACGCAAATCGACCGCAGACATTCGATCCCGCCCCCACTCGACGACCTACGCGCCAAGGCATTCCGTTGTCTCTGCTATGTGTAAAATCACCGTAATTGCGCAACCAAACGGCCCTGGTACCTTCAAAGCCGCGGGCGCCGACGGCAGAGGGGAGCAGCATCCATCCCGACCCCGGACGCAGCGATAAATTGTAATACTCTGCGCAATTTAATAAATGTCGAGAGCTAACAATGACCAAGGGGTTACAACCGCAGCCCTGGATCTCATCAGAGGGGCAGAGAGAGTGAAGGAGGGGGAGGGAGGGGGAAAGAGGAAAGGAGGAAGAAAGAGGAAGGGAGGGAGAAAGAGGGAAGGAAAGTCAAAGGGTTGGCGGCAACTGCGAGGGGAGGAGGCGAGGTTTGGCGAATCCGTGGGGTGGGATGGTGCGGGGGTGGGATTGTCGCGGCTCTAATGTGCACGGCCCACCGCCGAGTGGGGACAGGGAGCGATAAAGAGTGCGGGGGTGGGGAGGGGCGACTGGCTGGCTGGGTTGGGTGTCAAGCGGCGGTGGCGGGGCTGGTTGTGCCGTGATTTCGGGGTTGGATTTACGGCCGCCCCACAAGGCGTCCCATCTCTCCGGGGAGGGGGATGGGTCAGGTGGAGTGGGGGGAGGGGGATGCCGGGGTCCCCATTATCGCAGCTGGAGATCTTCCCTCCCATGGGCACCTCTGGCCGCGGACCCCCCACCCCTTAACGGCCCCCCCTCCCCCCCTTCGGGGCCCACCGCGGGAGCAGATGGTCGGTCGGGTGCGTCCTTCCCGGATCATTCAGCGACAAAACTCGTTTATTTTTTACGCAACTCTCAAAAGGTTAATTTTGATCCGATATATCAATTCCATTTCTTTCGATTCGATTTATTACTATCTGCGATTTATTACTGCGATTCCGCCTGGAATCGGTTTCGCACGGAATCGCCGGGGGGCAGGGGTGACCGCCGAACAGCCACCCGACACTCTCCTCTGCACAGCACAGTCACTTGCTCCTCCCCCGTCCCACCACCCTGGGGTGCGCTCTCGAATACTCCCCCAATCGTCGACCACCCCGCAGCCAAGAGGACCCGGGCGCGGAGCGGAGCGCCTCCCTCAGTGGAGGGCCGCTCCCTGCTGGACGGAAGAGGCGCGGACAAGCGCACTCGTCTTCCGCCAAATAGATACGCGGAGGAAATTGGCGACAATTCCGTAGCAACCTGCGTATTTCCCCCTCCGACATACGCGAGGGAGTCGAATGAGCGTCGCCCCCTTTCTCGAAGTGCCCCAAATAGCCGGGAAGCAACAAATGCAAGACGAGAGCTGACCGCTCATACGACGCTCATTCTCCCTTTTCCTTTGATTTTCAATCCCATCGTTTTTTTAATTCCCGAGTGAGAACGTTCGTGTATCCAATATACATATTCCTTTTCATGGAACTGCGTGCTCATGTACGTGTGTGCTAGTACTTAGATAAATAAATGTATAGATACGATTCTAATGATGACGGTCGTGCGGTCGAAACGTCAAAACTACATATGCGAGTTACTTTTCTTTGTGTTTCTATGTTTTGAAAATCTATATCTTTGTTCATATAAATACATATATGCAAATATATATACATGTATATATATTATTCATATATATATATATATAAACCATAAACACAGTAATCAACCCGAAGGTCGGTTTAGTAGGTGATGGTAGAGCTCATCCATGTACCAAGCCCGACGGCGTGTGAATATTCACACATCAGGGTAGGGGGGCCAGTTCCTTTCCCTGTGCCGGTTATGGTTTCCCAGGAAGATCTGGTACCCGAAAAATCAACTAGCTTGGGTGGAGCTGCAGGTGCCCAAAGTGCCTTGCCCGGGAATCTAACCCGGGACCCTCCGGTCAGTAGTCCAACGCTCTACCCCCTACTACTACGACGACTACTACCCCCCTTCTACCGCGACCCAAATATACAAGGCATGCTCTCTAAGAAAGGGCCGTTTGGTCACAGGAAAAAATATACTCACATGAAACACATTTTACTGGCACTTTTAGCTAGCTACAAACCTACTTCACTTCTCTACATAATCGTCGTTCACTTCTAAGCATTTTTCTTTAACCCCTCTCTTAAACTCGCCGCCTGATAGTTGAACCATGTGACAACGCCGTTCATGAGTTCCTCATCGGTATCGAAACGTTGTCCACCGAGCCACTGTTTCAAGTGCAAGAAGAGGAGGTAGTCGCTAGGTGCAAAGTCTTATCATCTCCATCTTGTTGGTAACGGCCCAAAAACTCTCGTCCACTGGACATTCCTTGCTCTTTGTGGTGGTCGGCGAGCATTTTCGTTGCCCACCTTGCACACAATTTGTGGTATCCGAGGTTTCCCGTGACAATATTGTAGACAGTAGTGCGTCCAAGTTGAGTAAATCGTTCAGCCAGACAATTAATCGTCAATCGACGATCAAATCGCAGTTTTTGTTCCACTTGCGAAACTATTTAATCGGTCAGAATACTGGGCCGGCCACTTCGCTCTTCGTCATTGATATTTGTTCGTCCATTTTTAAAATCACGGCACCATTGCCTAACCTTTCCTTCACTCATAACTGTAGGTCCATAAACTAAGCATAACTTCCGATGAATTTCAGCAGCCGACAATGCTATTGCACACAAGAATCGTATGACAGAACACACTTCACAGCTAACGGGATCAACGATTGTCGACATTGTGGTTTGCATGCACGGAAAATCAAACGATTTCTGAAACAAAACAAATGCTGCTATAGCTTCTTAATGAATCAGTAGATGACGCTGGAGGAATAAACTGTGTTCTGAAGAGCCAATATTTAAACATAAGAAAACGACCCTTACTGTACTAAGCCCCCGACGGCGTGTGAAATCCGCACATCAGGGTATGGGGGCAACAGGTCCTCTCGGGGTGCCGCCTATGGTGTCTGGTGCCCGAAATATCACACTGGTGGTGTGAAACTGTGTGCTGCGAGGCGCTCCCGGGTATCGAACCCTTCTCCGTGCCCCGTCCTCATAATATCGACGACGGGCAGTCGACCATTTTCCTCCAGAGCAAATTTCAAATGGAATCGAAAACCTGGGCAGGGGCTGCCTCGATCAGCGCGTTTGTCCCCGGCACCCACGGGGGCACCAATCTATTGCCCCCCTCCTGCCAGGCGCGTGCCCCCAATCCGAGAGGCGAATAAATACGCGTCCAATCCCGCAGACAGGGTGGCGTCTCGCTTCGACCTCCACCCTCTCCCCACATTTCATAACGCCTCGTTTGCTCCAATCTTTAGTGAAACGTGGGCGTTTGCATTAAGTGTGGAGGTGGTCACCAGCGGGGTCGGTTTTAGAAACGATTCAGCCTGCTCGTCATTGGACATGCTGCCCGCATCAACCCTCTCTTTAAATTACCACCAATCGTAAAGCTTGCTTTTGTTGACATTTCCATTGAACTCCCTTGTCTCCTTTTTAACGTTCCAGTTAGCTTTCAGTGTATCGAGTCATTATAAATCCGGACCTAAGAGGAGGTAACGGTCTTCGCAAACTACACATGCGTGAAATCACCAGGTGAGGCATAAAAAACAACCGAGTTCGTCTAAAAACAAGACACCCACTGCATGTGTTTGTGACAATATGTTTATGTCACCACCGTCTTTTTTTCTGACAAAGGGACAGCGCGATAGTATAAAGACGTGGGTGTGAATGTACGTGTGAGTGTGTGTGTGTATATATATATATATATGTGTATATATAGCGGGTCGCGGTGGTCTAGCGGGTAGAGCGTTGGACTGCTGACCGGAGGGTCCGGGGTTCGATTCCCGGGCAAGGCACTTTGGGCACCTGCAGCTCCACCCAAGCTAGTTGATTTTTCGGGTACCAGATCTTCCTGGGAAACCATAACCGGCACAGGGAAAGGAACTGGCCCCCCTACCCTGATGTGTGAATATTCACACGCCGTATAGGGCTTGGTACATGGGTGAGCTCTACCATCACCTACTAAACCGACCTTCAGGTTGATTACTGTGTTTATGGTTTTATATATACATATATAATATATTATATATATAATATATATATATATATATATATATATATATATATTATACATATATATATATATATATATGTATAAATAAATATAAATATTTATATATATATAAATATATATATATATATATATATTTATATATATCGTTTATCCTTCAGGCAAAAAATGATTTAAATTCTTCAAAAAACTCTCCCCCTGCATCAATACACTTGCGGAGACGTGTCTGCCTCGCCTGGAAGGCAACTTGAAACTCCTCTCTACGGAAATATCTCTCGGGAACATTGTAACATGCTTTTGGATGTTTTCCACGGTCTCCCAAGGCTTTTCTTTCCGCTCTCTCTTCAGTTGGGGAAACAAAAAAAGTTGCACGGAGCCAAGTCGGAACTGGAAGGGGGCTGGGGGACCACCGGGGTGTACCGGGTGAGAAAGGTGGTAACGATGAAGGACGTGTGGCTGGGGGCATTGTCATGGTGGAGGTTGGGTCTTTGTCGTATTAATAAGTCGAAAAACACACTTCACGCGGAGGCACGTCTTTCCGCTCACATTGGTCGAAGCCAACTGGCGATCGAATACGTTGGAAGGGCAGACCCCCCACCACATTTCCCGACCGGAAAATGTGGCCGGGGTCTGCCCTGCGTCACAATAAAATTATGCGCATTACTTTCATAATGGACCATGTACATACACATTTACCTATGTGTGTGTACATATATGTCTATATATATTTTATATAGACATATATATTTATGTGTGTACACGCTCACAAATACGTACATACATATGTACTTGAAGCAAGCGAAGGTTTGACGCACTCCTCCCGCCGGGTGGCCGTGGATGCGTGTGGCACGAAGGCGCGATTATTTACGGGGAGGAACCAGAGGAGGAGGAGGAGGGGATGGGAGGAGGGTATCCCAGGAATGCAATGTTTTAACGTCGTCCCGCGGGGGGAGGGGTCGAGAGGAGTGACGCCCCGGCACGAGAGATGGCGATAAGGAGTTCCTTCTTTACGGGCGGGGAAGTGGACGCTCCCCACAATGGTAATTTGATATACGCGCCTCCAAGGGTGCTTTCCCCCCCACCCGACCCGGCAAATAAAAACGTGCTCCGTCTTCGATTCAAAGGGGGAAGGAAGTTTTACGGGCACCTCGGCAATAAAACGAGGAACGCACGAACAAACAAACCAACCGGACGAGTGGATTGATCGGTCTCAGGCGCGAACATATTAATTCGTTGGTAATATTTTAGCTGGGAATACTCACTGGTTTCATCTCCTTGCTTGTAATTTCGTTTCATAACATTTTATCTCATATTATGCATCGACGCTGGATCGCCTCCCTCGGCCCGGAGAGAGGGGCCCAAGGAGGCACGAGGGCCTCTCGGGACAACCGCGGGGCGATGCCCGAGGACACTCGGACGAAGCCCTCGGAGCACACTCTGCTCGGGCGTAACGCATTTCGATTTTCGGCCGAGGATGCTAAAATGGCACCGCAGGAGTTGGTGCCAGTTTTTTGAAGGGACACCCGTTGAAGTCCAGATAAAAAAATGAAAATTTCGCCTAGATATGTCCGAAAATAAGACGGAAGTTTTGAGAACGGTTGAGATGAATACATAAGATGTTTCCAGGTAATGGACGAGAACAATGCTTTCAGACCACTCAAAATACATACACCTCACTGCTAATTTTCGATTAACAGAATGACGACACTCCATTCATCTAAACCTAGCTGCAAGGTTTGTATAATAATTATCGGCAACAATTTTTCCTGACTTATGCGTTAAGTGCTGAACTCAGACCGTCGGTTAAGTGTGCGTATGATCGCAGATCGTATTGGCATTCATTAGATGACAGTGCACACACCATTATCACTGAAAATGTGGCGATGCAAAATATTTGCGCTAAATTCGCCCTTCCGAAGATCTTGACGGGCGACCAAAAGAACTGAGTCAAGAGCGTATTCTTGCGAAGACCTTCTACAAAGGCTCGCGACGATTCCCCAACCTCCTTACAGTTCCGACTTGGCACCAGCAGACTATTTCCCATTTCCAAAAGTGAAATCCTCCCTCAAAGGACACCACCATGGGACCCTTAGTGCCGCCAAAGAAGCTTGCACCCTTAAGGACCTTCCGCCTACCAGGGAGCCTCAGAGTCGTAGAAAAGCCTCTGGCAAAAGGAAGTCGACACTCAAGGGAAGAAGTACTTTGAATTTGAATTTTGTGCCATTGTAGCAATAACTCAGAGAAATCCATTCTTCAGAAACGTTTCCCAATACTTTATATGCAAACCATGTATTTGCCCTTTGGCCCAACCAAAAGGTTTGACGGTTGAAGAAGACCTAAATGAATACATCAATGCAGAAAATCTCTGGATAGACGCTCGGATGGCGGGCATGCACCCGGGAGGGAGGTGGAGCTATTTGCCCCCCATCAAATGTACGTCGGCAGGGCAGCATTATCTCCCGATGTCAGGCGCACCCTGGGCTCCCCTGGGGTCGCTCGCTCCACGCACGGCTCCACACACAACATTACAACCCTTCCCTTCCTCGGCGCCCCGCCCCCGCGAGCCCCGCTCACGAATCCGTCGGCCCACGCGACCCCCGGGTCACCCTGGCGGCGGTGCCCCTCCATTCATCAGCCACCAAGGTGCATTCATTCACCCGACGTGCCTCCCCCCCGCTTCGCCCAACGGCTAACTCCTCCGCTCCTTGCCCACAATCACAGTTCCTCCCATCGCTTGGTTCTCTCTCACTCGAGAGCCCATCGCCCACATCCTGCGTCGTCAACTGTCTTCAATTTCACGTGCTCTCGGCTTCGGGGAGGTGCGTGGGCGGAGGGCGCTCCTCCCTTGGTGCTGCCCTCCCCTTCCCTCTCTCTCTCTCTCGTTGGCCACGCACCATTCCTCGCCGCCCCCACGAAGGTCGCACCACTCGACCCAACACGCTCGATCCGCGCTTCTCCGCGGGCACCCCTCACTTCGTCGTGAGACGACAGGCCGGGGTCAAAGGGTGGGAAGAGAGAGCCGCCAGCCTTCTCTTAAACCCCCCTGCTGTCCTTTCCGATGGAATAACCGTGCACCACCACAGCACCCAGGGTATCCCATGTCGCGCCTAAGATACCCTCACTTAAACGAGACTTTCCAGAGCCACAGTTTATTTACAGGCACTTCCTTTACGTTTTTCCTCCGATATTCATAAATTTTTCAGGATTTTCCAGGAAATTGGAAAAAACTGTAAGCTGCTGTTAACAAATCATTAACCATCAACAGCCAAATCATATCCCGTAAACATGCAAGGCTTTGTGCGGCAGGGGTGTTGAGTCAACTGCCATTCAGGGTAATTATAGACTGATTTGTCGTAATTTCTGATTGCTACCCCTGTGGTGTTGAATTGTTTGCGGGGAGGGGGGCCTTTATTAATATCGATCGTTTTCGCTGCACTCAATTTCATTCTTATTTAACTTATCAATGCGGCGATAGGATTATGCCTTCTGGGTCAACGATGATCTTGTGCAATTTGTACCATTCGAGAAGGTAGAGTCGCGCCTGCGCTCTCCCAGCCAATACCTTCCACTGGCAAAGTGACACCACTCATTCATAAGGATTCCTCACGAAATTAAGGCTTTCGTCCTCTTAAATTCCATAGAATTCCACCTTGGCGTTTGAGAAAACACATTTGGATATTCGATATGTGCTCGGTTCGGGAATTGGCCCATTGATAATCAAAGGAAATCTCCCATCAAAACACGCGATCATAATATGTACTTGGGAACTCAACTTTCGGATCTCGGCGATATTATTGTACGCTGTATGTTAATGCATGGGAATGATCGGAATGCATTGGTTGGATTCTGGTGGAGTGAACGGAGCAATTCCATCCATCGCCTCAATTTTCAATCGTGAGACAGATACCGTGAATTGTTCAAAATGCTGTATGAATTGAAAACCATTCGGAAACGGATTTGGCTCGGGGAATTGACGAAGAACGGCGGGCGCTTCCTGGGTCGTGAGCGGGAGGCCATCGACGTCATCGCGATGGGACGCACCACCGGGAACCGGCACCGGAGGAGGGAGCACGCGGGGGGCACGCCCCCCTATCGGGAGGATCGCCACCCTCTCCCCCCGAGATTTAGAGATGCCACACGGGTCGGGAAATGTAAATCGTCCGTGGGTGGGCGGGACTGCGAGCATATGCACCGCGCAGGTCCGGAACGGTCGGGGAGGGGGGGGGGGGTCCCGGAATAACAGGGACCGGAGCACGCGCGGACGCTATAAACGGAGAGACGGACGATCGCCCCTTCCAAACGGTCCGCCCCGGGCAATTACTCCGTGGGCGGCGGGACAATGTGCCGTCGCGCCCCCTGTGCGGGTGTCCCCCGCCGCCCCCCTCGGTCTGCACAGGTGGGCAACACACCCCCTGTCGCAACATCCGGCGGGGCTGGCGGGGGTGGGCCGCGGGGGGGGGGGTGGAGGGGGGACGGCGAACATCCCGGGAACTGGGGCGACTACGATATTTCTCCCTCCCTCTCATTGCCATTGGGGAAAACTCCTGTTGACATCATTTATCTTTATTATTATCCATTTTCCGTACCGGACACGATGATTGCATATTAGATTGTTATGTAATGCTCATTTAATAACACAAGGTGGAGAGAAAAATAAGAGGAGAGATCACATTGCCTCTTACGTTCGTGAGAAACAATGTTGAATAAAGAAATTCAAGTTATATAAGAAACAGTAAGGGTGTAATATTGGGTGTAAAAAGATTGGGTGAGGTGAGACGGGGTGCGGGGGAGGGGCCACTCATTTTTATTCAGGTATCCAGAAAGGAAAACAATGTGAACAACAGCATTGAAAAAGGAGTGAATGATGTCTAAAAATGACAGGCCAATGACATTAACGATTGGAATGCTGTCGAAATATCTGCTCATCAAACGAGCGAGCATTTGCACGTGCCCACAACAACAGACGAGGCGGAAAAGATGGAGGATATGTATGAAGGCAGAGGAAAAGTTCTTGAGGACTGCTGCGAAATGGTTATGGGCGATTGGGATGCCGTTGGTGGGAAGAGAAACAAGAGGGGGGGGAAGGTTTTGTCCAGGTGAAAGAAACGGAAGAGGAATAGATTGCTCGAATATCTTCAGGAAAGGACACTTTGCATTAGAAATGCTCGGTTAAAAAAAGCACGGTTAAAGTTAGGAGATACACACCAATGCACAGCAAATTGAATCATGACCAAAGGAGAAAAATACAAAAGGCTATGGAAAGATGGATCAAACAGTAATGTGATAAGGTATTGAAGATATGGAGAGGGAAGGACGGTATAATTTGCTTCATAAAAGGGAGATAAAGTTAACATGGGGCAAAACGAGGAAAGTAAAATAAGACAAGTTGAAGATTAATACAAAAAAAAATGATATTTAATGAATGCTAGGTGATGAAGAGATGGCAAGAGTAGGTGGGGGATTGGCATCTATCAAGAGAGAAACCTAAAGAATAGAATATAGCAAAGGAGGAGGAGATAATAGAAGATGGGAAAGGTCGTGAATGTTTCGAAATCTGAAAAAAGAAAAGCAATAACTGACACGAAGAATAAGAAAACAAAGGGAACGGACGAAATCCCAATAGAGTTCTTCAAATGTCCTAACGATGGAGATAGAGCATGCGGCAGAATTATGAGCGATGAGAGCATTGAGTGAAGAGGATCATGGCCAGGTGATTGGGTGAAGGCATATACGCACAAAGAAGAGGTACTAAGAAGTGCGATGACCAGAGAGCCATAAGTTTAACATCACATGCTGCACAAATATTGCTTAAAGTCATTAATTAGAGACTAGGAATTATGAAAAAATGCAGGAGAGAAGCAATTTGGATTGAGACGCGGAAGGGTCAAGAGAGATACCATTTAAGGACTTTTAAGGGTCTTCTTTCCAGGGGTAGGGTAAAGAGCAAGAGGAATAAGTTTATGTTCCCTTGACATGGCAAAAGCATTCGGTCGTGTTACATGGGATAAGCGAATGGAGATCCTGAAAACAAAAAAGTGGATTGGTAAGGCAGAAGATTGCTTCCGGAGAAGGAAATCTACACGAAAGAATATACATTTGGCATAAATAAAACATTGTCAGCGTAGACAGAGATGCGTAGAGGAATGCAACAGGGTTGCCATCTTTCACCTACATTAATTGCACATCTTTGGAGGAGGAAATGATCAGCAGAACGCTGAGAGGATAAAATGGGACAAGTACAGCGGGGCCAATGGATGAGCAGCATGAGATTCGTAGATGACATGGTGTTAATTATATAAAAGATATGCAACATTTGAAAAGAATTTTTTCGACACTAGACAAAGGAATGGAAGGGCAAGGTATGAAAATGTGTCTTAAAAAGATAAGAGTGATGAGAATGAAAGATGTAGAGTGAATAAATGAAACAATAAATGGAAAAGGATTGAGCAAGTTGAAAAGCACACATATCTGGGAAGAAAAATATCCCAAAACTTGGGAATGGATGTAGAAATGAGAACGAGAGCAGCCACGGCAAAGGAAGGAAGGTTCAACGAATTGAAAAGGGTGTTGTGCAGTGAGTGGTCTTAAACGGAAGCCAGAGAAGAACATGGCGAAGTGCTAATGAAACGGGGACCTTGCTTGCCCAAGGGAGGAGGGGGGAATTGAGACGTTGGAGGAGGTCGTCATCAGAGAGAGAGAGAGCAATTGAGGGAAAAGAAAGGAGGAAGGAGGAGATTGAAAATGTTGGATGGCACGAAGGTTGGAAAAAGTCGTAAAGAAACAAAGGATTGGGCAAATGACACATTTCAGAATCAAGGAGAAGTAAAAGAGTTATAAAAGAATGTTAGTGAATTCCCAGTATGTAGCAAAAATATACCAACCATAAAAGAAAAGACAGGAAAGTTAACAACTTGAGTCAAAAGAGACTCGGGGAAGGTGGAAATAATACTTATGGTAATGACATTAGGGCGGCCAATGTTGTTGAAAGAGAAAAGGAATGCAATGTAGACGAGGGCCGCTTAGCCCAGGGACACTAGAAGGCGCGATTGGGAGATGTACTAGACGAACAAAGCAGTAGGAATGAATACTTAATGCCTTCTCAAAACTACTAATACGCTTGGGGGAAAATGGAAGGAGGGGATTCTTTTGACTGTGACATAGTCTTAAAGAGGAAGATGAGGAGGCCCAGAAAATTTCCTTAAGTCCATGTTGTTCCATATGCCGAACAATTGTAAAGTAGGTGAATTGTACAGTGGTTTGTATCGGTGAGGTACACATCATCAAGATTATCGTAAATGTCACCAAAGACGACGTTCACGCATCGAAAGCACGATCATCTCGATACTAGGGATGACACCTCGACTATCGAGTTGGTCATGTCCACCGGTGGATACACTGTAGTCATTGGTGATTATCGTCAATAGTTCAAATTTCGCATATAAATGTACGTACTTAAGGTTGAAAACAATAAATGCAAAGTCCCTTGAAAAAATTCCTTGAAAACATTTTAAATTTGTTTATCCGCAAGGAAAGCAGAAGTAAACTGGACACTACACAGGACTTGAAAATGAAAAAAGCCCTAACGTGAATAAGACGTGCTAAAAATGCGTACCGTGCAAAATTTTACTTTCAGAAGTGGCCAGATCTCCCAAATTCAATTCCTCATGCAGAATGAATTATTTGAAACATGTTGCAGCACCATGCTGTGCGTTTAGTGGCGCAGGAAAGAGCTTGAACGGATAATTTTTGAATTGATTAAATAAATTAATGCCATACGAAATCATCTCTCGTAGAGACGGGATTCTGGGCCGCTCCCTCGATGTGCCTTAGGATCCGAAGAGCCAGCCGGTCCAGAGGAGAGCGGCAGGAACCCGAAAATCCTGGCGCCATCTTCTATATCGCCGCAGAGACGCTACTCACAATTGCTAATTTCGATCGCAAAACTTTCGACATAGATTCGATAAATCGTCACGTCACCAATTAACCGTTTTTCATGCCCCGAATGCGAATCATTCCAATGGCCATTAGCGAAGAAAGACGACGTCGGCACGCGTGGCCGGTCTCCCTCCCGGCCGACACGCATACGGACCCACGGGGACTCTTCGCGAAATCCTCTCACAGTTTTGCGCCTCCATTGCCCCACGCGTCCATTTATCACACACTGCATAGGCTAATAATCCGCCATAAAAGCCATTTATGACCTTTAATGGTGGATTTCACGCGAAGTAATTGCGGAGCGCAAGGAGGCAGGGATGAAGAGGGGTCCACAACTCTCGGCACATTGCGCATGCCGGGGGGGGGGAGGGGGGAGAGGGAAATTATTGGCGTATCAGGTGGCATAACGCGAGGGAGGGGGTTGGGGACGTCGCCACCCTTCGCCGCCCTCTCCACCCTCTCCACACGCACGCCACCAAGCGATAATTGGCACATCCCTCCGTGCACCCTCGACGGCTCGCATATTTCAGAAGCATCTTTATCACATCTTATTCATCGATCGCTGATCATTTCATTTGCATATGACACACACTGTTCAATGTCGTCTCTTACAACCGTGCAATACTCTAGAATTCATCACCGGCTAATTATGCTAACGCTTCCATTGTACTCGGCTCGTACAATATAATTAATCTCTTTCATTTACAATGAGAACCATCGCAATTACCGAGGGAATTCAGAGAGGACCGTTCGGTAAATATTATATCATTTTGACAACTGATCTCATCGTGACTCCGAGCATGAAATTTTATTTTTAAACCCCAAGTTCTACATTGACAAGGAAAACTGACAAGTGATAGTACTATTCATTATTCAATGACATAAAAGAAAACCATTCCTTGTTTACTATTATATCAGCCTTAAACCTCTTCTGCCTTAAATCTGTTCCTAGTTATCTACCTGCTCTTGACCCGCGACCCAGTAGTGTATTTTCAGTGCCTAACTGCTAGTTTTACTGTAGCTATTACAATTAGTGTTCATTATTTTATTTATATCTTATTCTTATACAGCGTTTAGCGCTCAACAGTCTGTCCGTATGAGTGGGTATGAAATTACAACTGCTTGAGGGAGCGGATAATTCACTTTGTACATCACCTTGGGAGTTGGTACTCGAGTACATCGATCATTGAATATTCGACCCGCTGTCTATAAGAATTGCTATCGATTTTAGAAAAAATAAATGAGCAATTTTATAATCTCATCGGTGGTCTTGGGTAGCGGGTGGAGTTATTAGTTAGGCAGGTCAATAACACATTAGAGTTGAAGTTAAATTGGCGTTCATTAGGCCTAATAAAATTATTAAAAAGGACGTTCATAACTTTTCGGTTTTTAACAAAGCCTTTGTTTAAAAATTTGGCAATTTCGATGGAACTAGAACGTCTAAGGCTGGGTCTTCTGCCCCACGGTGTTCGCCGGCGCAGGTGAATGCGTGGCGGTGACGACTCGGACCGCTGAGTCGTGGGCGGACAATTCGCGTCAGAGCTTCGACCGAAGTTTGACAGGGAAGGTTACTCTTCCGAGAATGTGGAATCGCGAAAACTGGCTGCGTCTTTGGGACTACAACTCCATCCGCCCAAATGCAACAAGCGGCTGAGCGATCGAGAACCTGCCCGGGGTCAACACCATACCCCTCAAGGGCGTGTGGTGGGGGGTGTCAGCTCCCCGGCCCTACTACACGCACTCCAACACTTTCAAATACACAAAGCAGTCCGTGATCCACAGGGGGGTTAGGGGCGGTCGGACATCATTCATACAACAGCCGTTACGCATATTCATCATCAGTCATCTTGCCCACAACCACTCCATTGCCTACACTACGAAGGACGCAAATAAGGATCCCTTTGGAGAGGGCGGGCTAACATACTACGCAGTCACCAACAATCAGGTCAGACAATTCAAAAATTCATTAAGATCTACATATTCATTGACACGGCACCCTAGCACTCGGCCCAAGATCGCGTGGGGGGGGGGGCCCAACCGTTAAGTTAGTCGAGAGGGAGTGTCACTTGCATGTCCCTAATGAATGTCCTCGGGGGACTTTTACATTTGTCCCCAACTCTTTTGGCCAGTGCCCACCCTTTGGTGTTTCTCCCTTGAGTTGTTGTCGCGAATTGTGCGCGGGAAAAACGAATGCTTGAAACAGTCCTCTCGGCAGTCTCCTTTTTAATTGTTGACAATTCCCTGTCCCGCTTACGTAATTGGAGATTATTTGATATAGTAATTAATTATATATCCTACGTCGGATGCAAAACCCCACGATTGGTATATTCGCAACTTGTTTAATCTTGCTCCGAGTCTTGGCGTATTCCCAAGAGGGTTCCATCCCAGTTCTCTTAGTGCGAGTGCTACGCTTTGTTTTCATCCGTGCGGATATTTCACTACTCTGGAGGCCATTGAGTAGTGTGTCTTCTTGTATAGATGGATCACATATGATAGCCACATTCTCTACGTGGGGTCACACTGAAGTAAAACATCACTTCTCCTTCACTTCCTCATCGCTACGTTTTCCAGCTCGATGAATGTCAAGCGTCTCGAGCAACTCTCCGCAACTAGTAAAGCCTACGTGCTTTCCCCACGTGACATCGGGTACAATGGTGACACCCACGAGTTTTATGTAGTCTTCAACTCTCATCCAAGCACCTCCGAGTGTGTAGCTTGGCAATGCTCTATCGTGTTTTTTTCATTTCTTGAGAAGTGTATAACCGCTTACTTTTTTAGCATTTAATTCCACACCTAATTTATCCATGGCTTCGAGCGTGTTTCCATTCTCGGTCTTCCTCTCCGATTGGGGCTTTCGTGAACACGTCAATACTCCGGGACAACACGCACCCCTCCACGATCTGGCCTCTCCATGCGTGTTTTCCGAGAGACCCCCATCCTCGCCCCCCCCCACATGGGTCATTCACTCCCCTCTCCATCACTCTTCCGTTACGCATTCATATTATCTCCTTAAATAAACGAGACGCACAATGAGAGAGGGCGAGCGAGGACGAGGGGCAAGGGACGACTCGCCCCGGAGCAGGGGGGATAACGTGTGCGGGGGGCAGGGAGACAGGTCGGCGGCCCCGAAAGGGTTTCATCGGGCCCTTCGACGGGAAGAATGCCGGTTAACATCCCCCCAAACCCTCGCCTCTGCAACCGGCGGCCCTGTCCCTTTGTCCTCATCCTCTGCTACCCTCCTTCTCTCGGGGGGGGATTCAGCCTCCGCGCCCCGAATCGAGGGAGGGGGGAGGGTCGCGCCGTAGGGTATGCCTTGCGTAACTGGAGCCCCCCGCCCTACCCTACCCTTTGCCCAGGCTCGTACATTATATCCCCAGCGCCCCTTCTCCGATATCACCTCCGACAGACCCTGAAGTGCGCGGCTCCGCATGACGCCCAGGTACTCACGCCCCCCGCTCCCCCCCCTCGTCTCCCCTTGCGCCCGTCCGCGCACCCACCGGTCGGGCGATCCTCGTCCAAGAGAGCGGGCCTCGAGACCCGGCGTCGCCGCGATGGTTGCCGACCCTCTCGCGTCTCCTGCGGGGCTCGCCGCCCCTAGAGGTCACCGTTGCCCCGCAGGCTCTCACCCTCCCAATGCATCAGATGCGAGACCAGGATGCCTTTGGCCACCCGCCCACAAAATCCGTCGCGAAGTCCGCCGTCGACGAGCAATGCTACGGCAGGAATAGAGCCTCCAAATATGTACCAGAAAATTCACCTCCTAAATCAGAGGAATAAAAATAACAATGGTGGGTCAAGTAAAATATCTGGGAGTGATCCTAAGGACTGACCTACCCTGGGGAAAGCATACCCTAGGGGGGGGGATTGAGGGACCGAGGCCTCGTCTTCCAAATATTATGGAAGCATTCGGATGGATAAAGAGGTGCTCTGTTGATACGACCTCACCTTGAACACGCAAATTGAGGGTTTGGGTCCCTTCGCAGAAGGGCTAATATTCGCAATTAAGCCGGATACGAAGTACAGCAGTCTGGTTTGTCCTGAATGAACGGAAACCGTGAAATTATTATGGCATAGCCTGGTTTAGAAGACGTGTGGCACGGGGCATATGCTTTTAGAAAAACACACTTCGTTCGACTTGACGCAATAGGAATAACCCTGGCGTCGCATTGCATTGGTAGGAGACCCACCGATAAGATTTTGAAAGAAACTGACAGTAGAACTGATACGTGTATGGGATTATAGACCACACAGACCACTACCAAACCAGTATGACATTAAGTTCGTCAAATCCAACTTCTCTAGTGTAATTAATCACCCGTCCAAATTAAAGCTGGTGAATTGACAACACCCGCCATACGCCCTCGTGCCGGCTTGAAAGACGAGATGTAGGTGTAGTGCTCGGAGGGGGACAACACAACCGACACATCCTGCGGCGCATATCGATGCGAACGACCCCTCCCCCCGGGGAGTCGCGGCCCCCGTTGGCTGAGGAAAGGGGGCCGGAAAAGCATCTGTCCCGCTACGCCAGACCGACGCGGAGCCCCTCTGTGGTGGCCGCGAGAGATGCTGCAAAGCCCCTGCCATTCACCCCCTCGGCGACCAGCCAGCCCGGCCCTGGTGGAAACTGCTGCGGGGGTGCGGCGTGGGAAGCGCGCTTTCATTCATCCGGGGGGAAGGGGGGTGGGGCGTTGGCGTCGCCACGGTGAGCGGGAAATGGAGAGAAGGGAAGGAGGGAACTATTAAATGAAACTCCGGCTATTAAAGAAACTATTAAAGAAATGCTCCGGCAGGAGCGTCGCCCCGAGAGCAAACCTCCCATCGCGGACCTCGCCGGGTCTCGAGCACGACACCTCCAAAAAAGAAACCGGGGGCACCGCCCAAACTACGAGCGTCAATTACTCCGGCGTTAAAAATTGGACGAGGGGGACCTTGGTCACTTTGTACACACGGTGGCGGTCTCTGGGAACTTCCTCGGAACTTTGTACATTCATACATAATAATTCCATCTGCCGAACGTCCAGTGGACCTTCTAAATTGAAATATGGCATGTTGGTAGAATTGCGGTCGAAAGTGAATAGAAAAATAGTAAAGTTCACCACTTGTTATTTAGAGCTGCTTTTGTTTTATCCCTTATTAGTGTAATTTTAACGCCGCGAGAAAAACACAGAATTTAGCTACGAGGCTTATTTTGTAATTACTTCCGTGAGAAGTATTTTTTTGGAACTTCATCAAGAACGCGCCTCAATTATTACACGTGGTCACTCTGCTCACTCGGTCGAAAACGTAAGTGAATCACTCTAACAGAATGTGATGAACGTGGAAACTGCCACACGATGCCAAGGTTTCAGATTTCACTCTTTATTTATGGTTCGTATGGCATTTTTTTTAGGTTTAAATGTATCGCTTTTAAGATAATTAAATAGTTTTCTGTTAAATTTCTATTTTACCATCATCTTCAAGAAGATATCAGTCCCCACCGTTGCAGCTTTTTAAATGTATTTACTTATGTTTGATACGAGGGGTTCCCGTCATTCGGAAATCATTGGTCACCTTCATTTATAGACATTTACACCGGTTTTTGAGTTATTTCTTTTGAAACTTTGCGCGTCTCGCACAAAGTAGATAAACAGTAAAAGTAAACAAGGCAGACAAAGAGTTTTCAACTTTTCACACGACCTATGAAAATGTTTTAATTGACATTTTCACTAGTGGATGACTTTTAAACCTAAAATTGGAATTAAGGCATCGCTAACACTAGTGAACACTCTACTACAAGGCACAGGGATGTTTGGAATATATGGCTCAGAAACTTGATCGCTGAGCAGGAGGATAACCGAAAATTGGAGGCCTTGGAGACGTGGTACTGAGAAAGATGTAAAAATGGGGAAAAAAGACGGAAAGGAAGTTTTAGGCAATATGAGAGAGGCGGCAGTTGGCAGAAATTCGAAAAAGGCCGAACACGTGGATGCAGGAGATCCTGGGAGGAAACAAAGGGATGCTGAAGACGGTGACTAAGAGAAGGAAGAATGTTGGAAGAGCGAGATGAATGGAGAAAGGGATAACTAAGCATTTGGAATGGACTCAAGGAAGCTAGAAAGTCCACAAAGAGCTAAGAATCAGTTATTTTACATAATGTATAGCATAAGGTCGCAGGCTATGTTGCATCGGGCCTCTTCTATTCTTAATATACATAAATGACATAAGCGCACACGTTAGTAGTAATCTCAGGTTATTTGCTGATGACACTGTGGTATACAGGGAAATAAGGAGCCAACTAGATTGCGAGCTACTCTCTAGAGACTTAGACACAATCTCGGATTAGTGCATGAAATGGAGATTAATACTTAATATAGACAAATGCGCAGTTTTGAAATTTTGGAACAAAGGAAGTGGCGAACAGGACATAAACTACGAAATAGAGGGTTCAGTACTAACTACGGCCAAACAAGTAAAATATTTGGGGGTAGTTCTAACACCACGCCATTCATGGGGAGCACATATCAAGGACAATATACGGATCCGCTTTAAAGAAATTGGGCTTCATTAAACGTGTTGTGGGGGGGAAATTTAATGAGAAAGTTATAGAGAGGTGATATTTTGCTCTAGTTAGACGACATTTGTAATATGCCACCAGTATTTGGGGTCCTTGGGAGAAAATCTGGCAAAAAGAGTTAGATAAAGTCCAGAGAATATCAGCCAGATTCGTGAAAAATATATATGACAAGAACACTAGTGTAACAGGTCTCTTAGGGGATTTAGGCTGGGAGCCCCTTGAAATACGAAGAGAACAAGCGAGACTTAGACTTTTAGAGAGATTCAGAACCAGCGAGTTTAACGATGACACAAAAGGAATTATAGTGGCCCCACACTCCTTAGGTAGATCAGACCACAAAGATAAAATAAGGGAGATTCCAATACAGATAGATTCAAATACTCATTCTTCCCCAGAATAATCAGAAATCATAATAGTAAGAATCCGAAGTCCATTTAGAAATAGTAAAAACGTTTAAGTTACAAGTCGGAACTAAATTAAAAATTCAAAGATTGTGTATGTTTGTTGGTAGTTTGTGGGTTTCAATGAGTGTGAAAGGATTGGGCGAAAGGGTTCTTGCATGAATGTTTACCATGTTTGGTTTGTGGGCTATGAATTAGTGGCTTCTGCATGCGGTTTTTTTTTCTAAATTACGGGTGGTTGCCTAACACACCCCGCTACACGCCCTTGAGGCGGCTTGCGGAGTATTGAGTAGATGTAGATCATATTAGTTAGAAGTAGATCATATTACTGTGATGCACAGTGGCATGGCTCAGTAAAAAAACATTAAGGCGGTAGACTAATACTGACTAAATATTAATAAGGATATCGTTATTTTTTTATATATTTATTGATGCCACGTCAGATGGACAAAATACCATGAAACGCAGCGGTCAGCGGGGTGAACAACTCAAGGTGCAGTCCACCCAACATCACTCGTTCAAGTATTCATTTGAACATTTCCCTACTCTTGGTGTTGGATCACCCCAGCTCTAGTTTCTCTCATGCAGCTCAGTGCGGATGTTCCGCACTCGAGGGCCGATGATGGCGTATTTACGGGTGGCGTCCTAACACGAACGTCCTTGTGTGGATTGCACTCTCAATTTGTCCACCTATCTTATTCTTATTCTCTAAACCTTTGAGTCACTAGGCACAAATAAGAGTGCCAAACTCACGAGAGATAAGATTGATTTCGTTTCCAGATATTCATAACCGCACATTTTGTTCATTTCACTTGAAGACGCCACTTCCGACAGCAGGCACATTGTTGCCATTGCTAGAAATACACTAAAAGCAGGATTTGTTCCTTACAACGGCCATGGGGTATTACGGGGCGAAAAATGAACCTCATACATATTCCTCAATGAGGAAAGGAGTTGAATCCAGGGTTCTCGCCCGTTCGCGAGGGGTCACCCAGCGCGCCGCGGTCGGGTGCAGAGCACCGTGGTACGCCGACGCCCGCGGTGCGTGACAGAGGAACAGGGGGAAGGGGTGGGAAGTACGTGGTGGGCACAATGGGATTCCGTGGCAGGGAACTGAGTGCGAAGTCGCGGGAAAAGATTTCCGACCGCCGCGTATTTCTTTTTCCGCGCGACCTGATGGGCGACGGAGAGGCGCTCCTTGAGTGACGCCGAGACAAGTTCCCACGGCGCCCTCCTCCCTAAACCCTAGCGAAACCACCAAAACGCACCAAAAACACCGCGCCAACACAAAGCCCTCCGACCGCCTACGGAAGAAACCCCTTTCCAGAGGTGCGTGAGGAAGGGTTGAGGGGCGCATTCCCAGGACGGCTAACGAGGGGCCACTGAAAAAAACCATGGCCACACCCAAAAAAAAGGCGTTTGGTGCGCAAGGTGCGATCGAAACTTCGCACCGTGACACCCAGGGGGGGGTTGATTATTGAAAAAATTAAACACGAAAGTTCAATTTTCGGCCCAAAACTACCCGGTGAACCCCTTTTTTTGGAAAAGGGTTATCGACTGCACCTGGCACCCACCAACCCTTTCGCAGCCTCCCGAGGGTGCGAAAGGGTGTGACTCCGGGTGGGGGGGGGGCGCAATGAACCCTCGCGACCGTCCGACCCTAGGGTCGAACAAAAGATGATCGAACCCGAAATATTTGGTAACGATTCCGTCATATTTTTTGCTGCCAATCGATGTCCGTCGTTCTTTCTCCGATCAACGGTTCCGAGGCAAAAATCTCAGTTTTCAACCCTTTTGGTCGCTCGGGAGAGGCGAAATCCCCCTTTCGACCCGATCCCCCTTTACCCCCCCCCCCTGGGGGGACGACCTCGTGGAGCGAAGCGGGCCCTCCCCCCCCCCCTCTGCCAAATGACCTGCGACGGAGGCCGTTGCCACCCGAGAGAGGTGTTGCTACCTTCCCCCGTGGTACGCGAAACGGGGGCGGCGTGCCCCTGGCAGCGTCGCTCTGTCTGCTGCTCTTCCGATGCTCGCGGATTTCCGAACTCCCGAGGTATTGTCTCCCTCGGAAACTGGAAACCGTGATTCCCGTGCTTTCTCCGGAAAGAAAAGACCATAATGATAAGATATAAGAATTAATACAATACACGTACCCACCCCTACACAAGGGTTGCTACTTATATTTGGAGTCTAATAATGAAAAGGCAGTAATTTAATGTTGAAAAATGTTTTATTGTTTTTCGAAGTAGTATAGTATTCTCCACGATAATCACCACATTGTTGAATGCCCTCGAACCAATTTTCGTAACACATTTTCCACTCCGATTGAGGTATCTCCAAAACATGGTTTTTGAATGCATCAACGGCTTCTTCTGGGGTCGAAACACGTTGGCCACGCAACTTTTTTTATTGATAAACGAGAATAAAAAGAAGTCATTTCGTGCTAAATCAGGGCTGTGAGGAGTATGACCCATCAATTCGACGTTTTGGCCAGTCAAATAAGTAGTTGTTTCAGCCGATCTGTGAGAGATTCCACTTTCATGATGAAGAATGATCATTTGTTAACGTTAGCATTAAAAGGGTCAAACTTCTATATGGAAACGTCAGATTGCGCCTAGAGAATAGTGTTGTCAAGGCTCAAAATATAAATAGCAACCATCATACTAAGAGGCGAATATTCAAATGCAAATTCATCCATGGCACATTATGATATGGCAACGGAATAAAATATGCAAATTGCGAAAATTAACGACGTAATAGTTCTAGGCGTGTTATGATGGAATTGGAATCTATTAATAGCCAAATAATAGAACTTTTCCAATAGAGAAAAATGTTATCTAACACAAAAGTACTATTATGTGGCCATTGATTATAAAATTTCGTGATAATGACATCCCGAATTATCTGTGGAAATCACCGACATCATTCCATATCGCTGTAAATAAGATTAATCTTTTAAGATTAGATGTAAGCCAAACGAATTATATATTTTAATGTTTTTATAAAAAACTTTATTCAATGAAATCAGGACTACATTTAAAGCCTAACTTGACCGGTTTAACGGTTAAGCGACAGCTACGCTATCTGGTGAGTACGTGAAATGCAGAGATTACCTAAATACGTGGCGAAAAGTCCCGCCGAACAGTTTGCTTTACGTTGGAATAGTTTTTGAGAGATAGGAATTGCATTGAAATCTCAGCCATCAGCTGAAAATAACCAAATCCAATGTATTCGACTAAACAAATATCAAATCCTCCGGTCAGGCGACAGCTGAGTTTTTCCGCCGGGGCTGAACTCTCGGGAGTAATTTTTCAAGGACATTTTTTTCCAGATTTCCCGACTATTTTCTCTCAAGTTTCGCAAATCGAAAATCTATTTTAAAATTCATGCGACGTGAGGGGAGAAGGAATTACAGACCGGAAACACCAGATGAGCCACTCAATCGAAGATTATGTGGTCTATGGCCCTCCACTCATCAAGGTGGATTCTTTCGCCACTCTATCCATATCTATCGAAAATCGAAACACGGTGCACCAGGGATTCCAGTCTAACTAACAGGAAGACGACTCGGGAGAGGGGATCGCCCTACCTACGTATGGGAACATCAATTTTTGCTTCTGTAAAGCAAAACATCGTACTCCCATATTATATAAATTAAACTTAGACAGCAACACACAGCACGAGAACACATAAAAAGAACACTCACACGTAATATCTTGAGAATTTCGACGGACTCGAACTCCGTCTTCTTCGGAAGATAAGATATGACTGACTGACCGTGTTACTTCGAAGAAATCATCTATATAAATATAACTTTTGGACGGCACCATAGAACACAGAATAAAAAAGATAACACGTAAAAGAACACTCACATTGTAGATTATTTGAGCTTTCGGCCTACTCCGAGGCCTTCTTCAGGTCAGACTTAATATGATGATGGAATAATAATTGAAGCATCAGCATTATCATTATTTGGTGGCCGAATTAATGTTTTGGACGGAAAAATTCTACCCATGCCTACATTTCACATCTTCATCTAACAGGACATAACATGGCACTCCAATCTACAGCAACCGTTCCTCAATTCTGCATGCATCCCATATCCCTCCACACATCCTTTCCCTGCCCTCGGCATTCCATCGCATCCCCCGGCATGCACTTCTCCTGCCTCCCTCGGACCTCCTTCCCTCTCACCTTGCCCACCACTTCTACGTTGCCTTTCCCTTCCCTCCATTTCACCCTTCTCTAATTTCTTTTTTATTTCTTCGTAAGGAATTGCTGAATGACTCACGAATCTTTGAACGTACCGTAAGCACAAATGCCCAATGTTTGACAGCATCACCCTCAATCTTCGAAGAAGGTCGGTACACGCTCGGGGGAGGTGAATAGGTAGAGAAAATATTCTTAGATATATCTACAAGTCCCTTGTATTTTTATGTTGGTTTACAAATGTCTGCCCATTTAAATTTGTTACCAAATATGTAAATGTAAAACATCTGATATGTAAACTATTACTTTTAATAAACGAATCTTCAACCTCATGTCAAGGACTGCTGGACTGCCGAATATCTACGCCTATTTTCTAATTAGGATAACAAAATTCATGCATCGAGGGGTAAAAACCGAGCATTAGTTGGTTACTCATTCCATTCACTCACTCTCGTTGCTGCTATAAGGGGGTTATGGACCGAGCCATGCTCCAGAAAGTGATCCCACGACCTCCAGTGAGCAAACCAACTCCTCCCAGGAGCTTACCTGCGAAAGAAATGTTTAAAATTACCAACAACGTTCCTGGTGGGCGAAAAATAATCAATGTATAACAAAAATAATAATGATAAAAACGCATTATAAGTGCATCAGCAACAAAATAATTTCTCAGTCCTGAGACAGGAAATTTATTTCACTCTACAATATGCAAGAGTTGTATCATTGTAGTCCCTTTCGCTCCGCCACTAACGTTATTAACGACGAGGGCGGATTCAAATGGCAAATTGTGGTTTTAATCGATGGATACAATGGTAAACTGCAGCCATTTGTCATAGCACTTAAAAGTTATGTAAGAAGAAAAAGTTGACCGATATCGGTACTAACTGTTGTTCTAAATATATCACTTATCAAAATGTGATACTCGCACAATAATGTCGGGCAAAGAAGCTTTCACGAGGAAGAGGAAGTTGATGACGGGGACGTTTAGGTGCCTCTGACTAGCAGGACCGACAACGAAAAACCGAATCGACGCCAAAATAACCTGCGAAACCAATGCAAGCGTTTAAATACTCGAAATGCCACATGAACATCGAGAAGAGAGAGCAAAAGCTGACAACAACATGCTAAAAAAAATCCTGGGTAGAGTTATTCGGAACCTCACCTTCAAACGGAGAACAATTTCCGAGCATGCAGTTTCCTACGCGGACGCAATACGCACAACCACACTAATTCTGCATTTCTTCAACGAAGGTCGATTTCTGCTCTCACCACACCCCTCCCCGTAACAATGACAACTGCGGGGCACGCGCTAAGAGGTCCGTCCATCCACCCCTTGGCCTCATCCGCCCCACACTAGATGTTTTCTTCAAGACGGTCTCGGTAGGAGAGCTCGAGAGAGCGCGCCTGATCGCCCGAGACGATAATGCATGGTCCCCGACACCTCTTGCTTACTCGCCGGAGGGTCTCTCTCCCTTGCGGGACGGGATCGCTGCCCGGCATTCTTTATTGGCACTCCGACCACTCATGGGCCGGCAGTTTGGATCGCTATGCGTTCAGCCTTCGACTTTATGGCTCGCATTAAATCTTAAGCGGTCGCTCTTTACTAGAGTGTGACCTTTTGCATATTCTAGTTCCTCAGCGCTGGACATAGTTTATTCTACTTTTTAAGCGGCTCGCCCAAAGAGATTCATTTCTAGAATCCATTAGCACGTTGATTTTTAACCATTACTTCTTTCATACGTGCTTTTAAAACCCAATCTTAAATGGTGATTCAATAAACTTGAAGAGAAATTGAAAAAGGAGGTATTCCTAGTTTAGGGTTGTGCGTGGTTAGATGGTGAGTCGGCGGGGGTTATTGGAGCGATATTTAATAGAGACACCTACGTATACATCAGAATGCAATCGGTGATTTACCATATTAGATATATTATGAATTGATCCGAAATCATGAATTCTTATCTTGATTTCTACCGGGTTATGTTCTGCACCGCTACCTGTCAGCAATGCAAAACTTAACCCGGAGGGAAATGGTTAAAGAGGCATGGGAAGAACTTTAACTAGCAATAAATGTCAGGGGAGAATTCATAAAATCAGCTTTCGGATGATCAAGCTCTTAGTTTGTCTGTCAGCCTTGGGGTTACAAACGTCGCTGAGTGGATTCAGTGCGATAGGTAAGGAGAGAGCAAATGTAAACCAAAAAAATAATGTGGATTTCGAGATAAGTTAAAAATGAAAATAGGTATTTATAAACTAGAGCAGTTGGGAAAGTTCACCTGCCTCGGAAGTGTTTTTGAACCAAAATCGTCAAAGTAGTCGAGACATAAGACCGAGATTTGTGTTAGGCAATGGGAGGTTTCATGAAGAGTAGGGCGTTAAGTTGGATGAGTGCGATGAGATTAAGTAGGATGTTAAGTAAAGATTCGTCACAAGTTTTCATATGCGGTTTTTTATTATTTTTATATAAATATAGATATATATCAGTCATAACTTATCTTCCGAAGAAGACGGAATTCGAGTCCGTCGAAATTATCAAGACATTATTGTGAGTGTTCTTTTTATGTGTTCTCGTGCTGTGTGTTACTGTCTAAGTTTTTTATTCAACACTTCCGTGTTACTTCGAGGAATTCATCGATATATATACATTATATATATATATATATATATATATATAACTTTTGGACGGCACAATAGAACACAGAATAAAACAGATAACACGTAAAAGGACACTCACACTGTAGATGATTTAAGCTTAAATCATCTACAGTGTGAGTGTCCTTTTACGTGTTATCTGTTTTATTCTGTGTTCTATTGTGCCGTCCAAAAGTTATATTGCTCTCGTGAGTACTTCCGCATCATCGATATATATATATATATATATATATATATATATATATATATATATATATATATATATATATATATATACATATATTGAGTTAAGTTACAAAATGTTTTATTTGATAGTTGTGTCCATCCAAATACCTTCCTTAACCGGAAGATTACCTATTAATAACAATATATATATATATATATATATATATATTTGGTTGGAAAAATTCCAGAAGAGGCAGTAAAATGGACGAAAAGCATATTGAATGACTCTCCATTCTCGGAATGGCACAGCGTAGGTTGTTCTTTGGACAACAGTTTCGCCCGTGTTCCAACGAACGACTTCGACCTGAAGTCACTCGTTGGAGCATAGGCGAAACTGTTGTCCGAGAAAACAAATTACTCGGTGGCATCCCTAGAATGAAGAGTCATTCATCTGAACGCCTCGAAAATCTACAATCTAATATCGAAAAGCATATTGATTGGCAGTGAGATGTTAAGGACTGTGATAGAGAGGCAAACGAGGAAGGGGTAGGAATAGGATAGGCATGTCGGGAGGAATGGAGAAAGGAGGTCGGCGGAATCGAAGAGGGACTAATTGAGGTGTCGGATTCAGGTTGTGTTTTAGTTAGAAGACGTAAGCAAATGTATCGTTGTGCCGTTTGATAGGTTGTGCCCATTCATAACCTACCTTAACCGGTAGAATACCAAGTAATATCTGCTCGACGTCGTGATGCAATCACGTTCACGTTCGAAAAACTCTTCAAATTATGGCATCTACAAAAACACAGTTTACGTAGGATGATGACATTGGAGAAAGGGCTTTTAATAATTAACTTTATTAATTATAACATCATTAAATTTAAGATAATTTTAACTGGTGTCTATTGTAATCACTTCACCTCATGTTCTTCGGCCACAAACACGTAAGTACGTATATGTTTCTTCCTAGAATACACGATTACAGATAAAGAATCCGAGTTCAAAGTTTCGTCAAATACCGTGCGATCACAATCGCACATGTCAGCCACGGCTATTACACGTAATGCGATTAGAACGAAAGGAGTTTTTCTATTTTTCTCGTCCAGGTTATTGGAATCGCGATGTGCTCCTTCCATGTTGCTGAAACCATTCATTATTCCGTTGAGCGCCTCCAGCCAAGAGGAGCATCCCATCCATCCCTCGCCCCCTCTCCAGGGGACGATTAAGGCGATCCAGAATTGAAGAGAGGGGTCGCGGAGGGGTGAACCCGAGGACCGTCTCTCTCTCGTTTCAGGCGCAGGAGGGAGGGGGGTGAGGGGGGGAGGGGGTGGGCTATCCCGAACACCCCCGATTCCCTCTCCTCGAGGGCGGGAAGATGCTTTCTGTCCGGCGACGGAGTGTCTCACGACCTACATTAAAACAGGCGTCCCCCGATTATAATCTGGTCTCGAAAACCATTTGAATCCATTCCAATCGGATTTTTTGACATCCAGGATTCGAACTTTCTCGACGATACCGCCAAAGAGAGACTGCGTAAAATGTGACAAGAACCACACTTACTTTTTCCTTGGGACCGTGGGCTCGGAAATAATGCGACCTAATGCGCGTCCCAGGCAAGAGGCGAGAGAGGACTCGCGCGGCGGCTGTTAGACCCGACCCTCTCCCCTCGCCCCACTGGACACGGCCACGTGACCCGGGAACACTACGGGCGCACCCCGTTCCACCGGCGCCCACACTTCTCTGCTTCTTCCCTTGCTCTCCTTTCCTTCAAATGCATATGCTTCGTGGGAATCATTTTCGATTTTTAGAAAATTCGGAAAAGTATTTCCGAAAAAGTTTTCGGCACGAAGGTTTTTTTTTTTAGTCTTAAGGACCCCGTTCCAATTTTAATTTCTCCAATTAAAGCACATAGGAGCCGAACCAGGAAACCTATATTTCTCTGTCTACGGCTTTTGTTTCTCCAAAAAACGTTTCAGCAGGACTATCAACATCAAGTGTCCTCGTGAGTGAAGTTCCCGCGACGCGTAGATTGAGAAGTAAAAGGGGGGTGGGGTGCGGGAACGTTGGAAGTGGGGAAGAAGGAAACCCGGCGACGGAAGCAGCCGGACGGGAAGTTCTTCCCATACACTACACGAGTGGGACGCGTGACGGGGGTCGATTCCACCCTGGGGTTGCCGCATTCGCACTGCATTTGGTCGAGCGGCCGGAACGAGAAAATGTGTAGAATTAAATTACACCGGAGGCAACTTACCAACTAACCTCCAATGGAAACAAATTGCGCGCCTGAATTATGCCTACGTCGCCTGTGGTTGAAAATGGAAGCCTAAGGAGTATCGTCAGGAAACACCAAAACTGTATGCCCACCATATGGTACCGAAGGACATGCGATTCTAGTCGGAGACACAATAGCGGACGCGCCAAGGCGGGATTTGCGCGTGAATCCCCACCCGTACCGCTCGACTTCCGATAGATACAAAAGTTCTAACGCTCGTCTCATTATTACCCTTGAGGCAATCAACCAGTTATTATTGATTTATGATTGACACAAACTCCACAGCGACAATTCCCTTTTCCCTCTCAAAACACAATCCGACATCCAACACTAACATGAGTAGCCCTCTCAACTCCGCATACTTCCCTCCTCCCAATATTCCGTCCAACATCATCATCCTATTCCTGCCCATTCCTCGTTTACCTGACATTCATTCTCCACTCCATCACAGTCTCCAACATCCCATTCCCAATTAAAATGCTCTGAATCCACCTTTCCGGCTTCCTTTGGTTTTCTTCCAACGATCCTCTCCCCGCCCTTCTCACTCAGCCTCGCGCCTCCTGGTTTGTCTTCCTGTGCGTCTTCTCCAAGCCCACATTTCAAAAGCCTCCAATCGACGCATGTCATCCTGTTTAGGTGACTATGTTTCCGAGCCGTACATAACCACCCTTCAAAACAAGGTTTTGACGAGATTTTTCCTTTATATTTGCATAAAGTCTGCCATCAATACCATTATTTTTTTGAAGTCTCCTTTGCCTCGCGCAATTCTTCTCCTTATGTCCCTACTACCTTGACCATTTTGGTTGAAAACACTTTCGATATGTTCCATTTGATCTAGTTTTTGCCTTCCACATTACATTTATCTGAAATTTCAACCTCACAGAATCCCGCATAACCTTTGCTTTATTACTATTGATTCCCATCCCATATCTATCGAAATAGAAATTCACTCAGCAATGCTTGCAACCCCTTGATTGAGTGAAAAACTAAACCTTGGTCAACAGCAAACTAAACTGATTTTATGCATCCCCCACCGACTTTCATTCCTCCCTCCAGTTCTTTTCAAGCCTCTTTAATCATTTCCACATATACGTTGAACAGCATAATTGACAATGGGCAACCCTGCCTTACACCTCTTTCTAACACTGCCCATTCGGACTCTGCGTTCCCCACTCGCACCTGAGCAGTCTGAGACATGCACAGGATTAGCCTTCTCTATCTCCGATCCATTCCTATTTTCTGCAATACACACATTAGTTTTTTCCAATTCACTCTATCAAACGCTTTTTCGAAATCTACGAAACAGGCAAATACGTCCTGATTGTATTCTATATTCCTCTTGATTAGTGATCTCATTGCTACAAGGGCATAACGCGCACCTCTCCCCTTCCTACGCCCAAACTGATCCTCCCCTAAGTAATCATTTGCATTACTCCCTATCCTTTTGTTGATGATCCTGAGAATAACTTTAGCTGCGTGAGATATCAATCTTATTGTTCAGTAGTCCTCAGATGATGTAGTCTTTAACTTAGCCTTTCAGGAATAGGAACTAACAATCTTCCAGCCGGATTCCTTCCGGATTGGATTATATATATATATATATATATATATATATATATATATATATATATATATATATATATATATATATTTTTTTTTTTTTTTGTCGTGGTGGAAGGGCTTGTGTGTTCCGATGACCCCTAGAGCTGTGCTGGCGGGAGTAATAATAATTACTCCTGGAAGGGTCACCCATGCCAGATAGGTCGAAGGTTAGGAGCCAGACGAAAAGTAGTCCACGCAGCGTCTGTTCCTCAGTGAGGCGGCTGCAATGGCGTCTGACCCTAGTGGGGCGGCTATTAAGTGATGGTGTCACGTTAAAAACACTATTGAGGAAGGCAACGGGAAACCACCTCAATTATGATTCCCAAGAATATAATGATGGGCACTATAGATAATATGAGTCCTGGCAACTACGGGACTCGGCCCAAGAGGCCGTGTGTCGTGCCCGGCAGCGGGAGAGGCAAGGCTTCCGCGGTCGTCATCCCACGAAACCCTTGCAGGGAAGAAATAACTTCAGCAGGACAGAAGACTCAGAAGAAGGCGAAAGTAGTTAGAATAGGAACCTGGAACGTCAGGACAATGTTGAGGAGAGGCAAATTAGATAATATCAAGCGAGAGATGGAAAGAGGTAACATAGATGTTTTAGGCCTCTGCGAGGTGAGATGGAAGGATAGCAGGGATTACTGGAGTGACAATTATAGAGTAATATACAGCGGCGGGGACGAGAGCCAACGAGGGGTTGCCGTAATTTTAAATAAAGGGGTAGGAAGAAGCGTAGTCAACATAGAGCAAGCTACAGATAGAATTTTACTCGTAGAGATTAAAGCTGAGCCGACGAACTTGGTCATTATTCAGGTATACATGCCACCGAGCAACCACAAGGAGGAAGAAGTCGATAGGATGTATGATGAGTTAGAGGATATAGTCGCGAGTGTTCCTGCAGGGAAACATTTGATAGTGATGGGGGATTGGAATGCGACGGTAGGCGAAGGAAGAGATGGTGGTGAGGTGGGGGACTATGGGTTAGGCACGAGGAATGAACGCGGGGAGAAAGCAATTGAATTCTGTAGGAGACAGGGGTTAGTCATCACCAACACATGGTTTAGACACCACAAAAGGCGTAGGTATACATGGAAAATGCCAGGTGACTCAGAAAGGTATCAGTTAGATTATATTATGGTTAGACACAGGTTTAGGAACAGTGTGATAAATTCGCACAGTTTCCCAGGAGCGGATGTGGACTCTGACCACAATTTAGTTGTTATGAAATTTAATGTTCGTTTCAAGAAGATAAGGCAAGGGCGGCGGGTTAAAAAATGGAATTTAGAAGCAGTAAATGAATTAACGAGGAAGGATTATCAGGAGAATGTAGAGAAAATGATGGATGACGGTAAAGAACTGAGTACTATCGAAGAAAAATGGGAATGTATCAAGAAAGAGATATTGGAAGCCGCTAAAGACACTATAGGAACCGTTAACGGGAAAAGGATAAGGAAACCATGGGTAACGGATGAGATGATTGCAAAGATGGATGAGAGAAGAAGATGGAAAAATGTAAACACAGAGTTAGGCAAAATGAAGTACAAAGAGTTAAACAATAAATTGAGAAGGGCCACAAATAAAGCAAAAGAAGAATGGTGGAAAACGCAATGCGAGGATATGGAAAGTTTACAGAAGAAGAGTGAAATTGGTGCTCTATCTAGCAAGGTTAAGTTATTATCGGGAAGTAAGAAGGAAAAGATCTGTGCTAACAGTTAAAGATAAATGGGGTAAGATAATAGTTGAACCAGGAAAAATCCAAGAGAGATGGAAGGAATATATAGAAACACTGTATGGTAAAGAACTTAGGCCGACAAGGTTAGACATAGAAAAGGAACATGACGTAGAAGAAGATAGCTTAGGTCCAGGCATACTCGACGATGAAATAGAAAGGGCATTAAAGGAGATGAAAGCAAATAAGGCAGTGGGGGTGGACAATATTCCTGTAGAAATGTTGAAATGGTTAGGGAAAGGTGGGAGGAAGGCCATATACGGACTGATTCGTAGTATCTATGAGGAAGGAATCTGGCCGGAAGATTTTGTGAGATCGGTGTTAGTTCCTATTCCAAAAAAGGCAAAATCTTCGTCATGTGAGGATTACAGAACAATAAGTTTGATATCCCACGCAGCTAAAGTTATTTTCAGGATCATCAACAAAAGGATAGAGAGTAAGGCAAATGATTACTTAGGGGATGATCAGTTTGGGTTCAGGAAAGGAAGAGGTACGCGTGATGCCATTGCAGTAATGAGATCACTAGTCGAGAGGAATATAGAATACAATCAGGACGTTTTTGCCTGTTTTGTAGATTTCGAAAAAGCCTTTGATAGAGTCAATTGGGAAAAATTAATGCGTGTATTGCAGAAAATAGGAATGGATTGGAGGGACAGGAGACTGATCCGCAACCTGTACATGTCTCAGACTGCCCAGGTGCGAGTGGGGAACCGAGAGTCCGGATGGGCAGTGTTAGGAAGAGGTGTAAGGCAGGGTTGCCCATTGTCACCGGTACTGTTCAACGTATATGTAGAGGAAATGATTAAAGAGGCATGGGAAGAACTGGAGGTAGGAATGAAAGTCGGAGGGGAATTCGTAAAATCGGTTAGGTTTGCTGATGACCAAGCATTAGTTGCTCAGTCAGCCAAGGGGTTGCAAGCATTGTTGAGTGAATTGGAGGTTCAGTGCGATAAATATGGGATGAGAATCAATATTAGTAAAACAAAGGTTATGCGATTCTCCAGAAAGAAAAAGGCTAAGCTAAATATTAAAATAGGCGGGGAAAAAATAGAGCAGGTAGAACAGTTTACATATCTCGGCAGTGTTTTGGACCAACACGGTCAAAGTGGTAGGGACGTAAGTAGAAGAATTGCGCTAGGCAAGGAGGCTTTCTCAAGGAGGAGGGAGTTGATGACGGGGACGTTGAGTAGGGATGTTAAGACAAGACCCGTAAAAACTCTGATATGGAGCGTAGCTATGTACGGCGCGGAAACGTGGTCAGCAGGAGGATAGACGTAGATTGGAGGCTTTTGAAATGTGCGTTTGGAGAAGAATGGAGAAGGTGAAATGGACCGAAAGGAAAACAAATGAGGAAGTACTAGAAATGGTGGGGGAGGAGAGGGGTTTGTTGAGAGAAATCCTATGGAGGCAGGAAAAATGGATGAAAGGCGTATTGAGCGGTAGTGGAATGTTGAAGAGGGTAATGGAGGGGAGAATGTTGGGCAAGCGAGGTAAGGGTAGGAACAGGATAGGGATGTTGGACGGGATGAAGGGAGGAAAGAAGTACACCGAGATGAAGAGGGACCTGATATAGATTAGTTTGCTAGGTGGGGAGTCACAAAATGTTTATTTGATAGTTGTGCCCATCCAAAAACCTACCTTAACCGGTAGATTACCTAATAATATATATATATATATATATATATATATATATATATATATATATATGTATATATATATATAAATATAATCTTGAAAATGACGCACTCCGGCGACGCACAAACACACAAACAGTAGGTTAATAAATATTAAACACACAGAAACATAAAAGAAGGACACTTACAGTATTTACGTTTCGACGGCACGGCCGTCGTCATCAGAATCTGATGACGACGGCCGTTAAACAATAAATTCAGAAGGGCCACGAATAAAGCAAAAGAAGAATGGTGGAAAACGCAATGCAAGGAGATGGAATGTTAACAGAGGAAGGGTGAACTGGTGCGCTATACAGCGAGGTTAAGTTATAATCGGGAAGTAAGAAGGCAAGATCTGTGCTGACAATTAAAGACAAGTGGGGTAAGATAATAGTTGAACTAAAGTAACTCCAAGAGAGATGGAAGGGATACATAGAAACGTAAAAAATCTCGTCTCGGAAAAAGACTCGTAAAAACTTTGATATGGAGCGAAAATATGGTAAATTCGCGCTATGTACGGCGCGAAAACGTGGTCGCTTGAGCAGGAAGATAGACGTAGATTGGAGGCTTTTGAAATGTGAGTGTGGAGAAGATGAAATGGACCGAAAGGAAAACAAATGAGGAAGTACTGGTGATGGTGGGTGAGGAGAGGGGTTTTTTGAGACAAAACTTATGGAGGCAGGAAAGATGGATGAAAGGCGTATTGAGCGGCAGTGGGATGTTGAAGAATGTAATAGAGGGGAGAATGTTACGCAAGCTAGGAAAGGGCAGGAACAGGAAATAGGGATTTTGAATGGGATGAAGGCAGGAAAGAAGTACATAGAGATGAAGATGGACCTGATGTAGAGTAGGTTGCTGAATTGGGTTTTGTTTGGAGTTACAAAATATTTATTTGATAGTTGAGTCCATCCAAAAACCTACCTTAACCGGTAGATTACCTAATAATATATATATATATATATATACACATATGTATTATTATTATTATATATATGATTATAATATATATATGTAACACTTTGGTGAAAGTCTCACGGATGTGAATAATAATATGTATGAAGTTACCACTCGTGGACAAAGAAAAAAAAAGGAACACACAGAAAAGAAAATAAACTCACTAGGTTTCGAATTTTTGGTCGTCCACGCCACCTTTCTCAAGGAAGTTCTCTTCCATAGAACTGATGAAAATACGGGTCTAGAAACCCTGGATGGAAGGGGAAGTTGGGGAAAGATTTGAGAGGGGAAGAGTTAGCATTTGTCAAAGGGAGTGTTGTGTTCGGAGGTGTGTTTGGGGATTGGAGGCAAACCAACCAGGGAAGAATTCTTTCATGAGGCCAGGTGGTTATTAATTCTAATATTGAGGGGTGTGGTACACTGTCTAATATAAAAGGTAGGGCATAGTTGGCACTTCAGAAGGTAAACTACATTAATGTAAGTACATGAGGATTAGGGAATTGGTGGGAGGGAGTTAAAGAGCGGGTGGGAGAGGGATGAGGTTAGGGTTTTGAAAATAGGACATGTTTACATCTAGGTTTATTGCAGAGTATGGGAGTGGCTTTGGGGCGAGGCGGGGATTTAAGGAGTGGATTGGTTGATTTGAGAAGATCTGATAGATTGGCGGAGCGTGTGAAAGTAGCAGAGGGGTATTTGGAAAAGGTTGGCGGTGGAATTATGGTTTTTGAGGATATGGTAGAGGTCTTTTAGGATTAATCACAGAGAATCTAGGCCAGGGAGATATGTGGTACACATTGAAAGAGGGTGGGTTTCCGCGGTGGAGAAAGGTTGGGAGTGTAAGCATGTGTTTGGACGGTTCAAACTGACGAAACTCACACGAGGAATCTAAATGCCTGTGAAACCTCAAATTTCCCAGATCCCGGCGACTTCAAGACATTTGTGTCATAACTCCCGTCTGGAGTAAAACTTGGTTGATTCTGGAATACTATCAGCATATCGCTCGTTCGACTGTGATTCTTATAACAGTATGCTGCACTCGTTTTGTCATTCTACCACTTCATTTGAGATTTCATCCAAAAATAATATCCATAAACACAGAATTCAACCCGAAAATCGGTTTAGTAGGTGATGGTAGAGTTGACCCAGTACTAAGCCCGATGCCGTGTGAAATTCACACATCAGGGTAATAAGGGGGACCAGTTCCTTTCCCATTGCCGGTTATGGGTTCCCAGGAAGTTCTGGTACCCGAAATATCACATAGATTGATTGAAGCTGCAGGTGCCCAGAGTGCCTTGTCCGGGAATCGAACCCGGGCCCTCCAGACTACTCAGGTCAGTAGTTCAACGCTCTACCACATGGACTACGGCGACCCATAAATAATATCAAGCAACAATAATTTTTTATGTTTTCCCGTGCCACATATGTGTAGCAGCGCAGGCATTCAGACTTCGCTGCAGATGCATGCAAAATTGGCGTCCTCTTCAAGAGAGAGGGCAATAGGAGGAGATGGTGCCCTCCACCCTCACCCCCCTATCGGGAAAGGCTGACAGGTGAACAAGGAGGAGGGGCGGTCTTCAGATAGGGGGATGATGTGACAGGAGACAGGGGGCAGTCGGGTATCTCTCACACCGCGCATACAATAATCCGGTGCCCCGTCCCCCGGGGCCAACCGCCCGGAGCCTGCGGCGACGCACGGCGCTCCCGACTGATGGATGATATTGGCCCCAAACGGCCCTCGCGCGGATTCAAAGATCCAGCCCATCCCACGGCGAGGTGGAGAAAATAAAACAGAGCCGCAAGAACCCGATTTTCCGCCCCGTACCCACGCTGACAACAACAACCCTCGGCGTGACGGAAAGGGCCCCCACCCCGATGGCGGAGGCCACGAAGCGGGCGGGGGGCGCGGCGGAAGGGCCCTGAAACTGGTCCTCCGAAAGGGCAAGGAGGTGGAGGGGAGTGGCATCATTGTCTCCGCGGGGGTAGGAAGCGCCGGTCGGAGCAGTCGTCAAAGGCCCACGCAACAACGAGGGCACTCCTCCCCGACGCAGCCCGCACGCCATGGTACGCCCCGCGAGCCGCCGACACGAAGGCGCCCAACACGGGAGCGCACGCATTCAGACGGCGACGAATTCATAGGTGAGCAAAGGGGGATTGGAAGGTCGAAGAAGTAGTAATGGAGTCGTCGTGCACTTAGGAGGAGAGAGAGACGCAGGAATAGCGAATCAAGGAAAATAGGCGAATGAAAGAAGACACGGGGCATCCGCAGAGCGGAGTTCAGAGAATCTGTGTCCATGCTCAGCGAAAAGAGGAGATTTTCCATCAGAAATAGCTTTTCAATGAAAGTTATTATTCCGTGCTACTTAGGCATCACCTTGAATACGCGCCGAAGGGGCGGGATCATTTGAAAGAAATGCCAATTTCGAAATTAAACAGGATGCTAATAATGGCCCCCTTTTCGTGAAAATCCGCTACAAACGACCAACTGCCGTCAGATTATTGATGCACCGTCCGCGCACTGGTGCTCGCTCACAGGGACTCCTTTGATAACACATACTTGAGGAGGAGGGCGCTGGGCGGCCCCCTGAAGGGCAGCAGCAAAGGGGGGGAGGGAGGGAAGGAGAGGGGCGGCCCCCGAGATAGAAAAGAAGCGCGCTCCGGACGCACTGTGAAAGAGCGCGGCTGTCCTCCGCGCTCATTTCGAACACGCACGCTGCTCGGTTGTGCAATCTTAGCGAAACCGTTTTGATCGGCGATTTCGATCGCGTGCAGGGAAGGAACCTTGTGAAACCATCATGCGCTTGTTAAAAAGTAAATTGGATTTTTAGATGAACTGCGCTGTGCTCCATTTACAGGCCGAAGGTTAAACTTTTGATTAAATCTCTGCTATGAATTGGAATTAGGAGTCTTTTTGGTGATTTTTTGTCAAAATTATGTCACTTGCCCGACTTTATTGTTCACGTAAGCAGATAGGGCGGTGGAGGGGAAGGGGGGGGGGAAGTGGGGGGAAGTGGGTAGCTGGCAAAGGGAGATCTGAAGAGGCATCCTCTCTTTCGCACTCGAATCACGGAACGCGTAGGAGTCGTTGGGGGGGGGCGTGAGGGGCGGGGGTCTCGTCTGCTCTCGAGAAAGCGTTGGTGGGGAGAGGAGAGGCCGCCAAGGGTCTGGGGAGGGACCCCCGTTTATTTACCCTTCTGAGGACGCGGGGCCCAGAGGGGGGGGGAGTCACTCACTTTGCGCAGAGGGCAGCGCACGAAGAGGGAAGATTTCCCGGAGGAGGGGGGAAGGCGGTGGTGAATGGGGCTTTAAAAGGCTCCCTTCACTTGTTTTCCCAGAGTTCCTCGGGGCAGGTGGAAGCCTTCCCTCCTCGCGATGGCAGCTCAAGGGACTGACTGACTCCCCTCCCCCCACTGCCCCCGCTCTCATTCGTGACAGTCCGCCTTCGGAGAAAAGGACCTGGCCCCCGGGGGCAGGCATGCGGGCCCTTCCCTCCCCGCCCCAAGGCCGAACATCCGTCTCCACACGGGCGACACTGCTTCTCGGGAAGTGCTGCGAAAAAAGACTTCGGTTCTTTGCGACACTTGCTGTGACGAGCGAGTGAGTGTTTGAGACACTGCGCAGAAGAAGTCTTAATTTCCTTAACTTTCGAGATTAAAGAGGAGTGAAAGAAGACAGCAGCGCTAAGATTCGGTACTAACCAGAAGAAAGCATCACGTTGCATTAATTATTACTGAGAGGCTTTGGTCCAGATACGCGAGGAACAACAAGACTACACGCATGACTTAAACTTTAAGGAAAGAGAGAATCATTCCAGTTAAACACCGAGAGAGGAGTGCTCCTTGCGCTGCATTGCATTGACTGCTCTCGTGAGAGACCAGAGTGAGAGAAGCTTCGGGAAACTGACGTCCGCCTTGCCCTTCGATCCCTCGCAATATTCGAGGCCAGAATAGAAAGAAATGTAACTTAAAATAACGAATCAAAGTGTTTTAGACGTTACTTGGTGGAATTTTCCGTCGCACATACAAATGAAACCCAGAAATTCCACATTTAATATCTGTTCCCCACGAACGTGATTTTCACCAATGTGTGACATATCGCAACTGAAAAACCCACGAATTACGACAAATTGAACCTCCAGAATGCTAAAAACTCGAACGATAAGTGGGAAAACAATCCCTGCCACACGCTCTCAGTGGCAGTTAGCTAGCTATGGCGTACGTAGATGTTTTTCTTTGTCCACAGAATTCTGGAGAAACAGAAATATTCTCCTTCTGCTTCCTCCGTCACTAAACATTAAATTCTGACCCGAACATTACACATTCCGATATGATAAAGTTCACCTTGTTGGCTTGTTTTCCTCGAACCTTTTCAATTTTAAAGTAAACTATATTCTGTGTTTCATTAAAAGCCAATGCCTAAGCTGCAACAACGTCAGCTATGGATAAAAAGGATTACAAACCGCGAGGGTCATTGTTAGGGAGCGTATCCAGCGCTAGATAAATGAAACCGAGAGCTGATCTAGGAGGACGGAGACGGATAAACAAAGTCTTGAGAGGGCAGATACACAAAGATGGGGACGACGTGAGATGGATTACATAATACATACGGTGGCATTAAATTCAGGATTTAAGAGGACGCCTCGATAGCTTAACTGGCTAAAGCACTAAGCTGGACATCGCGGAGGGATCCACGATCGAATCCCGGTCAAGGGGAATGATTTTTATGTTTTGAAATTGTTGCATTGAAATGCATATTAGCGGATGACTCCTTCACAAGTTGCTGTCGCGACACCTCCCGCAGTTTCTTGGAACCTAATAAGTGTAAGTGGAGTAGTTAGGAGGAGTAAGTAGTAAGAAGGAGTAAGAACGGGAAGCCATGGGCACCTATGGGTGAACTTGGGGACCAAGTATTTACATCGCACAACCCAACAAACGTGTGGCTGGAGGTCAAAGGTCACCAGTCAATAGAGGGTACGGAATCCTCAAGAATTCCGTTTGATTACCGAATCAGATAATATCCAATTAAGAGAAGCAATACTCGGAATCATGAGGGCTATTTTTAAAGCGGATTCCTTCAGCAAGTTGTAAGCAAAGTATCTTTCTCGATGGTCTTGTAAATACAGCATTAGCCCCATCGTACTAAGTTAGCAGAGATCCCGAAAATAAGACGAGAGAAATCAGGTGCAGAAACGACAGACCGAAATACGTCACTTTTACAGTGAATGACATGGGGATCACAATAACTGCCAACGACGGCTAGGGTGCGGACGGAAGTTGATTGGCAAAACCAGCGACATGACATGAGGTGGGCGCCAGCCGGCACTATCATGCATTAGTCACTCGGTCTTGCCAATCAACTTCCGCCGCACCCTAGCCTACTCCGTCGTTCGGGCAATGACCGAGGCGGCCCTTTGTACCAGGGCCAGGCCTTATAAGCTCGCGGGTCTGAGTGTCGGCACCTTGTCCTTCCCTCGCCTCCCCAGCGCTCTCTCCGGTCCCCCTCGTAGGAGACCAGAAGCGCCGACCCACCTTGTTCACCCCTGCTCTTCCCCGCGTCCTCGCCGGTCTCTCTAGGAGTCCAGGTTGCGCGCCCCCGTGCCTATCCTACCAGCGTTTGACCTCACCGACACCGGCCCACTCAATCAGTAAGTTACCCTTGTAAGCCAATTGCTAGTAATAAATGATTGACCTCCCAACCACTGGTGTATTCACTCGGGTGCAATGAACTGTGTCGTCCATCCCTACGACAAGGATACCAATCTAATTACATCAGCATCCCTGTGACGGTTACTCACTTCTCGTAGGAATTCTGGACCAACCCAGAACCTTTAGAACACTAGGGCCGGGGAGGCATGTTCCCTTCACACTGCCGCCTTTGATTTCAGGGTATATCTGGTACCCGAAAAATCACACATTCAGGGTAAAATGGAGGGTGTCCAGAGGCGTCACCCGGAATCGAACCAGGGCACGACGGCGCTCTACTCACTGGAACACCAGGCCCCCTAAAACACAACGGTCTCTGATCAATAGACGACTATTACGCGCACTCGACACAATTGGGGCAAGCATACATCTTTGACAGGTACTAGGATTGTCCAAGAGAAGTATAGGATTTACAGCGATCCACCAAAAGAGTGGATGGCAGGGGGTGAGATGGGTAAGTGATAAGGGAGGATATGGGAGAAGAAGTGGAAAGGGAAAAAATATTACGTAAATAACCTTAAATAACGTGCACATTTATTTGCATACTGGAGGAAGACTTAGTTCAAAACAAAGGTTCATTTCACCCGATAAATTAGTTACCTTTGTTACGAAAAAGAGGGAACAAAAATGAACCACGACCATTGACACGAGAGACCTCCACCATAGCAAGAGAGTCCATGCAGAAGTGGAACGCAGGAAGGGGAAATTCTACTATTTCATGGACATCGTCCCCTCCCCTAAATTACAGAATGAAACACTGCGCTGTTAAATACCTAGATCTACACAATACCCTGCAAGGCGACGCAAGGGTGTGTGGCGGAGAGTGTTAGGACACCACCCAAAGAGAATAAGAGACCTCCCAAAAGAGAATAAGACCACGTACTAAACAAACAAAAGCATGCCAATTAACCCCCACATACTCGTACACATTCATTCAAAACCCATTTTATCTTACACACATGCAAATACATAAACTTGCAACTAACATATACTCGTACTTCCAAATGAATGTACCAGATGTCTACGCAGCGTTTAATCTTGTCCTCGCTTGTGATTCGAATGTCTTTACTATTTATATTATGACTTAGATTTCTTAATATTATGAATCCTGGTGGTAACGTGGACAGAACGACTCTACCTATGCTGGAGTCAATCTCCTTTATCTTATCAATATGGCCTGACCTACCTAAATAGTGTGGAGCCATAATAATTCCTTTAGTGACATTGTTATAAACTGGTTTGTTTTGAACAGTTGATAAAGTCTAATTCTCGCATGTTCTCTTCGCATCTCAAGTGGCTCCCAGCCTAATTCCTCAAAACTGCCCGTCACACTCGTCTTGTTATTGTAACATTTTTTGTCGAATCAGGCGGATTTTCTCTGGACTTATTCTTTTAGTCAAACGTTCTCCCAAGGATCCCAAAAAATTGCGGTGTATCCTAATTGATGCCTAAATATAGTGAAGTAACACCTCTCTTTAACTTTCTCATTACATTTCCCTACCCCCCGTTTAATGAAGCCGGGTTTCTTTAAAGCGGAGCCGCATATTGTCCTGATGTGTGCTCCCCATGAAAGGCGAGGAGTGAGAACTACCTCCAAATAATTAACATGACCTGCGGCAGCTAACACGGAATCCTAATTGCATAATTGAAGTCCTCCTCGTCACTTCTTTCGCTCTCTAATTGCAAACCTGTGCATTTGCTTACGGTCCATTCCAATTCCCATTCCTGGAACCAATCCGATACAGTGTCTTAGTCTATAGATATTAGCGCAGAATCTGATGGAGTCCTTATTTCCCTGAATATCACCGTGTCGCCATGAAAATCAATTAAGCACACACACACTCATACAGTCGAGTACATAATTGGAGCAGGCGTTGTGGATCAGCCCAACGGGTACCCCTCAATCGTTTCGTGGTTCATTCCCTATTTTCGCACAACTAATTCATCAATGCCAGGAAGGAATTTCTAATCGAGTTCAAAAGGGATAGAGTAGCAGAAAATGCTAATGAGAATCAAAAAGCCTTCAGGTTCAGGGTTATAAGGTTAGAGATAACTCAGTCAAAAACGATGAAAGCAAAAGAATATCAGCAGTTTGGGAAAGGCCTACTTATTTAATTTCTTCTTTCAAAGGGTATTCACCAACTCCAATTGGCATTCACCGTTGTTTCGAATTGAGTCTTCCTCCAGCATGCATGCAATGTGCACGTTATTTGAGAGATTTTTACTGAATATTTTCCCTTTTCCCTTCCTCGCCTATGTCATCCCTTATCACTAACCCTTCCCACTTGCACCCACTGCCACACACCTCTTTGGTGTATAGCGGGGTATTTATGTTGATCAGGCGGAGGCGTCGCAGTTGGTAGCGTGTAGGATACACGAAAACGTGGAGCATTATTGATAGGATAATTGCTGTCAATACGAGGGTAATCCCAGAAGTGCCCGGCCCAACAAAGAAATAAATTTGTTGCTTTTGCCCATTTTTTATGTTTGCGAACAGAAAATAATCCGAGGGGGCTAAATCTGGTGAATAGGGTGCATGAGGTAGCAATTCAAACTTTAATTCATTAACTATGACCATAGCAATAAACGATTTGTCATCTGATACATTGTCTTGATGAAGCAACACTTTCTTCTGAGGTTAAATGCGGCTGCTTTTGCTTGATTTATTCGCTCAAACATTGCAATAAGTTCGCATAATACTCGCCGTTGATAGTTTCCCCTTTGCAAGATAGTCAATGAAAATTATCCCACACACATCCCATAAAACCGACGCTATGACCTTGCCTGCAGATGACACGGTCTTCGCCTTCTTTGGAGCCGGTTCTACCTTTTGAATCCATTGTTTTGATCGTTCCTTTGTCTCCCATTTCTAGTTCAGGCCGGGTACTTATCGGACCACCCTCATATGTATGAGTGTGTGTGTATATATATCTCAGAATGTCGTCCATCTCCTGGCATGTAAACTCTGCCCGGCCTTTTACATAGGCCAGTGCTCCACACCCCTGAACCTCAGGATAAACAATCACCGCACCTCGTGCAATCCCTCTTACCAGTCCGCGGGTCTTCCCATCCCAACACATGTCTCCCACCACAACACCCCCTTCAACCATAGTTATAGTTTCCATTCTGGCATCCCTTCCCCCATCCGATAACCCTATAAAATTAAAAACGATGAAAATGGCATTTATATGGAAAGCTTTGCAAAGCCTATCTACACCCGGGTCTCAATAACGTTCACTAATTACACAGGCATTGCAATAAAATACTTTACTTTGTAATTCCACACAATTTATTTAAAAACCGCGACCCAGGTTTCGACGTTGAACGTCATCATCAGGTGGTCCTCCGAGAAGCACACTGATTTACCTTCTGATCAAGGGAGGGAGGGGTTGGTCAGAGAGGGAGGGTGGAGGGGTAAAAGGATACCATGTAGTTGGGAAGAAAAGAGAATTATATCTTTCGGTGTCAATCGTTGGCTTGACACCGAATATTCCTGGAGCCCTGGATCTCCTTTAAGGCTGATCAGCATATTCTTCTCAATTGCGTGTACCCAAGAAAGGTTTAACGTCATTTGAGTTCCTCTGCCATGCCCTGAAGTCGAATTTCCCTCCAAAATTATGTTTGAATTATCCGTCCTCCTTCTTGAGAACCTTATTCTCTTTGTTTTAATATCCATGATTACCATCAAATGCCCCTTTTTCCCCCATGAGTTAAATAATTGTGCCTAATTTACCTGGTCGAGGGCTTTTCCGGAAAATGTTTTCGCATGAATATATACGCCTCTGTGGGTGTAGATTTGAATAAATTTGTTGGTTTTGCATGTAGTTTTATTCTCTTACACAGGTGGTGACCTAACATCTCCCACCACTCGCCCCTGCAGCAGTTAGCGGAGTATTATACAGATATAGAGTGGTGTTACGGTATCACCCGTGCTAACTCCATTTCTAGACCAAACTGTCCTACCCTGACGAGAAAAATGGTTTCCGTCCTCTGCTCTGACATTGTGTCGATGATGCCAATTACCACCATGGCGCAATACGATAGATTATGTCCCTAGATTCCTCAACTACATCTGCTTTTCTGAGATTCATATCAATAGTGATTTCACCTAAGCTTTACCGAATGATTCATGACAATTAGGAAAGAGAATACCATCGAATCGACAACGATAATTAAATAAATGTCACATGCACAGCTCTGTTTTCGGTTCAACACTGTGCTCATGGTTTATATGAAGGCGCGATCCTAGCAACGGGCGCTCGAGGTAGCGCTCCATCGCATACACTGCCATCCCATGGCCAGCCTCGGAAGCATCTGGGACGGAAGTGGAAACAACGGCGCAACGCTCTCTCCTCGCCATTCGGCGGTCGTCTGCCTCCGGGGAATTTTAACGCGCGGAGACGCTCCGGCCCAGCATCCGAAGCCAGACGAAGGGCCGGACACCGAGGACGGTAGTCGACCGGACTGAAATCGGGATGTGGTGGCCCCCTCCGCACTCCGGGGGTCGGGGAAATGGAGGTAGAGGGGCGGGGGAGGCGGAGACTGCAGGCGCCTGCCGCCACCACACACAAAAGGGGAGAAGCACTCCCTTGGGAAAACATTTGAAGAACACGCCGCAAATTGCGCCTCGTCTGCCCCCAAAAAATATAGAAATGGGGCCAAACACGCCAGGGGCGACCCCCCGCACCACCCTGGGTACCCCGACGCCACTTGGGTTCGCTAGATCTTCGGGTGAATGAGTCGATTGAATCGTCCCTTCACCTCACGAATGACGGGACAGACCTCTTGAGAGGGAATTCATACGAAATGCGTTCATTCTGAACAAACGTTGTCAACTCTTAGAATTGTGTCGCGAAACATTTTGAGCATAATACTCGCGTGGGTGCTGGTGGGCAGTTTTTTTATTTATTTACACTGCAAGCCACCGCCAGGGTGTGTGGCAGGGGGTGAATACAAACCAGACTAATTTTGACACGAATATCACCCTACCGCGGTTGGACCACGTTTTTCTGATCCCCTATCGTTTGTGGAAAAAATGAAATCTTAAATCTACCTGTTCTACACTTAATCTCTCTAATTTTATTGAAATTATCTCGCCTATCGTAGTGAGATGGGGGTAATAATAAATAAAAAAGCTTCAAAACGCAATTTAACCTTCGCTCGATGAGTGATTTCCAGCATAGCTGCTCTAATATTTTGGATACCCTACAAGTTTTTCATAACAACGTTGTACTAATCCAGCTCCTCTACGCTGCACGCGATCCAATTCGGTAATCAATCCAACTTCGTAAGGATCCAATTTATAATACTTGCAGCTTATTCTAAATGAGGTCTAACCAGTGACAGATAACATTTCTATCTGACCTTTTCATCACATTTACCGATACTCTTCTAATAAATCCCAATTTTTTGTTGGCTTGTCCACAATTCCCCGTATGTGTTTCACCCAGGAGAGATCGTGAGTGATATTAACTCCTAGGTATTGATTTGAGTTTACACAATTGAGTTTTCCAATGCATTTAGCGTTCGGGCGGGAATTGCTCTTCTTTAAAAAAATTATGACTACGCACTTTTTTAAGTGAAATTCTGATTGCTACGTGTCGCACCAGCATTGTATAGCATTAAGGTCATCTAACAAAGCTGCTGTGTCTTCAGGATAATGGATATCACGGTAAACCACGGCATCGTCGGCAAACAAACGTATCTTCCCAGTGACGGAGGAGTGAATGTCGTTAACGTAAAGTAGGAATGAAAAAGGTCCGATGACACTTCCCTGGGGAACACCTGAAGTGGCTTCAACTGCTAGAGCTAATCCCATATATCACTACTCTTTTCGTCCGACCATTCAAAAAGTCTATAATCCAACCCCGGCTTTATTTATCTACGGCATATGCTTCTAGCTTTGCGACTAGTTTGTTATGAGGTACTTTGTCAAAGACCTTCTTAAAATCTAGAAAAACCGGGTCCACTTGAGCATTGGAACATAGACCAGTTGAATGGTGGTAATGTAAAGGTATACATACTAAAGATTGGGATTAGCGAGGGAAAGTAGGAAAACTCATCATACGTATTTATTTTTAATAGTCCTATTGTCATTGTCCAGCAGCTCTGTGGATGTAAATGGGAGGAGACTAACCCCGAGCAGCTGAAATGGTCGAGGGCGAGAGGGAGGCATCAGCCAGAGGCTTTGGGGAGCGAGAAGGCGTCGGTCACTATTGGACCTAGGAAAGGGTGCCTGCACGCGAGTATCGCGCGATCCTTAATCGTTCAAGGGTCAACCATACTAAAGCGGCGTCGTAGCGAACACGAGCACACTTAAGGGATCGCGAGAGAACAATGGGAAGGTCCCATGACGGGGAGTAGAATTGAATAAAAAAAGTTTCGTAATCGCATTACGATTGGATGCATACACAAACTGCACGACATTGGCGTCTACCATTGACCAGCTCGGCTTCGTCAGATCAAATAGAGCGAGCGCTTGGGCGAGTTTCAGTTTTAATTTAGAGAGACGAAGGGTACGTGGTATGCCATAGCAACGTTGAGATCAATACCCATTATCAGGGATTCAACTACAACATAGCGCGTAGTTAAATGAGAGTATAGAATAAAATTAATAAGACATCGAAGGTAAAGAGATTGTCAAAAAGAGTCAACCTAAGATGAATATTATAAAGTTCGGGACATAAACCAAAACAGGTAAAGAGTGGCGGGGGCATTAAATTAAGAATTGCATTGGACAAACAAGCTCCCACAAAGAGGCGAGGGTTGATTACAGGCCGTTGTAAGTACAGATGTAGAGAAAAGCCTAGTAAATACTTAAATATGAAGTAGAGTTTATCAAGGTTCAGAAACGCTGTTGTTCGGGTAGGAAGAAAGGTGTAGATTTGCGGCCCTTGAGATGCGGAGAAGAAATGAGAAAATAGAATAGGAGAAAAGGAAAATGAATGATGAAGTTCTTGGCATGGGAGGTTAAAAGGGAGGGATGCATGGAAAAAAGGCAAGATAAGTGGAATCAGGAGAGAGAGAGAGAGAGAAAGGCAATAGGGCCATGGCAACAGAGGGGAGAAGGGTGTGTAACGAGGCAGGGAAGGATAAGAAATCTCGATGAAAGTACGCAAAGCAAACGAATGAGCAATTATGAACTAATGGATGATCATGGGCCTAGGGCTATTTTGCTTCGGCTTGTCTAGGTCTTGGGAGTACTTTAATCTGTTGCCCAAGGGTAAATCAAAAACTACTCGAAGAGATTAAACTACCACTAGCAACAACAATTCTGTGCCCCACCATGTAAACTATTTAAATGGTGGGTTCATAAAATAGCAGATACCAGAGAAGAAACAACATTTAAAATATTGGAGAGCAAGAGAAATATTCTTATACAAAACAGACAACACTGCCTTCACAATAAAAAATACTGGAGAGCGATTCAGGACATAAACGCGCAGTCTCAATGATGTCTCAGGAGCCCGATCCCCCAGGGAGAAAGAAGCCTCCGCCCGGCCGTCGATCATGGAGCGGATCTCCTGCACCGTCTTCCCTCCAACACAGTGATACACGGTCAACAACAGCCCACATATTCGCAAAGCCTGGCAAACACAGACCTACGCTAACTTATGTGTTAGAATTAGCCGGGAGAGAACTAACGCTAACCCACAATTCTATCCGGATATAAAAACATTGTCAGAAAGGAACTGCCCCCCCTACCCTGATGTGTGACTGTCACACGCGGCTTAGTACTGGGTGAACTCTACCATCACCTACCCGACCGACCTTCGGGTTGAATACTGTGTTTATGGTTTATATATATATATATATATATATATATATATATATATATATATATATATATATATATATATATATATATATATATATATATATATATATATATAAATAACTTAGACAGTAACACACAGCACGGGAACACATAAAAAGAACACTCACAATAATATCTTGATAATTTCGACGGACTCGAGCTCCGTCTTCTTCGGAAGATAAGATATGACTATGATATATATATACATATATATATATATATATATATATAGATGATTTCTTCGAAGTAACACTGAAGTGTTGAATAAAAAACTTAAGACAGTAACACACAGCACGAGAACACATATATATACATATATATATATATATATATATATACATATATATATATATATATACATATATATATATACATACATATATATATATATATATATATATATATATATATATATATATATGTATTTTTTATCAAATAGTTTCGTATAATTCGCAGTTTTCCTAGAGCAGGTGCACAGACTCTAATCATAATTTAGCACTCATGAAGTGTCCGTTTGAAAAAGATAAGGCAGCGGCGGCAGGTTAGGAAATATAATGCAGAAGCATTAAATAGATCAACAAGGAAGGAGAATCAGCAGGCTGTATAGAAAATCATGGATGACGGTAAAGAGCTGAGTACTATCGAAGAAATATGGGAATGTATCAAGGAAGTGATATCGAAAACCTCAAAAGACACTATATGAAGCTTTATTGGGAAAATGACAAGGAAACCATGGATGAGATGATTAGAAAGATAGATGAGAGAAGAAAATGGAAGAATTTAAACAATGAGTAAGGCAGAAGGAATTACAAAGAGATAAACAATAAATTGAGACGGGCCACAAATAAAGCAAAAGAAGAATGGTGGAAAGCGCAATGCGAGGATATGGAAAGTTTACAGAGGAAGGGAGAAATTGGTGCGCTCTACAGCAAGGTTAAGTTATTATCGGGAAATAAGAAGGTAAGATCTGTGCTAACAGTTAAAAATAAGTGGGGTAAGATAATAGTGGAACCAGAAAAAATCCAAGATAAATGAAAGGAATTTTTTTGAAACACTGTATGGAAAAGAACTTTGGCCAACAAGGTTAGACGAAGAAAAGGAACATGACGTAGAAGAAGATTGCTTAAGTCCAGGCATAACCGACGATGAAATAAAAAGGGCATTAAGGGAGATGAAACGCCGTGGGGGTAGACAAAAAACCCGCGAAAAAGGTAAAGGAAACATCATGTGAGGACTACTGAACAATACGTTTGATGTCCCACAGTTCTCAGGATCATCAACAAAAGGATAGAGAGTAGGGCAAATGATTACTTAGGGGATGATCAGTTTGGGCTTAGGAAGGGGAGAGGTACGCGTGATGACATTGCAGTAATAAGATCACTAATCGAGAGGAATATAGAATACAATCAGGCCGTATTTGCCTGTTTCGTAGATTTCGAAAAAGCGTTTGATCGAGTGAATTGGGAAAAACTCTCGAGTATACTGCAGAAAATAGGAATAGATTGGAGGGACAGGAGACTGATCTGCAACCTGTACATGTCTCAGACTGCTCAGGTGCGAGTGGGGAACGGAGAGTCCGGATGGGAAGTGCTAGGAAGAGGTGTAAGGCAGGGTTAGTGACTCTTAAGCCTCAATCGCTTGCAGATGACCATGCAGGGCCCAGCCCACTATGCCACAACACAGACAAGCCACCGTTGGCCTTAACGCTGATCTGCAAATGTTTCCAAGGGGTTGCCACCTAGATAAGTCCGATGGGTTTGATGGAAGAAGGGGCTGCCGCAGTCGCAATCTCGCCTGAATGAAGCCGAATTATTATTATTATTATTGAGAGTATTTTACATGATTTGATAACATTGCCTACCTCCTAGAACATAAATAGCTGGGTGCTGGGATTTCTGCCAGAATAATTTACAACAGCGCATTTTTTCCAGATGAAATTGTAGAGCCCACTCCTGACAGCAAACATGCAGGGCTGCACGAGAGGCTTTACCTGGCCCTATTGAGGGACACACTTTCATCATGTGGGGGTACACATGGGTTGAAGAGGCTGCTGAAGCCGTCCCGATAAATAATAAAGAGTAAGAGCCTGAAAAGGCTATCGGTGGGGAGAGGTGAGCTTCATTAGCAAGGGGGTGGGGGAGGCATGGGATGAGTGACGCACGACGCCGCCGACGTAGAAGAGGCAAAGGCGAACAATTGAAGGATGCGCCGCAAAACACAATGAGGGAATGAGTGAGTGGCGCAGTGGCACACACAATGAGAGGGGGGGGGGGGCAAAAAGAGCCGCGCAGGGGAGCGGAAGGGCCCACGGGGGCAAATGAGCAACAAAGCGGTGCAACAATCGGGATGAAATCCCATTGAGGACGACTTCTCGGCACATTATTGAAAGGGGAGTCAGGGGGGGGGGGAGGGGTCAGGATTCCCAATGGATCACGCCGCACCCTCGCCCCTCATGCAGCGATGCCAATCCCATCATCTCCACCCCCTCCCCCCGCCCACCTCCACTCCAGAATGCCTCTTCGGGAGGGGTGGCGGGTGGAGGCTACGGGAGAGGACCAAAGGTCACCAGTGATCACGCCGTGAACGATGACGGAGAATCCGAATTTATATGGAAAATTGAGCTCTGTACGAAGCACAAGGTAAAGGCGAACTGTGTTTACACTTCAAGGGAACAGTAATTATTTTGAAATATCTGGTGTTTAATCTCAATGTTGCAATCATGCCTCTTTAATCATTTCCTCCACATATACGTTGAACAGCACCGGTGACAATGGGTAACCCTGCCTTACACCTCTTTTTAACACTGCCCATCCGGATTCTCCGTTCCCCACTCGTACCTGAGCAGTCTGAAGGGAAATAAAATACACCGTGGGAATACATACAATACTTTATCCAAGTAAAAGTACTTCTCAACATCAACCTCGAGCATCCAAAAGGGTGTGAGGGAGGGTGTCAGGACAAAAGACACAATTCACATGTATTACTTCATGCATACATTGGACACATAAACAAACACTCGGGTACATGATTGCCTATAGAATTCATTTCCTGATATTTGGATTGATTGACAATTGAACATTAGTTAGATAGACAATTGAACAGGCGAAGAACGAGGACTTCTTGAATTGGTCCTTGCCTTCACCAATGCCTTCGATGCCGCACCACTGCCTCGGGTGTCCTTTGCATGCGTCTCCGTGAATCAATCCCATCTCACGCTGATCCCTCCAGCATACCAACCGACACGCTTAATCCCTTCTCGTACACCTTTGGGGCACAACTAGCGATTTCTCTCCGAGCCTTAATTAACGTTTTCTCTCGTGAATCCCGTGAATATAGTATTGCCGCGTGTCGCAATGATGGACTAACCATAACAGAAAAAAACCTATCACCAACTTTTCATCACATTTTGCCACAAATCGTCCAATAAAATATCCATTCTTCACGACTTTACGTCCCGCGTATTCTCCTTATGTCCGCGTACCACGAAAGTTTTGATGTTGGTTCAAAACAGGAGAATTTGAGATTTTATGGCATGCTTAATTCGGTCCCATCATTCATCAAAGTTCAAAAATGAACAAATATATTTTGCTAAATTTGTTATTATATGATATACGTAAAACTTTCATATTTTAAATGTATAGATGCCATCTGACCTTGCCAGTCGGCCAAGGTTGGCTGGATTGCAAAATACCTATTGTACCTAGTTGAGAGCAAATAGTCACGCTTCTGGGGAAAAACACCGAACAGCAAATTTAACTTTCTTACTTATCATGTTCCTAATCCAGGTGAGTACTTCTCGTGGATTACCTGTCGACATCGACATAAATACCTCGTAATCCACCAAGAAGGTGCGTGGCAGGGGGTGCTAGCACCAGGTGGGAAGGGTTAAGTAATAAGGGAGAACATGGGACGGGAAGGTTATTCTCTGCATCAGTTCGTGATTAGGGGCATTGCGAAAGGTTTCCGTGAAATACAAATACACACCATTCACTTTGAATTCCCTAAACCATAATATAGGATATCATAAGTAAAAAGACAAAGTTGTCAACCCATCAACGGTATCAATGTGAATGTGTGGGGAACACCAGTCGCTTAAGCCGAACACTAATGCGCACAAGCGCGCAATTGCCTACGTACTTAGAATATTACACGTCTCTTTCATTAAATGACGCTAATGCAATATCACACAAGGAGACGAAACGTCATCCGCAGGTGGCGATGGATATCGAAATGAAATCAATTACCCTCTCGTCCGAAACAGCTTGCCCGCAAATCTAAACAACAAATCAATCCACAATGAAGTTGACGCATTTGTCCGAAAAATCAAATCTCTCAACTGATTCACCGTTCACCACGGGGTTTTAGCTGGGCGTCGGCATTTTTTAAAGTAATTTAGTTATCAAGGTTTTTGCATGAATATACAGAATATGTGCACAAGTATATAAGAATATACTTTCATACGACTATGTGGGTGTAGATTGCCATGAATTTGTGGGTTTTACATGCGGTCATATTCTCTTTTACGGGTGATGACCTAACATCCCCCGCCACACGCCCTTGCGGCGGCTTGCCTGGCACTACATGTATGTAGATGTAGATGGAGCATTCAATACAAATAATAATGCGTTCAAGATCGGAGAGAGAGGCGGCGACAGGAAGAGTACCGAAATAAATACTGGAAAAATACAAATGGGCCGATTTTGACCTTAAGATATTAATATTTGATTGGGTGGCATCGGTATCCATTTTGCTTTCTTTACTTCTTTTGCCTAACAATAAGTATTACAAAATCGTAACAACTTTCTTTCAGAAGATTTCCTAAGTTTCTTCCGGTAAAGTTTATTAATTAGATCTTCTGAATATCCGTTGTTTACTGCTAACGTTTTAATTACGTTAAATTCCTTATTTATATTGAATTTTGACATGACAGGCTAAACGGTGAATCATTGTACGAAATGCCGAAAGCTTTTGGGCGAAGCAATGCCTTGAAGAGGAATAAATTGATCGGTCCGTATGTATTTCCTTCCAAAAAATGGAGAACTCTAACCCGTCTTTGTCCTTACAAATGGATATGTAAGTAGGAAATTCAGGGAACGTTATTCATCTTTTTCACACGTGAATTGTACACTAGAATTGACAGAATTTAAATGTGCTAGAAACTGATCTAGTTGCCTATCGGAACCTGTCCACACACAGAAGACATTGCCTAATATATATCAATGTAGACTAACAAAATACACTATTATTGAGAGGGTGAGCTGAGGAGGACAAAACTTTTTCAAAATTGTCCATTTAAATACCAGCCAGGAGTTGGGACAATGGCAAGCCCATGGCTATACCATTGGGTTGTCGCAAATATGCTACATGAAACTTACAAAAATAGCCTCAAGCCACATTTACAACCCCGAACATTTAAATGATCCCACTGCCAAGTGGTGACGAACATTCTATCTAGGGAATATTTATCAAAAAGCAATCAAAGTTTTACCTATATAAAAAATGTAATGTGCCTTAAGAATAAAAAGAGACGTGATATGGTGGAATATCATGATTAATAAAAATTGGCAATTTTCCACAAATAAAATTTTAATAAGACCGGTTTCGATGTAACATCATCTTCTGGTGACAGTCAGAAAAAGTGCCTTAAGAACCTGTTCTCTCACACTATAGACAAAGTTCTCAAAAACGAGAGAAGTGAAGTGTAAGAATTAAAGTGCTTGGAATGTAACATGAGGTAAAATTGGGCAAACAGGACGAAAATTGAAAGAAAGGATTAAAGAACACCAAACGTGTGTAAAAAATAAGAACATGACATCCCCATTTGCAAAGCACATCATCGAATGTGACCACAAAAGTGAATTTGTGGCTAAAAATTCTTCATTTTGAAAATAAAGGTCAAAGGCTCGATGCTTTGGAGCAGTTGGAAATTTTGAAACGCGTCCGTTGCGAGGATGAACTTGTAAACGAAATTTTGTATCCCACCCACTCCTAGACCTAGCACTCTTCCAAATCAACTATTGACACCGAAAGATGAAGTTCTCCTTTCCTCCCAGCTACATTTTAACCTTTTTACCTCACCTCTCCCCCCTCCGCCGCTCAGAAGGTATACACATCAAGTTTCTATGAGGTCCACCTGATGATGACGCTCAACGTCGAAAACTCGGTCGAGTTTTTTAATCAGGTTTGTGGAATTATGAAGTCAATAATTTCATTTCATTCCCTTGAACGATTAGAGTCTCTTCTTGACGAAATGTCACTTTCTAACTGCATCACTGGTCAGAATACATTTGCTACAGCCGGTGTTTAATGTACCGCACGAGGTCCCCGCTCCTTGTGCGCCACCAATGAGCATACTGCATACGCCCATTGGGGGAGCACACCTTTCGCCGGTGGCTTCCATTTACATGCCCCCTGAATTAAACCTCGAAATTAGCCAAGAGCAATCTTGAGATAGGGGTGCGTCATGTCAAACGGTCCTTATTCCTCCGAGTCTATTCCAGCCCAGGGGTGTTTGCCCCTCGCCTCCCCATCTGACGGGACCTGTGGGCAATACGCACGCACTTGAGTGAGTGCAGAAAGAGCCCCGTCCGCGCGGCACCCGCAGGGGGGGCGGGCCGAAGACGACCCCCCCGTACCGCTCCATTTGCCGCGGCCGACACGCAAAACGGAACGCAACCCATCCGAGGAATTATCCCTATTTCCCCCCTCCGAATTTAAAGTTCATGGGATCCCATTTCCAACATACACCAGTGCGCGTTCGAAGCTGAAAATGGCTCAATTGTATTCCCAGAGTGGAGGAAATACCCCACTTATACTCAGTACAACCTTCAGCCGAAATGGCGCACGTTCGAGGACGAGATGATTCCTTCATTTGTCCTATCTCTGACCGTCGAAAGCATAACTCTTATCTTGCCATTTCATCTCATTTAAACGATACCTGTAAGACAGTAGCAAGATGCACAGCAGGAAGTTCATCCCATCGCAACAAGAACGAACAGAGTGCGGAAATGCACGTGGTCAGGCGCCGTACATAAAGCAATCATAGCAGCCAAAAATACAGTGCAGCACGCCGTCGAAGGGACATTTTCTAATCGAGCGACTCTTTGGACTTGAATAATTGAAAAAACTCCAACAGCCGTAAACAGTTTATTTACGCGATGTTGACGGCATCTTCTCCGTTTTTGATGCAACGAAATGTAACCTCCTGGACTTAGTGAACAATCTCAATCTTTTCCCCTCCATCTAATTCACAGTTGAAAAAAAAATAAAATATACTGTTTACAGCAATTGGAGATTTACATTTAATCAATACTATTAGCGTTAGAGCTCAATTCATTCATGACTCTTTAGACGTGGGTGGGGCAACGAATGCTTCCAGGGCGTGGTCCGGCGCACCGCCTCGCACGGCCCGGGGCGGCCGGCCCTTCCCCCCGCCCCAGGGCCGTACGATGGATTCGCTCCGAGAGTGACAGGGCAATGACGCGCACCATCGGCCACGCACGCATCCTGCAGGGACACCCACCATCCCACCCTCTCCGAGCCAACCCCTCGGCCGCCGGACGGCGATTCCCACAGACACCCCCGCGGGATGTCCGGGGGGGGGGGGCACTCGACAATGGACTCCCTTCCTATTGTCGAACCCCAATCCGAGCGAGCCCTGCCGCCCCTGCCCCCTCTCATTTCGAGGGGGGGTGGCAGGGGGTCTAGACCCCAAAGCAGCAACTTAATCCCTCCTCCGACAAAGGCGCCCCCGCCGAAAGAGAGGCCCAAATCCAACCTCGGTTCGCACATCTTTTGACTGGCGGGTGGAGGGGGGGCTCCGCGCAGCCCCCCCCCCCTACCCGGAGTCCCATTCGCCATTTTCCACCAGCATCCAAAAGAGTAAATTCTCCGGAATGAGGTTTCTGCTCCTCCGTGAAAACGCCGTAATACGCTCTTCTCCCCCCCCCCCCCGGGGTTAGGCTCTCGGAGGGTCCCCCCCCCTTATTCCCACCGCCAACTCGGCCCTTTCCCTGAGAGCCCTGTCGGAAGGGAATGTTCCCACGCGCGGGGGAGGAGGGAGACGGCGTGGGGAACGTTGCAACAGGGTAAACAACCCTCTCGCCCCCTTCTGCACGGGAGGACAGCAGTCCGGGTGGAAAGGGGGTTTGAGTGTGAGGCCAAAGGGCGACCATTGCCGGCAGAGGAACCTCAACGACAGCTGGCCGCAGTTATGCAACAAGGAACCAGCTTCCACTTTGTCTGTTTACAGACTTTTTCATCAAAATGGTACTGCCATTTAGTTTCATCAAATTGAACCATTGCATCGACATCGAAGAACTCATCTTCCCGGCAGAAAGTGAAGTCCATAGTATTGTTCTGCATAAGCCACCTTATCATACAATAAAAATTATTCCCGTAAGCAACACTTTACTTCGACGACGAATAGATGAAATGGCTGAAATTCTGGAAAATATACGCATTTTATGCAGCATCCTGAGAATAACCGTTACAGTTGGGCGAGTCAACTTTGCCAGGTAATGAATCTGTGCTTCTGGCTTACATACTATTTATCAAAGGTGAAAATCTACCTCATGAGTTGTTGTTTTCAAGGCAATTAGAAACTAACACGAAAGCTGAGTCAATATTTTGTTTCGGAGAGCAGTTCTTTAGGGACAAAGAAATTCCACTTTCTAACATACTTGATGCTGCGACAGACGGAGCTGCGTCAATGACTGGACGTCATCATGGTTGTATTATATACTTGGGAAAATGTGTACCAAATGTTTTTTCTAGTCATTTCGTCATTCTCCGACAACATCTAGTGGCTGAAATACTGAGCGATCTCCTTCACAAGTCCTCAAACATTGTAATTACAGCGGTTTACAAAATCAAAGTCCATGCCCTTAATGATCGACTCTTTCGAGAGTTGTGCGATTAGAACGACGAAGATTTTAATCGTTTGTTACTACGCATGGAATTTCGTTGGCTATCAAAAGACAATTATATAAGGCGCTTCTATAATCTGTTCGACACTGTCGTGCAGTTTTTTGAGGAGAAAGATGCTTTTCTCACCGACAACCGAAAAGAGATTGGAAGTGACGTTACATTTCTGTCTGAACTAATTGCATAGTTCAATGAAATGAATTTACTATTACAGCGAAATGATTCCAACCTTATAAAGGCAAAAAATCTGTACCAACTGTGTTTATTTCCAAGTTGATTTTATTTAAGCGCAACATAGGTTACCGCCAAGATTTATCACGTCTTTCTTCCTGCTTAAGCTATATGAGCGACCTGGTATGGGTGATGATGATTTGAGAATCTTTTGTGACCATTTAGCTACCTTGATTAAAATATGACGCAACGATTGGAGGATCTTCTTTTTCTGGAAATTCCAGAATGGGTGATAAATCCGTTGTAGCTATTGAGGAAGTTTGAGTATTAGAGGAAGAATTAATTGGATTACAAAATGACGTTGAATTGAAACCAAAGTTTAAGGTCAATTATCAAGAATTTTGATTACAGAAGGAGGTTTCCGATCATTAGCCTGCATTATGGATGTTGGTTAAAAAACTCCCCCTTGCATTTCCGACTTCATATTTGGTGGAAGGTGGTTTTAGTACAGTCATCAGCTTATTTCCAAGCAGAGAAACATACTTCAGGTTTGTGAGGGCAGTGATTTAAGACTCCTGCCAAGTGTCATTAAACCGGACGTTGGAAAACTGGTATCATGATATCAAGCCCATCCATCCCATTAAAATTTTATTTGATGGAAATACTATGAAATTCAATTAGGCAATAGAATCTCCTTAAATGACTTCTAGACCATTAAAAACAATAACCAGTAGACAATTGTTTAATTAATTTTAACAAAACATGATCGGTCGTTCAATTTTCAAAAACTGAAAATGTTCATGTTATATAATTGCTTAATTTAAGTAAAAAATGGCATTTTAAAAAAGCTTTCTCAAAATTACTTCTTTTGATAATTTATTTTATGTAAAAAGTATATTCTCAACTTCTAAGTTCCTTTTATCGTGTATTAAGACTATGGAATACATTTGATATGGAAACTATGCATCTATTGGATTGTACATACACATTTTATTAGTAATGGTTTTTAATTTAATTATTTCAATTTACCTCATTTGGTTATTTTGTTTTATGATTTTGATTATTATTTGAAAGTGACCGATTGGGGGACTTTGTGTATAGGCTGTAAAACACCGTAATAGAAGGCCGTAGAAGACCACATTTGGAGTGCGGCGCACGGAGTTGGGATCCCAGAGAACAGGAATAGATGATAACAGAATTTGAATTTGAAGTTTAGAGAACTCCAGATAGATTCTTCGAAAAATGTTGCGATAAGAAGGCGAGCGTGACGGACCTTTCGAGGGAATTACGCTGGGAGCTGCTTGAGATGCGAAGAGAACAACGGAGACTTTGTAGACTTTTGGAAAAGTTCAGAATACACGAATTTACCTATGGCAAAAAGAAAAATATTATTGTACCACATTAATTGGTCTTATTTTACCACACAGAGAAGGGAGATTTACATCCAATATAAACAGGCATAAACACTCGTTCCTCCCTCTGACAATACGAATCATTATAGTAAAAACCGAATTCAATGTTGTTAAAAGCGGGATCCAAGTTAAACGTTGATTAGAGTCTTAGTACATTCGTCGGGGCATGTGCTTCCGGCTGCTAGTTTCTTCTTTATTAATTTGCGTGTGTGTAAATTAAAACAAGTGTTGCATGAATATTCGTATCCGTAGGTGTGATTAGCAAGTTTTTTATTGTTATCGCATGTACTTGCATATTATTTTACGGGTGTTGGACAAGTATTCCCCACCACACGCCCTTGCGGCAATTTCCTGGTTATTGTGTAGATGCAGCCTGGTTTTAAACTTCTTGCGTTGTCAACCGATTTCGCCTTTCCTTCGTAAATTTCCATCCTCTCGGACGGCGACTTCCGCTGCGCTTCTTTCGCTTTCTTTTGTTTCCCGCACAGCCAGTACATCATGTAACTCTTTATACTTACTCCTACCTATCTCTTGGTTTATATTCTCCCATGCCCTCCTCTGACCTAATTTTCTAATTATTATCTTCCATTTCCTATTGTTTCGTAGCAGATTTCGAAATCCCTTTTTTGATATGCCTCAATTAATCCTCTATAGTACCCAGCTCCTTTCCCTCAATCATGTTTTTCTTTAAAGCCTTCTGATTCTCCTTTCTTGTCGTTTCTGCTCATTATTCCACATATATTCTACGTGGTAAACCGTCTTCCCTGTTTCATCTTCTCTAAACGAACGCTACACTCCATTATCGCTAAATAATTATACGAATTCGCATCTACTTCCGGATAATTACGATATTAATTACGCTGTTCTTAAATCTGTGCCCAGTCATATTATAGTCTAACCGCTATTTTTCTAAGTCCCCGGGTATTTCCTAAGCCTAAGTCTTAAGCCTAAGTCCTAAGTCTAAGTCCTATGTCTTCCTAAGCCTTCTGTGGCGCATAAACCAGCTACTCATCTACACAGCTGTTCTTTATGATTAACCCCTGTCTCCTGCAGAATTACTTTTACTTTCTCCCCGCGCTCACTCCTCGTCCCTAACCCACCTCATCACCATCAAAAGTTTCCCTGCAGGAATAAACGCGATTGTGTCGTCTTACTTCATGATTTCAGTATAACTATTGCTTGTAGTAATTATGAAATAAATACGTCTTGTTCACCCATAATCACTATTTTACTATTAAGACTCAAAAGTCACACTTCGTGGGTTAAACGCTAAACAGAAATGTTACTTATCACATTCCATTCACTCTCGCTGCTCCTGGAACGTGGTTATGGATAGGCTCCAGTCCACGCCTCCAGCAAGCGACGCCATTCCACAAGGGCACTTACCTGCGGGAGAAAAGAATTGAAAATTAGAGACTGCCGTTGCAATCGGCGAACCACAATCGAAGCACACGATTAATTCATATATTTTAAAACAGAAGGTTTTGAGCGTCGAACCACTGTTTAAGACATTAAAGTTTTATGAAGTTGTGAGATCTTGAATTTTGGCGAGAATAGATCCCTTCAAGTAACTGCGGGAGATATCGCAACAGTAACTTTTAACGGAGTCATCCGCGAACATGCATTTCATTGCAACAATTTCAGAGCGTAAAAATCATTCGCCTTGACCGGTCCCGGTCAAGGCGAATGACTTCTACACTCTGAAATTGTTGTATACAAAGAATAGAGGCCCTTTAAATAAAATCATAAAACTTTTTAATCTTCACCAATGATAATTTCCACCGAATAAGGGAGTGGAGATTTAACACAGCTATAATTAAAGTCACTCGTCAAGGAGCCATTCACGGCGGTGGGACGGGCAGGGTAGTCCAAGGACCAGGCAGTCCTGAGGGCCCATACAGAGCAACAACGCACACCACCCCTTTTTGTCTCCCGTCGAAGAGACTGAGACTCATTTGATCTGAGACGGACAGGCGCCTTTTTCGCCCATTCTAGACACCACGATTGAACTCGCGCATACGTTTATATAATTCCATGACGACCATATCATTCCATTCAATCTTCAATGTTAGCTTAGTTACCAAGTCTTCGTAAGAAAAGGCGTTTCAGCGTATAATTTGGGGGTGGTGTGCTTACTAATTACATTTAGTTATTTCGAAAGCGACGGCCGATACTGATGCAGTCGTTCACAGCTCTTACTCTTATGAAAACCCGCCAGAGAGACAACTAAGAGAGTTACGGAGTTGCGCGGGATTCGAACTTGGAAGCTGTTCAGAACTATCCGCTCACTTTTTGGTTAACACGTTCTTCTGACAATAATTCGGCGACTCCTTAAATGTACAAGGTGTGTTCAAAATTTGAACGAGAAGTTTTTCATTTCGCGGGCTTGGAGGGTCCGATTGTCAACTTTTTTTACTATGTTGGTATACATGCCCCTGAGGTATGATAAAACTTTCAGCGTTTTCATTGTGGACTTTGTCAGTGACAGCCACTAAGGTTAGACGTGTTTTATGAGCTCGGCGATTATCGTTTGTTAAAAGAAATGAATCAACGAATTTTCAACGCGTTTCCAAGAAGGCCGTGAACACCTTGAAGATGACAAACGCCCTGGACGCCCCAGCACATCAACAATCGATGAAAACGTGGAAAAAGTTAAAGAAATGATTATGAACGATCACTGAATCACAATTAGAGAGGTCGCTGATGATGTTGACATATCAATTGGATCATGTCATGACATTTATTCCAATGTTTTGGGTAAGAAATGCGTGGCAGCAAAATTCGTTCCAAAATTGTTGAATTTTGAACAAAACAGCGGCGAATGGAAGCCGCTTAGGAGTCCCTAAATGAAGTAAACGACGATGCAGAATTACTGAAACGTATTATAACAGGTGACGAAACATGGGTTTATGGATATGACGTTGAAACTAAGGCTCAATCATCCTAGTGGAGGCATTCTGGCTCGCCAAGACCGAAAAAGGCTCGACAAGTGCTGTCGAACGTGAAGGTTATGCTCACTGTGTTCTTCGATTTTAATAGCATAGTGCATCATGAATTCCTGCCGTCTGGTCAAACGGTCAACAAGAAGTACTACCTACAAGTTCAACGCCGTTTGCGTGAAGCGATCCGAAAAAAAAACGCTCGGATATGTGGAAAAACAATTCATGGCTTTTGCACCATGATAATGCACCAGTTCACACTTCATTGCTTGTTCGTGAATTTTTTAACCAAAAACAATACTGTAACGATGCTCCAGCCTCCATATTCGCCAGATATGGGTCAGTGTGACTTTTTCCTATTTCCAAAAATTAAGGGAACCTTGAAGGGCCGTCGTTTTGCAGCCGTAGATGACATTAAAAGCGCATCGCAGAAAGAACTAAAGGCAATCTTAAAGAAGCGCTGGCACAAGTGCATAATCTCCAATGGGGACTACTTTGAAGGTGACAACATCAATGCATAAGAATAAATAATTATTATTGTCCGAAAAATTATAATTATCGTTAATTCTTTAAACAAACCTCGTATATTCTTCTTCATTCCTTACTACTTTATTTTGGATGCTTCAATTGAAAAACCCTCTAGACGCCTTTCGTAAATGGTTCATTGCGTACGTCATCATCCCCATTTCGACTTTATTTCACTCGCATCGCTTTATTTCACTCCGCCCTCCTTGTCACTTGAAACCGAGTCACAGCTACTCTAAACTAACGAATGAGCGAAGTCGAATGATGGGCTTAACAACAACGCTGGCCAATTTGTTTGCAGCAAGGGAAATGGCCATTCACAAAAGTGCAGTGTGGAATTGTTCTCGAGGGCGTGGAGAAGGTGATGTCGGTCCCGAGTAGCACTGTGGGTATGGGTTTGCATGCGTGTGTTGGTTTTGAATGTGGTTTTATTTCCTTTTACGAGTGGTGACCGAACACCCCCCGCCACACGCCCTTGCGGCGGCTTGCGGGGTACGATGTAGATGCCGAAGGCTCAATATTCTGACATATGAACAGATCGCGAGTTCAACGCACGATTGGAACATATGCCTTTTTGGACGTGTGGTTGGGGCCAAACGCCCCATCTGCGGCGACGCCCCAAAACTCCACCAACCCCCAATGGAACGGTTCTCCCGCCCCCGGGCGGGCAACCACGCCCCTCCTGCCCCCTCCGCCCCCGCGGAGCAAGCGCACCCCCGTATGCGCCGCGGCGCACGCACTCCGGCATGCAGGGCGAGTGGCTTGGCCCCATCGATTCTCCCCCCCCTCACCGAGGGGTCCGCGTCGCGTCGGGAGGGAGGGAAATGAGCGCTCTCTATCCGCACTTCCTTCGATGCACGGTTTAGCAAATCACGAAAGAGAAATCCACTCGGGTGTGCATCAGGCGAGATGAGCGAGGATTCTTCTCATTAGTCTCCCCCAATGCCAAGGCTACTGATGACAGACGCACCACAATTTGTACCACCCAAGCAACCTTCTCCACAGAAACACCGCGCTATATCCGATACCATCCCGAGCTGAGTGCCATGGAGTGAAGACGAGGTGCGCCCAGCGCATTTCAAACCAAAGAAAGACCATCGGAACCACTTTTTTGCACCGCTCATCGTCTCCGTTGGGTTTTTCTCGTATCCCCGCGTCTACTTTCTCGTTAAACAATGATTACCTCGCTTCGAAGTGTCCATTATGCGTACGGGGAAACGGAAGCTGGGTCCCGGCGTAGAATCTTTGAGACTCACCACGCAGGAAAAATACTCTCTCTACTTTCCCCATAATGCCCTTACTGTATTATCTAAAAGGATTCAACGGAGACATTTACCAGAAATGTGTTCCATGATCAGTCCAAAAGGAGATCAACAGATCATCATCATCATCATCGGCCCTCCAATCCGATCATTCGTTGAATGCTGCCATCCGTTCTCCGCCATCCAATACTCTTGCACCCTCCTCTTCTGCATCCCTGGCCGACGCGTTTTATCTGCCTTTTAGTCTTTCCAGTGTTATTATTATTATTCCAAAACGGACAGTTTCCTTGGCCTTTTCCTTCGGAGAATTGATCGAGAGTGAAGCGAGCGGACGCCCCTAATAGTAGTGCTATGGGAAGCGACCGAGAGCTGAGGTCATTTGCGCCATTAGGGATTGACTGAAAAGGATAGTCGGAGAGAAACCCAATATCATTGAGACATTAAAATCAATACCCGAAATCAATGAAGTGTTCACAGTCAATAACAAAGATCAAACCATGAATTTGTGCATAATCAATAGCAACATAACTGCTGTAGAAGTGATAGCAATAACATTAAGAAACAGAAAGCTATTCCAAAAGATCACCACATAAACCCACTATTTAAATTCGGAAGCCGCAATTTCTTGCCACTTTCTTTGACTTCTCCTATCAATGCTCTCCAGGCGATGTTTGCGACCAACAGAATGCGACTTACTTGCTAACGGCTAAAGGATAACTTGCTCCCTAAGACTGCGTGAAATTGAAAGATTAGTAAGTTTCTCAAAGTTTTGATTGACGAAAGTAATTTCATTTGTTTTCAATGTACCCCCACCCAGGTTTCTTAATTTACAATTATGGGTTGCTTCCTGTTGGTTCGCAACGATTCTTTCCCGGATGGGCGTCTTTCCTGTACAGACTGATTATTTCCGAAATGAGCCTGTCTGTCCCATACACAGGACGTGTACTGGACACGGGACCGACGCGTCACGAGCTCTAAACAAACACCGACCGCGTCGGCAATCGCATTACGACGCGTGTCACGGCGCCCTGAGGTTCAATATCCCTCGGCGCGCATCACCACGCCCCTCCCCCGGGACCTTCACAGACGCAGGACCGCACCTCCGCCCCCCTCACCCCCGTCCTCTCCCCGGCTGCCCCCAGGCAGAGGAAGAAACTGCACGAGTCGACTCTTGGATTCGGATTAGCCGTGCGAAGAGAGGATCAGTCGGCCCGTGGGATAACCCGGGGGCGATTCCTCCGCTCCGTGACGGGAAAGAATCGCGCGCCGTGACGAGGGGCGTCCACTGGTGCACGGTCGCCCATTCTTAGCGCCGAAGGCACGCATCACGCTCCAGTCCCGTTCCCCGCAGCGCCTCCCTTCACTTTTGCCGCCCCGACGCGAATTCGATATCCCAGGAATGCTCCAAGAGGGCACGTTCGCCATGACTCCTCCATTCCGCCCTCCTTCGAGGGCCAAACTGCCCCGGGGCCGAGGCTCCCGGGACCACGAACATCCGTCGAACACCATATCTTTGGACTTCAACCATGTGCCCTGGCAAGCAACACTAAGAAGATGACATGGGAAGTGCGAATCAGTGGAATTTAAAACTACGCAGTGAATTGGATCCAAGTTTTTCTTTGCCATCGAAATGAGAAATTAATGACAACTGAAATCAAATTAGCAATATATTCGATTGTTTCTGGCTCAATTTTGTTGAAGTTCATGTCCATTAAATGACGATAACAATATATATTTCCACTGTTCTTTATTTTGGTACAACTAATTTCAACGCTTAGGCGTTGAAAGGGACGTATTACGTCACGCCATATGGTAGAAATTCTTCTCCATCGGATTTATAATCCTTTTGAGGCAGGGTTGGTGCTTAGTGAGGTAATTGCTTAGGGTTTTTACTAGAATATGCAGAGTCATTATATTTGGATTTATGTTATATGTACACACTCAAGTTGCGGTCCATTTATATACCAATCAACCTAACAACACTCCCCCCGCTTCCCACTGTGAACCCCACTAATCGCCTTTCCTGACGCTCAAAACCCCTCTCCTCCTTCCCATCAACGCCAATCATCACCCCTCCCCCCCCTCTCTCCCCCACCCTTTGCCCCACATGAATGGTATACAAACGGACCGCATATTGACTAATTTGTACCTGATGCCTAAGCGTTGAAACTAGTAGCACCAAAATAAAGAACAGTGGAAAAATACATTGTGGTCGTCATTTAATGAAATAAGTAACTTTGTTTATCCACACACACTTTATTTCGAACACAAGCCATGTTTTGACGTGGGACGTCATCGTCAGGTCCTGACGATCATGTCCGACGTCGGAAACTTAAGTAGGTAAAAAAGGAAGCGCCATCGACCCATCCACCAGCCCTCCTCTCTTTCGTTCACATCGAGGGCATTCGTTGGTATTCCGCGGAAACATCAAATTATTCGCCGATGACATGTCCATCTACGACGATGCATGCGATAAAACGAACAATGAGCCTTCTTCCGACTAGCTATACACAATTAGTGCTTGATTTAAAGAGCAGTTTTTTTTCTATCCTCAAATAAATGTGGAACAATGCTCTAATCTTGAATTTCTGGAAAATGAAATTTTGGCACACCAAAAAACATGGGAGAACAAATCAAGAATATTTGCGTACTTAATAGTTACACAATCAGTGGACCTCTCATGGAGAGGGAAATGGGGAGCATATACTATATGTGACTGGGATTGGCTGAGTGAAGAGATTGGGGGAATATTCGCAATAGCAAGGCAAGGAGAAAGGTACGCCGTTTCGCGTTGCTTAGAACTCGCCTCGAACACACGCCTAATGTTTGTTTGAGTCCTTTGCAGGACTTAATTTTGAAATAATGTCGGATTGAAACAAGTCTCCCCTTTCGCGAAGATAATAAATAAGCGAACAGAAAGTGAAAATAATTCTAGCTTAACAGTGACCCCTGGGGAATCATTCCAAGGCAGGCCTTTAGCATCTGTATGAGAGACCATAACCCTCCCCGCCCACAACATTTCATCTTCGAACAACGGCTTGCACGCTGGAGTTTATACTTCGCACGGGTATATTGGCACTCACCAACGACTGATTCCCTGATCCAACCAACCCCCAGCCCCCTCACCCTCCGAAACTTCCCCCTCTCCCCGTACAGACACGCCCCCTTTTCTCCCGCCTACACCCACGCCCTTCCGAGCACCAAAGGAGTTGTGAAGACACCGAACATTAACAGGCTGAGAGTTATGATTTACTTCATATACAAAATGAATAAATGAAATATTCAAAATCGACTTTAAATCTTTCAAGACCGCCCCTAGGCAGTGAGCGTTCGCACGGCCGTTCAATGGGGGGGGACTCATCGACCCCATTCGCGGCGAGGGTGGGGAATGGGCCGCGCCCTCGTCTCCGGGGGACCCCCGTCGAGGGGGATCTCTGGAGCCCACGTCAAAGGCAGACAACCGCTCCATCAAAAACCTCCCACCGCCGCCGTTCCTATCCCATGAGGGCCCACAAAAACCCGCCAAGCGATAAAAAAAAACCCCGCGGGTCCCGCCGCCGTCCCCCATTCAAACAAAACACGGCCTCCTCCGCGAGTGCCCGTCCCGCGGGCTCGAGGGAGCATTTTCGAGTTCGACGCCGGGAAAACAAATCGGGCCAGACGCCCGATGTGTTTTCCCGGCGTTAGGGCCACCCGCCCTCCACCTTGCATTCACCAGAAAAGGGCCACGCTCGTGAATGAGCCTAACCCGGACACCAAGTCAGTCCAGAGAAACCGCCGTCAACGGTAAAGCGATTAATGTTTTCAAATTGGAGAATATTTTCTCGTTTTTAATTAGACAGCTGCTAAAATTATGCCATCGTGGTCAACCACGCGAGGAAGTTTTCCTGGAAAACGCTGAAATGCAGTTGAAATATGCTCTATTAGGTTCCATGGAATCCATTTTTTTATGAATGAATTCCCCCGTGGTGGCCATGGCCCCATAAAGGACCGATGAGAACAAGAAAGCGACGACAGACGCTGCGATTGAGGTCTAAGACGCAACTACGGAAGAGATATTCAGGACCTTAGCTGACACAACGTCGCGACTAGTTGCGTTTTCGTTAACCGCCTCGGTTTGCTTCCGTAGGTGAAGGGCAACCACCAGTACTAAGGAGTCTCCCGATCAAGTGTACCTCTGCGAGTGTCCCATTGGCGGAACGGAGAGATCTCTTGGGTGCACGCCGAAGGAGAAGCCATAACCAAGAAACAATTCCGGCAGTGACCAAGCGCGGATTCAACGGATAACCTCGATTAGTGACCGAAAGGCCCGGGTTCGATACCGGTATACGAGCTGCATGATTTTTCAGGTATCATATCTTTGTGGGAAACCTTAGATGGCACAGGGCCACTATCCTTGATTGCAGTATTGCCAGAACTTTCATTCAAGCCGCCATTCCCACTCTAACCTTTGCCCCCTCTTGATTCGGAGTTGCTCACCCCTTCTCTTCGTGGGTGTTTTCCTGCGTGGGTTTTTGCTAGACGAGCAATGCCACGCTCTCCCTATCTTTTCCCAAAAACCTCATTCTTTGCTCAGGCTTTCCATATTTTATTGTTCTCTTCCTTCACTGTCATTTAAAGATTTTTATGATGGACAGTATTGAGAAATTGAGTCCTGGCAACTGCGAGACTCAGCCCAAGGGGCCGTGTGTCGTGCCCGGTAGCGGGGGAGGCAAGGCTTCCGTGTTCGTCATCCCACGAAACTCTTGCGGGGGAGAAATAACAGCAGCAGGACAGAAGACGCAGGAGAAGACGAAAGTAGTTAGAATAGGTACATAGAACGTCAGGACAATGTTGAGGACAGGAAAATTAGAAAATATTAAGCGAGAGATGGAAAGAGGTAATATAGATGTTTTAGGGGTATGCGAGGTGAGATGGAAGGATAGCGGGGATTACTGGAGTGATAATTATAGATTAATATGCAGCGGCGGGGACGAGAGCCAAAGAGGGGTTGCCGAAATATTAAATAAAGGGGTAGCAAGAAGCGTAGTCAACACAGAGCAAGCAACTGATAGACCCATAGAGATCAAAGCAGAGCCGACGAGCTTGGTCATTGTTCAGGTATACATGCCACCGAGCAACCATAAGGAGGAAGAAGTCGATAGAATGTACGATGAGTTAGAGGATATAATCGGGTGTGTTCCTGCAGGGAAACATTTAATAGTGATGGGAGATTGGAATGCGACGGTAGGCGAAGGAAGAGAGGGTGGTGAGGTGGGGGACTATGGGTTAGGCACGAGGAATGAACGCTGAGAGACAGCAATTGAGTTCTGCAGGAGACAGGGGTTAGTCATCACAAACACATGGTTTAGACACCACAAAAGGCGTAGGTATACATGGAAAATGCCCTATCAAGTTTACCGTCTCGGAATTCTTTTGTTTACATTGGTTTACTACCGTAGATACGTTCCTTGTGTATTTCAATTGTCTGAGAATGCTCAGGTGCGCGTGGGGAACGGCGAGTCCGGATGGGCTGTGTCAGGAAGAGGTGTAAGGCAGGGTTGCCCATTGCCACCGGTGCTGTTCAACGGATATATGTGGAGGAAATGACTCAAGAGGCATGGGAAGAACTGGAGGTAGGAATGAAAGTCGGCAGGGAATTCGTAAAATCAGTTAGGTTTGCTGATGACCAAGCTCTAATTTGACAGCCAGCCAAGGGGTTCCAAGCATTGCCGAGTGAATTGGATGTTCAGTACGATAGATATGGGATTAGAGTGTATATTAATAAAACAAAGGTAATGCGATTTTCCAGAAAGAAAAAGGCTAAGCTAAATATTAAAATAGGCGAGGAAAAAATAGAGCAGGTAGAACAGTTTACATATCTCGGAAGTGTTTTGGACCAACACGTAGTATTGACGTAAGGAGAAGAATTGCGCTAGGCAAGGAGGCTTTCTCAAGGAGGGAGTTGATGATCGGGACGTTGTCTAGGGAGGTTAAGACAAGACTCGTGATCATTAATAAAGCAAAAGGGAACGTACTACGGCCGAATGAATGCAATGAATACAAATTACCCAAAGCCGTACTCTTGTTTTTAAGTTTGTCCGATAAAAGAAAGATCACAATGTGGGCAGGAGATTTGGTAGATTCCGGATTTGTCTAAGGTCTCAATAGGATCTTTAGGATTTTTGAAAAGGTGTTTCAGTTTGGTTTGACTGACAAACGTGGGTGTGTATTTAATTTTTTTGAAGATAGCAGGTAGGCCTTTTGTTAGTTGTGGGTGGTGAGGTAAGGAGTACGGCTATCAGTAGTATCAAGAGTACGGCTTTGGGTAATTTGTATTCATTGCACTCGTGATCATGCCGATATGGAGCGTAGCTATTTACGGCGCGGAAACGTGGTCGCTGAAGCAGGAGGATAGATGCAGATTGGAGGCTTTTTAAATGTGGGTGTGGAGAAGAATGGAGAAGGTGAAATGGACCGAAAGGAAAACAAATGAGGAAGTGCTGGAGATGGTGGGTGAGGAAAGGGGTTTGTTGAGAGAAATCCTATGGAGGCAGGAAAAATGGATTAAAGGCGTATTGAGCGGTAGTAGAATGTTGAAGAACGTAATAGAGGGGAGGATGTTGGGCAAACGAGGAAAGGGCAGGAATAGGATAGGGATGTTGGATGGGATGAAGGGAGGAAGGAAGTACACAGAGATGAAGAGGGACCTGATGTAGAGTAGGTTTTCTTCGGAGTCACAAAATATTTATTTGATAGTTATGTCCATCCGAAAACCTATCTTAACCGGTAGATTACCTAATAATAATAATTGCTATTTGTTTTCATGTTTGCTATAGGATTAGTTTTATGGGGTGTTGCAAGTATTTTAAGGGTGGCGATGATGGTTGAGAACTGTAGTGTCGAATAGCTGCCGAGGAATACTTAATCAGGGAATGGAGGTCGTGTGCAAGGTTGGTGTGGTGAGGCTTTGGCTCGAGATTGGACGGGATTTGAAATGGAGTGATGAGAGTTTGGCGGTGGATGGCTGGTTCTTTAAGTGGTTGAGCTTTGAGGGATTTTGATTTTGGCAGGCTTTCATGAGAATATTTTTGGAAAGGGGTAGTAGTTACAGAAAGAAAGGAGTGTTTGTATGTTCGTTGCTTGCAATTTTTAGGCTGGTTGGGGGAAATTTTAGTAGGGGCGACCGAAGCAGAGGTCATTTGCGCCAGATCGCTTAGGTGGGAGTGGTTCGGTAGGGGCAGGATGCAAATCATCAATCATATAGAGTCTCCTTCCCATATTTTCCTAAACATTTCAACAGTTTCACAGGAATGTTGTCTACCCCCACGGCCTTATTTGCTTTCATCTCCCTTAATGCTCTTTCTATTTCATCGTATAATTCATTCAAATATAATTAATGCAAATAGCAATAATAAGACAATATTGCGAAATACAATAGAAAATAACAATTAAAAAATAAGTATTAGGTAAGGAGACTGAAGGGATTGCGCCGTCTCCGCCACTTTCCAGCACATTTTAGTTCCATGCACCTCCCCAAGAGGAACTATATCCTATGACAAGCATTCCGGGTTGTTAAGTTTCTATATAGTTAAGTTGCCATGTTTTTGTATATTTCAACTGCAGACTAAAATAACCTTTCACTGAATTGAAGTCGACGGAACCACTTTAAACCTGAAGATTATCTCTAGACCAAGCATGAAACTTCAGTCGGCAAAAGACTACCAACGGTAGAGCACCGGAACACCTTCACCACCATACTATGAAACACCCCAGAAATCTGTGCCGGAACATGAATGTACTGCTTATGTTAATTCATGCTTATCCCTATTATATTCAGCAAGAATTCAAGAGCTCTACGGCCTCTAGGTTAAATAATAATAAGGGGGGAAAAACGGCCAGTGGAGTTTTCCCCCCTTATTATTATTTAACCTATTATATTCAACGATATTTTCAGGAGGATATTTGAAACACGTGAGAAAATGCTATGAATTCAGCAATGACTACTTTTTTCAGGATGAAAGGGAGCCAGAGACGCCAAGTGTTCCCCAGGCACGTAGTATCTTCGAATAATACTTGTGTAGCGATGAGATTTCACTTTTTGCAACTGGGCTTTGTAGTAAGAATTATACTGACCTCCGAACTCGCCTAATACTGCTTGCATACTGCTGAAAGGGCATGCATACCTTTGATAAGACGGCCAACTACGTATGACAAGCGGGTGCGATTGAGGGGGCGCGCGGAGAGAGAGAAGTGCTTCGGCAACGAGTGCCGCCTGTCCGTCATTCGTCCTCCTGGGCCGTCTCGTCCGATGTTGCGGCTCACCTACGAGTGGCGACATCCTGGCGGAAGCTAACACCTCGACGAAATACACCCGCGAAGCGAAAACAGCAACGCAACAAACCAGATATTAATTTTTCAACAGTTCAAATTTGATACAAATTGATAATGTCATTCCAAACAGAGCGTTACTGATATCATAAGAAAATGTATTCACATGGATTAGCATAGATAGAATTGCCTGCTAGACGGTCTCTTGCCAAAGGCACCTTCTTTAGATTAAAGATAACATAGATTTTATACCACTTTCAAGCGAGGTCAGCAAACGGTCCCGGGTTAAATACACTCCCTCGCCAAGAATAACCGTCCATTTCCAACCTCGGCCCCTGTCCGTCTCGCCTCCCTCTCGTACGTCGTGGTCGAGGTGATCGATTTCGAGACCAATATCTCAAGTGGATCCAGCTTTCACCATCCTCCCATAGAGCATCTCCCTTTTGGAGTAAGTAAATCACAATTCACGTACTTTGTCGCATTAAAATTATTCTGCCATGAGTTTCGACACATTTAATACATCTGCCAGTCCTGCGTTCGGAAACGTGGCGGTTAAGGCGCTTCGTCCATTTGACAGGAGAAGTTTAACTAAACCTAAGTATCACATATGTCAGAACTACACACATTCTTCTTATGCTTAAATTAACTCATTTTAGGGCTTTAAAACGTCCACTAAAAAGTCTACATCAACGTGAACCTCGACAACAATATCATCGCCCACGTTGGCACGTCGAGACATCACGGCCTTCTCTCCTCGGAGAGAGGGAGGAAGGGAGGGCGGTCGGGGCACACCCCGTCAGAGAGGTCCGCGGTTCTTCAATGGGGGACCCGGGGGCGGGGGTGGGGCAGTTACACGAGCACAAGGTGGCAGCCGCCATAAAAGCAACCTCCCGCCCCACTTACTCCGCACAAACAAACACGAGTCCCCCCCCCCGGAGCACTCTAGTCGTCTCTTAACGGCATCAACACAACCCCCCCATCCATCCATCGGCGGCCGCCCCCTCCCCCCTCCCCGGCCCCTTCTAAATCATCTCCCCCTTTGAGCGAGACGATTATAGTCCTCTCTCCCCCCGCGCCACTCGGCAGATCCAAGGGAAAACAGTGCCGCTGTCACGCCGACAAGTGCGCACGCCGACACGAGGGCCTCGCAGTCACGCTCGCTTATTATTGTTTTCATTTCTATTATTATTCCAGCCAGCACTCCAAACACCCGCCCGCCCCGCCTCCACTCCACTCACAACTCCCATATTCCATCCGATTGCATTCCTTCAAGCACCTCCCTCCGGATACGACATTTTCCAATTAAAGAGTGAACTCTGCCTTGCCCTCTTATGCTGGAAAACGTAGCGGGTTCCCGAATCTTGGTCTCACCCCTGCGACCTCTCTTCCCCGTCACTCAGTTCCCAAGCCCGTCTCCCCTCTGAAAGCGTCCTTGGCCGACTCATTAAACGTTTCCATCGTCACCTCCTCCCCCGAATCAAACCAACCACTGCAGCTTCAAACTCTTCAATCGCCACTCAATTGCTTCCTAAGAGGTCCCCTGCGACATCCCTCCCTCTTCCCATTGACTACACCGCCTGTATAATCGCATCCAACCCCCCGATCCCTCGCCCCCCCCCACACAGACCTTCTCCGCCCACCCACTTGACGCCGAAGAGGGTGGCCGCGCTGAATCATTCAACAAGACAATTTGTGCTACTTTTCTGCGTTCACCGCCAACTATCAATCCTCTCAGTCATTCAGTAAACACTAGGAAGAAAATGGAAAAACAAATTATTTTGGGTAGATTTTGTTTTATTTTTCAACATTATGACCTTTTAACTCGATACACCTTCAGCTCAGTCATTTTTCAGTATTGTATTCCGCAAATTCACAGTTGGCTTCTAAGTCACAATATGGTATTGACCGATTATATTTGCTAAATTAAGCCAATTGATGGAAAATTATGAAAAACAAGATAAAGTCGTACACGGTTATGATTTGCAGACTGATTCCGGTAGTTAATTACAAAAATGACTTTATGTAAATTAATATGCATAAGTAGGGCCGTTAAATAAGTCTTTTGAATAAAATACGGAGTAGAAAAACGAGTTCTTTTTGGCAGATTTTTTTCTTTCCCAACATATTCTCCTTTTAGCTCCATACACTACTCCCAGGGTTTATCCGACGCTTAAAAGGTCGTCCAAAAAGTAGGATTTCGAAAATTCCACATGACAGGGCTGGGGATATTCTCCTTGTTTTAACGCGATTAGTTTTCCGCCGAGGCATTTTTTCTAGTCAAAACACAAAAAAGTCAATTGGGCCAAATCTGGTGAATACGGAGGATGTTGCAATAATTCAAACCTTGTCGACAAAATGATCGTCATCGACGCTGGGTAGATGTGCACCCGTGCATTGTCTTGATGGAGGAGATTTTTTTTTCTTTGCCAAATGAGGATTTTTCTAGATATCTTCGCCCGAAAATCGCAATAGCGACGCATCATAGGCACCCTTCATTCATGGTTTGTCCTTTTTGAAAGTAATCGATGTAGATGATCACGCGTGCATCCAAAAAACCGTGGTCATCACCACCTTTGTGATTGTCGGGCGATTTTACCGTCTTCGCCTTCTTCGGACCCGGAATGCCTTAATAAAACAGCATTTCAAAACGTTCCTTGTCTCCGATGTGTAGTAGTGTATCCATGCTTCGTCTACAGTTATGTATCGACGCAGAAACTCGTTTGGATTTTAAATGTAGGTGCACGTGTATTTTTGTTGGTAGTTTGTGTGTTTGCATGTGTGTGGGGTGAAAGGGTTTATTGCATGAATGCTTACCATGTTTGGTTTGTGGACTATAAATTTGTGGGTTCTATGCGGTTTTTTTTCTTTCTAAATTAAGGGTGGTGCCCTAGCACCACCCGCCACACGCCCTTGCGGCGGCTTGCGGGGTATTGAGTAGATGTAGATTGCGACGTAAAAGCGCAAAACCAGTCTCCCAATCGACCACACGATTGCATTCATTCTCCACTGAGAGAAAACGCAAAATCCATATTGCCAAGATTTTTTGCATAAAATTGAAAAACATCGAACCTTGTGATATGACTGTGGTTTCAACAATTTCCCAAACTTTGATTTCTAGATAACGAACAACGATATGGTGGATTCAGCAATCATTTCGGAGAAAGTCAATTTTCACTGGACGTCCCCGAATGACTTTAACCATTTGTGGGTGTGCGGCCACGTTTAAACTTATTTGCCCAATTTTAAAGAGTCACAAACACAGAAGGAGATAGATGTGCCCATGTGCTTCATTCAGCTCTGCTTTGATCTCTTTTGGTTGTCATCCTTTTAAATAGAAGGATTTTTTTTATCACCGTACCAAACTCATTTTTTCCATATTTTTAAATAAACAAAAGTTTGTTGCTCCCATCGACTATGAAAATGAAAACGTGTCATGCTGAAACATAAAAAATACTCTGGTGTTTAATGAGGCTAAATAAAAGTAAACCTATTCCAATACTACGAGCACCATCTCTTGGATTTCCTAAGGAGTTATTGAACGACCCACGTTTATAAGTAAATGCATGCCCACACGAAATGACCTCCGACTGGCAGACGACTCCCCACGATAAGCGATTGAGTTACGTATTGCGCCGACAATCCATTTCTGCTGCTTCATTTCCTGCGCGCAATCGACGTGAATTAGGGGTCATGCAAATCAGTGGTCCTCCGCCCCACTGGTCAATTTCTCAAGGAAGCCCCGCGGTGCGGTCCCCCTCGAAGAGAAAGGCGGCCCTGAAGCGGTTGAAGGTTCCCGGTGGACGTCGGCCGCGGGCTCGAGGAGGAAATGTCTCGGGGGCATGAGGGGGGCCTTCGGAGTGGCGAAGCAATCACAAGCCTCCGTCTGCAGATCGCTGCAGCAGGGCTCTTGATTGGAAGGATTAAGACAATGGGCCGTGGGAGGGGGCGTAATTTTTAATGTTCCACTTCCTCGGGGTAGGACGGCGAGGAAGGGTATGAGAATTCGACGGGAGGAGTGGCAGCGGATGCGCACTTTTCCCGAGCGGCGAGTGATCGATGTCTGCTAAATATTTGATTGACGTCTTCTCGTTGGTTGCCACGGGGAGCAACCCCCGACCACGCCCTTCGACCTGACGTCGCCCGGAAACGCAATGGAAGTCTTATTTCCACTGCCACGGAGATATCGTGCTCGAAGTTCTTTTAAATTTTACATCGAGAGCGGAGGTCCTGCAAATGGAATATCGGTGCAATGTTCCCTGGATGTAGTTTGTGCTGGCCAATGGTGGTGGTTTGGCAAAGGACTCGAAAATATTTTATGAAGAATGCCGTGTTAATCCAAAGATTTACACCCGGAAGATGGTTTACGAATAAATCTGAATAATTAGCATCAGGAGAGCACCGAGCGACCGGGCGCTGCCGACTGCACTTCGTTCGGATCCAACACCCAGAAGCCATTTGAAGTGAAGCATTCAGTCAATCCAACAATGAAAATTTTAATGATTGATTTCATTCACTTCAGGGACGTAACATGCGCCATAGAGCTGACATTTCCCTGACGGGCATAAACTTGTCATGACGATCATCACTCACTATTCTTTTCCTGTTCCTGAATTTCTATGGACTCTTTAAGATGTGCTAAAACAACCACGTCCACGAATTAAGCGCATTTGTGCCGAAAAATACTTTTAACTAATTTAGAAGCGGACTGTAAACCTCATTGAAAAACTATTTTAAAAATTCCTTTGAAAATTTCATAGTTTTTATAAACTTTACCAAAGCTTAATTTCCATTAATTTAAAATAGGTAACTAAAACAATTGAACTACTCGTATTAAACAAAAAAAGATATGTGCAAAGGAAAACTGGGCACATGATATAAATTATGTGAAATGCGCTATCTACAAGAAAATTCGCTGAAAAAATCTCGAAATAGTTTGGCACGAAATATGTTCTTGGATGATAGCGATTTCAACGTCGGCCGCGGGGGAGATTCGAGACGAGTGTTTGGCTCGCTCCACCTCAATTTTATCGGAATTTTATCATTCGGTGCACATACAGGGGGCGGGAACCCGTTGCTGGGCGGGAGAGTCTTTTGGTGGTAAGCGGCGGTGGGGGAAGGCGGGAGGGGTGCGGTCCCCTTCCCCCGTCGGCCCCCTCTCAGTGCAACATACGCCATCCCCGCCGTGCCATGGAACGAGAGCTCTCACTGCCAACGTACCCTCCATCCCCCTCGTGAACCTTTCCACCCCCACCCCTTACCCGAGCACGCACCCCACCCCCCCTCGTCCGGAGCAGAGACGTGCGGGAGCGCGGTGGCCGGGGTTGAGGGAATTGGGGACGGCCGGCGGGCGCTCTGCCGAGGCCGCCCCCTCCGTCAGCAGAGCGACGGCTCAATCGGGAGAGGGAATGCCGCTCCACAGCCCCGCATTCAGTCCCTCACTTTTTTTCACGGAAGTTTACTTATCCATTTTGTTGGTCCACATAAACACACGTAGGTTTCAAACCGATTACTGCATATCTGCATGATTTGCCTGCATGCCTATATATGATAGACTAAGATGATCCAGGCGCATTGGACATTAATAAATTAAGAAAACATAACAGCAAACAAAAAGAAAACTCATTAGGGAATGAATAAAATATTCAGGGACAAATTTTCCGGTACATTGGGGAGGGGTGGCTGATCTTTCCAAAAATACATCACAGCCACCATGGAAACCATTGCGTTACTTCTCAGTACGCTACCAAACCACTAGCCAAAGTCAACCGTGTCACTCAAGGTAAAAAGGCCGGATCGCACTAATCCCCAGGACACCAATTCCCATTACGTCGTCACCTTCTCCTTCAGCGACCAATCATAGCTCTAGGGAAACGGCCGTGCCGAGGAAAGTAGATTTGCTCTTGTCCTTACCTATGCAAAAAAAACAATTACTCCTCCGATTATCCCATGAAACCTCTCGCTCACCTCCACCCTCCCCCCTTTCCTTCTCCTCCACCACTCCCTCCCCCTCAATCAATCCATAAGATGTGGACAACTCCTACAATAATGAGACGATTGACACTTCTGCAACACACACACAAACCTACAATCCATCAACAAGTCCTTCGTTACAGCAGCTGTACATGATGAATCAGTGATTTAAGGCCACAATAGCAGCTCTTAACACTGCGCGCCGAGTTCATTTCTAGGCAAAAGGTCTAAACGTAATCACGCCGATACCACCACGGTGTGCAATAGTGATGAGCGCAGTCAAGCATCGGTGTGTCCGAGAGGAGAGCGCCGGCGAGGCGCGCGGGGCGGTTGGCTATTCATTGGCGCCGGGGCGCCACGGGAGGGGACGGGGTGGGTCCGAATCTCTTGGGCACAAGGAACGCTAACAGCGAATTCATACGTACCAGGCATGAAACAACGTGCTTCGAATGTATGGCGTAAAACTTCTTATCAAGTAAAATATTTTACCATAAAACGCTTTATTTAGAGACACTATTTGGACTTATTCGTAGTATCTATGAGGAAGAATCTGGCGGGAAGACTTTGTAAGATCAGTGCTAGTTACTCCGAAAAAAGGTAAAGGCTACATCATGTGAGGATTACAGAACAATAAGTTTTGATATCCCACGCAGCTAAAGTTATACTCAGGATCATTAGCAAGAGAATAGAGAGTAAGGCAAATGATTACTTACGGGATGATCAGTTTGGCTTTAGAAAGGGGAGAGGTACGCGCGATGCCATTGCAGTAATGAGCTCACTAATCGAGAGGAATATAGAATACATATCAGGACGTTTTTGCCTGTTTTGTAGATTTTCGAAAAGGCGTTTGATAGAGTGAATTGGGAAAGACTAATGTGTATATTTCAGAAAATAGGAATAGATTGGAGGGACAGGAGACTGATCAGCAACCTGTACATGTGTCAGACTGCTCAGGTGCGAGTGGGGAAGGGAGAGTCAGGATGGGCAGTGTTAGGAAGAGGTGTAAGGCAGGGTTGCCCATTTATCACCGGTTGCTGTTCAACGCATATGGGGAGGAAGTGATTAAAGAGGCATGTGAAGAACTGGCGGTAGGAATGAAAGTCGGAGGGGAATCCGTAAAATCGGATAAGTTTGCTGATGACCAAGCATTAGTTGCTCAATCAGCCAAGGGGTTGCAAAGCATTTCTGAGTGAATTGGAGGTTCAGTGCGACAGATATGGGATGAGAATCAATATTAATAAAACAAAGGTTATGCGATTTTCCAGAAAGAAAAAGGCTAAGCTAAACATTATAATAGGAGGGGAAAAAATAGAGCGGGTAGAACAGTTTACAATCTCGGAAATGTTTTGGACCAATACGGTCAAAGTAGTAGGGACGTAAGGAGAAGAATTGCGCTAGGCAAGGAGGCTTTCTCAAGGAGGAGGGAGCTGATGAGGGGGGACGTTGTGTAGGGATGTTAAGAAAAGACTCGTAAAAACTTTGATACGGGAGCGTAGGCGCGGAGACGTGATCACTGAAGCAGGGGGATAGACGTACATTGGAGGCTTTTGAAATGTGGGTGTGGAGAAGAATGGAGAAGGTGAAATGGACTGATAGACAAAAACAAATGAGGAAGTACTAGGGATGGTGGGTGAGGAAGGGACCTTGTTGAGAAAAATCCTATCGAGGCAGGAAAAATGGATGAAAGGCGTATTGCTTGGCAGTGGGATGTTGAAGACGGTGATAGAGGGGAGAATGTTAGGCAAACGAGGGAGGGGCAGGAACAGGATAGGGATGTTTGACGGGATAAAGGGAGGAAGGAAGTACACAGAGATGAAGAGGGAACTGGTGTAGAGTAGGTTGCTCGATTGTGTTTCGTTTGGAGTCGCAAGTTAATTATGTGATAGTTGCGTCCATCCAAAAACCTACCTTCACCGGTAGATTGCCTTATAATAATTTAGATATGACCAGTGTCGATGACCGCAGGGCTCCAAAGGAGATGGTTTCACACAAGGCGTCCGAGTAGCTGGCTACTCAAAAGCATCGTTTTTCCAAAATTCGATCCGTGAAGCCAGCCGTATCTGAGGGATTACCTTGGTTACAACGTATTCCATCAACCATGAAAGCCGGGGAAGCCGGAGGGAAGAGAGGCGGCCATGGCCTCCCCGAGGGTGTGGAGGGTGGGGCCACGGCACAAGACACTGGGGTTTCTTACTTCTCCAAACAGGGAAAATACCCTCTTGTTTATACACGATGGGCGAAAACAAGCATCGACCACTTCTGAGCTGAAGACGCCGGCTGCAACGATGGCGAAACGGACGTCCTAGAAAAAAGATCCACGCGGAAGGAGTCCCGAAAGATTTGAATCTTCGTTCGCTTCGGATGTTGTCACAGCGGACGTGCAAATTTAAATGGATGCTGATGGAGGACTTGGTTCAAAACAAGAGTTCATTTCACCTAATCAAATAGTTCTTTGTCATACGAAAATAAGAGAATAAAATAAAGCATAATCATTTACACGACAGACCTCCACCATACCAAGACTGGACATGCAGAAAACTGGAAAGCGTCGATAAAAAAAATCTATATCTGCAAAATCTTGGAGTATATCGTTCTTAGCAACATTTAAGCCTTTCCAGGCCCTATGAATGTACCCCGCCTTAGCCAGCGAGGGTTTAACAAAAGTAGATTACGCGAAACTCACCTGGGTCTTTTGATTCATTAATTAATTAAAATTGGCAATTTTCCACAAAATAAAATTTAATTCAACCCGGTTCAATGTCCGTTCGAAAATTGCCAATTTTATTTAATCATGATATGCCACCATATCACGCCTGAAACGTCTCTTTTTACTTTTGATTCATGACATCCTGAAATCGAGGAAAGGAAGGAATGCAACCATCATTGATGCTGTAATTTTATATTTTAGGAACGCCATCAACAAGGTCTAACGCGGGAAGTTAGTACAAATACGAAGATGTTAAATTATTAACGAGAAAGTGACCCAACTGGATAGGAACGGATATCGGTGTGGTGCAAAGATTTTAGATGGTTTAGAATAAAATATGAGAAAACGCTCAGCGGAGATTTTTTGGAATATAAGAATAGAATGCGTAAATTATAAACTAAATGGGATTGGGTTAAGCTTTTCAGAACGGGTCAAACAGTCGTGTGTTACACTGACGGCAAACCTTTCATTTGGTAAACACATTACGGAAATATGAGGATCAGCCTAAAATAATCCAGGTTTCGTCAGACATGTTGCGATGAAATGCAATGAAAAAGCAAGAGAGAGAGAGTGAGATGTTATTTCTCTTTAGATACACCACATTGAGAATAAAAACAAGCAAGCATCCATGGGAGATAACTGTATTCAAAGAATTAGACAAGATTCAGGGAAGGTGCGCTTGGTATATTGGAAATTGCGACGGGAGTCGATTGAGCACCACCTGGGTATGCACTCGAGGAATCGGTTTGGGGGCCTCTTGGTGCGCACCCCATGGGCATTGCTGGGTGAACAAACTATATTAGTCAAATCGACCTCGAGGGTAATAAGGGAGATGGCCACATAGCCGATCCTCCCTCTCATCAGACGAAAACAACAAAATGGAGCACAAACGCCGAAACATATTATTAACTTAAAAATCATTTGGTGAAACACTCTAATTTATGCATGATGCATAGAGGCAAGCATGCACACGAAAGTTGCTTATGAGCAAAAACCCAAAAAACCTCCCGCTACCCACGATTGCGGTGAATTGGTGGAGTCTCACGTAGACTCGGGCGTAAATTAACATGTAAAAGCCACCGACTACTCTATCTATTTTGATCGGGCAAAAGCCGAATCCATTTCACGCCGGAAGAAAAAGATGTCTGACTTAATATTAATATAAAACTTTGACAGCAAAACACAATAAGAGAACACATAAAAGGAACACTCACACGTTATTTCTTGATAATTTCGGCGGAATTATCAAGAAATAACGAGTGAGTGTTCCTTTTATGTGTTCTCTTATTGTGTGTTGCTGTCAAAGTTTTTTATTTAACACTTACGTGTTACTTCGAAGAAATCATTAATAAAAATATATACATTTATGAATAAATCGTGAGATCCAATCATTCCGAGGAAATCATTCTTCCACTTTCCATTTCAGTGGCACAAAGAAAACCTATAAATAAGTCTGAGTGAAGCATTTTTTTCTGACCGTTCATTATTAAATGCTGTCTTGTGCTGTGAAAGGACGACAAAGACTCGCATCTCTCTGAACTTAAGGCTCGCGCGAGTGAGCGCACCGAGGGTGAGAGCGGTTGAAGGGGTGGGTGGGTGTGCGTCTGCACCCACCCGCTCCTCCACCGCCGCTTTGACCCAAGGGGGAGGCGCAAACCCCCGGCGGACTCCTGCCGAGTCCACAAAATGAATCAATCTTAATCCAATGTTTTAGAGCAATGACATGTACGATGCGGCCCTAGTATTTTGTCGGTTTTTAGCAGTCTACGATTAAAAAAAATATTTTTTTCCAATTATTGCCGCCTTTTGACAGTAAAATATTTTTCATATTTGATGAATGCTAACGACGAAATCTAAGGACGAATGACATCTGCTCGCGCAATACCGGAAGGAGGGTAATAAAAGCGGTGGCTCTCCGATCCCTGTAGTGCACGCTCGCGACTGCAGCAGGTAGCAAGTTCTCTGTAGCTCTGTAGTTCTCCGGAGTTCGAAACGACCACGGAAGCTTCCCTGAAATACCCTCAAAATGATGTGGATGGGGGCCGAGTGGCAGATTGACAAGGGCCCTTGAGAGGGCCCGAGGGGGCAGTGGAGGGGGGGGCGGAGGGCGACTAATCCGCCTCACCGAGCAGAAGGAATGGCGCGGGGAAGCAGAAAAAAAACATAAGATGATCGGACCCCTCTGCCCCCTATTTCTTTTCTAAGACGCTCTCGGTTGCAAGTGCCCCCAAAGCCCTGGCCCATTGTCGCCAAGCAGAGGGTCCCCTAACACTCATTCAAGGGAGAGGGCCCCTCCTCCCCTCGGTCCCCAACCAAGAAAGGAGCCCTTCCGAGCGATTGACGTCCCCCCCTCCCCCTGGAAGCTCCCCCTCCACCCCCTCCATAATTGCCATTGAATGGGACGAAGGGGGGGTGGGTTTACTCCCGGCCCGGCCAGCCGTGAGCGCCCCACGTAAAAACATTTTCCTCCGGCGACAATGGCGGGTGTGGGCGGGGTTTGTCCTCCCGAGGGGGAAGGGGTCGGTATGTGAACCTTGGGGGGAGGGGGGGGCGGTCTCGGAGCAGCTCACGCTCCATGACTGGGAGTGGCGTCCCGAAAAATTACCAAAGGTAGTTTCAGCAATATTCCGGCAATGGACCCTAACTAAAATGAAGACCAGTTGATAAATCTTGAATCGAGAGATATTTCAAAAATGCACGCATTTTCTCACGACCACAGCGGGAGCAACCGGTCAGAATACTTAAGTGATGGAAGTCTATTCAGGAAATGTTTCACACTCCATCATCACCCCCATTGTAAACAAAAAATGCCGAGACCGTAAACTTGATTGGCACTAAGTGATAAGAAAGAAAAGGGGGAAAACACACACAAAAGCCAAAATAAATAATAAAAAATAAAGCAAACTTACAACCACCACTCGATCACTAGGGTGTGTTACGAAACAACTGTCCCTCTCGTGAATCACATTCACACCCACACTCAGGGTTTGCAAGGATCCCTCCTATGTCAGTGACCCGTCAATCACACAAATAAATTAAAATTATTAAAGGATGTAATGAAACAAAAACAACTTACGTGAATACACAGTCACTCAGTGATTGTTACACTATTGTAACTGTTAAAATATTGTTTGTATGTGATGTGAACGGCATTACAAGTTGTATTTCAAAAGTGAATGAAGTGTTAACGGGACGCGATTTTGAACGGTATATGAAATTGAAGAGTATGTGATTATGGACGGAGTGTGGCGATGGACGGTGCGTAGTATGTTCTCGAATGGTGTAAACCTAGCCTACGGGTGATGGTAAATGTAATAATGTAGTTGATAATCCTTTAAGTGTCATTGTATACAAGAGCTTTGTCTATCTGTTCTTCCTGTGATGCATGTATGTCCATGTCATTTGAGATATTATTATTAGTTGTAAGATTATGTATTATATAGATGTAGATGTCATGAGTGACAGCTGACCAGACTTGACCGTTGCCACCAGGACAATTGCCTAATCGCAACGATACATTCTTAAATAATAAATAAATCAGTATTTCAATCCTAAGATTGGTTTACTGCAGCCCTCCACTCTTCCCTATTTAGTGTTAATTCCTTCATCCTCTGATATGTTCCCCGTTTTACGTCCTTCTTAATTTGTCCTATGGATATTTCCTTCTATTATGTTTCTAACTAATCCATTGTACCTCAAGGTATGTCCAATCCATCTATTTCTTCTTTGCCGTAGAGCTACCCATTTGGTCCTTTCCTCTTCTGCTCTTCTATATACTTCATCGTTCCTCACATTTTATGTTCATTTAATCTTCATCATTATCCTCCAGCACCATGTTTCAAATGCTTCTATTCTTCACCGGTCAACTTTTCTAATATTCCATGTCTCCGATCCGTAGAGTGTCATGTTCCATGCGAAAGTATTGACGAAATTCTTCCTTGTTTCCATCCTTAGATTCTTTTAACATTCCAAATCCATAAAAAAAATAATTTTAAGACCGTGACACTCCCCATTTGGACACAATCACCGAAGCAAGAAAGCCACCCGGCTGGAATACACGGCGCCCAAACGATCTCTCCCTTCCACGAAGCCCACCATTCGGAGTAGTTCACCAACACCGGCCTACTGCTAGGCCAAGAAGGCGATGTCTAAGTTCATACAATAGAGTGCGCGCATTTTTGTCGAGAGCGAGAGATTCTTGTTCACGTGTTACCTTAGGCCCCGTGAAAAGACTGATTTGCAATACCGAGAGCCACTGACCGCAGCAAAAACATCTCGAATATAGTCGCGAACAAATTATCCTCCTTGCGTCACTCTAGTCGATATTGGTTGCCTCCAGGGATGGCGGAGGATGCGAACTCCGCGGTCAACCATGGCGAAGAGCACTTCGAATCTATTAATTGCACTCTAAAATAATTGAACCACAAAAGGAGAACCTAAAAAGCTCTGCAGCTAGCAAATATAAATTACCATTCAATTCATCGATCCGAACAGGTTCATCATTGACGTTCGCCAATTTTCCTGTTATCTTCAGACTCGGGAAAGCAGAGAGAAGAATGACGAGCATATAATCAAGACGTCAGAACGTCATACTATGTCAAGAACAACGAAGTATATGCGCAATGCCATATGTACCAATCAAATCATAATGCGAATAGTTAGAGAATGACTGAAAATCATTACGGTCTCCTTTCACGGACATTAAAATGGAAGGTGCGAATGTAGATTATTAAAGGCGAAATTGTTGCAGGCATCGCGAAAAAGGTCAATATCCCAAATATACGTAATATCTTCAGGATGTATGCATCCAAATATTAGTCTACAAAACAATGTCCCTTACGCACCTGAAGAGTTCACGAAAGAAATTACTTTTCCATGAAATCATACAAAGACAAGCGCGAAATATAAAACCAAACAAAGGCGTAGGGTCAGGAATTAATCCCCACTAGAGCAGTGAAGGAATTTGCGGAATACATCGCAAACTCACTTAAAACCAGTTATTACAACTCGACAGAATATGTTTCACTTTCTCGCGACTGGAAGATAGCTCACATAAACTCCAAAAACCAAGGCGGTGACAGGAAGGACCCCATTGATTACACACTGATTTGCTTAAAATCAATATCCCGTGAAATCTTAAAACATGCGACTGTTAGCAATACCTGTATAATGGCCTTCCTAGACAAGAATTACGAATTAATTTCCCGTAACCAGGAAGGGCTTAAGAAATTCAGATCATGCGAAACACAAATAAGTCTTTCGAGTCATGATATCCTGAATGGAATTAAGAGAATCCCCAAGTGGATGCTGTAATTTTTACATTTCAAGAACGCCCTCGACCATAGTGAAAACATATACAAAAACATAACAGCATTAACAGGAAAGTGAACAGGGACTTCTTATCCAACCGAACAGTCAAGAAAAAGAGGTCGTCGATGGATTGAGTTAATTAGAGACGTCATTGGATTGCTATGGGGCCCCTACTCTTCTTGGTATACCCTAAGGACTTATGTCCCACATTCGCAACGATACCCATATATCAAAGTGTTGCGAAGAATTGTACGTATTAGCTTTCAATATCAAAAGTTAACGGTACTTTTTTCGGATAAAAGAAAAGATAAAGAAGATGGATGGAATAGCGTTCGGAAATTAAGAACACGTCAAACACTTGAGTGTTACACTGTCATCAAACTTTCATTGGGTGCACACATTAAGAGATTATAAGGGTGGGCCTAAAATAAGCTTGGCTTCACCGCAAATGTTGTAAGAAAATCTAATGAAAAAGCAAGGGAGGTGTGCCTTTGTTTTATTCGGACCACAATCAGGGTATGAGGCAAGAATGCGGAAAAAACTTTACTCTAAAAAATTAGATAAGTTTCAGAGAAAATCTGTTAGGTTTGCTATGCAGACCTACGAGTACTCATCAAGGGGATGCTGGAGGAGTTAGGCAGGAAGCCTCTTGACCCTCGAAGAGAGCAGGCAGCACTTTTGAAGAGATACCGAAAGGGAATTCTGGAAAGGTAAGTGAAGATACAGAAAAACTTAAATTTTTAATGTTACATGTTTGCCGTTGAATCCCTCCCGAGAACCACTCTGGCGGTGGCTTCCAGGGTATCATGTAGAACTTAACTATTAGGGCATGCGGAAGTTTCAAGTACAACGAATAGCTTCCTCAAAATACCAGGAATATATTGTATTCACTCGAAATTTGTTTTCAATTCCGAGATAAAATGAGGTTCCCAAAACTCGAATGCGGCAATTATGATATCCAAACACTCAGTTAAGGAAGAATGGCAACTCCCAGCACGCTAAATACTCGTCAAAGACGACATCCTCCACGAGGGGCTGCAGGGAAGCGCAACAGCAGTTATTAGGGGTGGCGACCGAAGCAGAGGTCATTTGCGCCAAAATGGATAGGTGGGGGCTATTTAGTAGAGGCCAGATGTCTAGGGAACGGAGAGAGAATGGAGGGAACCCGGCAGAGGCATTAGCCAACTCTAATTACGAGGGGCACCCAGGGGTCACACACAGTTTTAACGTCCCATCCGACGGACGACGAACTCACTCATAGTGCTCTCTACATAGCACTCCAAGTAGGGATAGGGAAATCACAGATCCACTCCCATCTTCGGGTTTTGAACCCTGACCATCGTGTTGGAGAACTGGTAAATTAACCACGGCACCAGTTCAATTCCTCTGGAAATAAAGGTGGGGAGGGAGCTGATTGGTATACGATAACGTCCCCGCCTGTCAATTCAAGAGAATACGGGTTCGAGTCCCAAATGGTACGTAGTTCCTCCACCGAGGGAGATGATTTTGAAACGGTCCTTATTTTTCAATGTTCATTACTCGATGCAAAAGCCCAAAACTTGACTCTTGACGAATTAGTGCGACAGTGAAAAGCAAAATGGAGGAACGAGGTGGGGAAGAACAAGGTGGGTCGCATCCGGGGGTGGGCCACGACCCCCCGTTATATCGAAGAGAAGAGCAGTCGTTAAGCATACGTGGTGTGCATATCCCAGTATCGGTACAAGTTTGGGAAAATAGATTTATTTCATATACTGCTACACTGCCTCAAAATTCTTCGAAGTAGTACATCTTCCCTTGAGCGTCGACTCACTTTTGCCAGCGCGGCATTTTGCGACTCGAAGGCTCCTTCCTGGTAGGCGATTCCGGAAGGTCTAAAAGGGTATGCGTGCAAGTTTCTTTGAGGGCAATTAGGGTCCCATGAGGGAGGGAGGATTTCACTTCTGGGAATGGGAAATAGTCTTCTGGTGCCAAGTCGGGACTTTAAGGGGGTTGGGGAGTCGTAGCAATGCCTTTGCAAAAGGCCTTCGCAAGCAGACACACCACTCTTCTCTTAGACGTCCATCCAAAGACCTTCGGGAGGACGAGTTTAGCGCAAATCTTTTGTATCGCCACATTTTCAGGGACAATGGTGTGTGCACTATCATAAATGCCAATGGCAATACGATCTGCGTTCATGCGTACACTTAACCAACGGTCCGAATTCAGCACTTCAAGCACTCGACGGGAAAAAACTGCTACACAAACTTTTTATACAAACCTAGTATTCGGCTCGCGTTCCGCGCGTGCCTTCCTCGCCACCCCTCCCCCTCCGCAGTCAGCCCAAGGGGATTGAACCCCGTGGTCATCGATCGCCATGACAAGTAACCCAGGCAACGGAACCACTTCCCGAGGTTAAGTACCCCAAAATTCATCGTCGAAACACTTAATCGGTACCAAGAATTCCCATAATGAAGGTCCCGCATCTTAATAACAGTGTTCCTTACTTCGACACCCCCTGCCACTGCCCGCGTGCGGCTCTCAGGGCAGCGCCGAAGCAGACAGCCCCTCCGCGTGAGAATATTCCCGCTTGTACTCCTCCCGTGACCTCTTCGTTCCTCTGCAGAATACGGATATAACTTGTAGTATTTGGCTAAACTAGTTAAATTCATTGGTATTAATAAAATATTCTTCGTAATTCTCCACACCATTATACCACCTATCTGTGACCTAATTTCTGATTTGCCCTATCAGAAGCCCCGCTTGCCCCCTCGCCCCCCAAACCTACCCGCTCTCCCACATCTGCCTCTGAAAACGGGTTCGGCCCCTGCCTCTCCACTCTTCTTCACTGGCGACAAGATAATAACTGCCGGGGGACTGCGGCGGATGTGGCGGGGCGTTCCTCTGACGCACCATACTCAGGGGGGGGGGAGTTTGGTTCATCCCGCTTTGTCATCTCCACGGCCCCCGAAGGCTCTGGATACCCGAAAGGAAAGAAGCTTCGCTTGCATGAAACTTCTAACCGGTTTAGAGGCAACAAAGACTGGTACTTCGGAAATGGTTCGGGTGAAACCGAAAAGTGAGCAGTCGAAGTGTTCAAATTCGATTTTCTTATTTTTTGTGAGGTTCAAAATTTGTACAATGCACGACTTGCTGAGCGTGATTGTTCATCATTAGGATGAAGTATACTTTTTTTTCCCAGAAAGTATTCTCGAAAAAGTATAAATTTTCGCACAAAATCGAATAATTATAATCGGTGCCTTTTTTCCCCGTGGAAATCTGGATCGGTGCGGATATCCTCAATTGCACACGTAAGAGACAAGTGCCCTCGGGAGGACACGCGCAGGGAGGTAGAAAGGGCCACGCAGAGACAATGCCATTAAGTTTTTTTACACGTTTGCCACTACCTGATATGTAATCCTGCTTATTAAATTAAAACCTTGGTAATAAACGTGATGTGCGGATCTGGGTGGACATGAAGCGGGCCGAGGGTTACTCAGCGCCGGTGTTGTCGGACTGGCGCCACCGTCGTTAGGTCCCAATGTTTCGCTCTACCTTCGATGGGAGCGATAAACGATAAATGGTTTGAAAAATTTTTTTATATGCCCATGAAGATGTTGTTAATACATATAAATATAATACACACATAAAACAAAATAATGTTGTTAAAAAAATTGAAAAATCTAATGTACGTGAATGTCTCGCGTTATATTCTTTAGCCAGTCCACGATTCCAACACTGGCGGACTTACAAAAGTAAGGCAATTTTCGAGACAGACTACTGTGGCAGATGGGAGGACTGCAACTGCAAAAGGAAGGAGGTAAATAACTGCAGCAGAGCATCAAGGAGATCACTGGGACCCGTCGGCTAGTGGCGTTCAGCCTGGCGGCTACAGTTCAGTCACCGTTTGAACCTGGTTGCAGTTCCTACTAGACACGTGAATGCGAGAATACGCTATTTGTCATTTCAATTTATTCTAAGTAACAGTTCAGCTCCGATGCATTAACCACAAGGAAGCCTCAGCCCCTGTCTTGGCGAAGTTTTACCTAAAAATTTGTAGTTCAGCCATAGCTTCAACAGTGTTGAATTTTTCTGAACTAGAATTCCAGGAGAGGAAATTAAAACTGATGTATTTTTCATTACTGAAACAAAATGGTTTCAGCGGAATGAGAGCGAAGAGTCGCGAGGGCGCTTCGCCACCTCGGTGCGGGGATCCTAAGATACTTATGTGCTCGCCCGACTGGCGGGGCGGGCGGAGGCACCCGAGGCCGGAGGAATTGCCACCACCCCCGCGTTGCCCACGCGAACTCCCCCGGGGGCGTCCCGTGGTGCTCAAGTGGATTGTTAAATACAACTTTCATTTGAACTATTTGCAAAACGAAAATAGGAGTCACATGAAGGCAACATAATGTGACGCGTGTGGCCTATTGCAATTAATAAGACCAGTCAGTTTACAACCACGCACCTACTTTGCATGATCCAAGCAGACAGAAACCTAAGGCGGTCAAACGTGCAATTCTCACTTTCGCAGCAGCAACTGCAGATGGGACGACTGTGTTTCGGCATCCGATTCTGACTGAAAATGGCGACGCATCCGATGCCCTTTCTCCCACTTCATCTCCCCGCCACGCGCGTGTTTTAAGGGGAAGGGGGAATGTTGAGGGGGAGGAGAGGGAGGGGGTCCTTCACGGTCCGCGAGTAGGCCAAGTGGCCCGGCCGTGCGAGAGGCAAACAGAGGTCTTTATCCTGAGCCCCATCTCGCCGACAGATAACCCCTCCCCTTTCGAGATTGGCATCTTTCCCTCCAGAAGGCGCTCCTCCCCCCACCCTCCAGGGGCCCCAAAAAGGCCCCGCCGCCCTTCCCGCAGCAGCCCGCGCCTCCCGAGACCCCTCCCTTCTTCCGATGGAAACCTCCCGCGAACCCCGACGGAGTCTTTGTCTTCCAGGGAAACGAACCCGAAGGTTAGGGCTCTCTGCTTGGGGCCATTCGCGAGCTATCTCAAAACACCATCATTGCGAACGGGACGAAGCGAAACTCTGAGGCCTTCGGAGTGGTATCAGGCCTCGTGTCCCCCGAATTAACATACTAAGCTACGTGCGTTTATCAATTGGAGGATGGGGCTCTCATCCAGAGTTTTACGTATGTAGAGTTGGGATTGGGCCCGCATGGTTGGTGACATAACACCCCCCTTAATTTATACTCGATTCGAATTCACTAATGTAGTTTGGTCACAAAGAAATCCTCTCTATGCAGCAAGGAGACCCAGCTTCCCCGTGACTCTCCAAATCTTAAGCCTTGTATAGACGCGGTTAAATTGCCCGATTTCGAGAAAAATCCATCTTGGAGGGGAAACAAACACGTTAGGCAGCGAGAGGGCGCAAATTTAGGCCTCCTATTTCGGCTCCCGGGTTTAGGACACAAGAAATGGGTCATAAATATGCCATATTGCAAACCCATAATTAATTTCAAGTGCTAGAAGAGAGACAACTAGCCGAAGAATAAACGCCATTGCTGGAGAGTATAATATTTGTTGGTTGCGATTACATTGGTTATATCTTTGAGAGACTCTTCAATTGTTGAAAAAACAAAGGGCTTTATCAATACGACGTCGGGAAAGTCAGAGCTTTCCTTATGCAAGAGAAATTTGGCGTCTACCGCATGAATGGCGTTTAATTCTTGCAATAACTTCATTTTATCGAGTTATTGGATAGAGATATTTGTAATATAGAGGTAAAAACACGTTTCCTCATTTGGTGCTTTAATTTAATAACTAAGAACATTAGTCATCGCGTTTGTATCCATGTCTCGTTTGTGTGCTTGTTTAATCTTATTACGAAAAATAATCTTCAGGCGTAATGTTGTGTTCGGAGAATGTGAGCACTTTGTGATGTCCTTTGTGAAAATGTGGCTGTCTGCATGAATCCAACTGTATAATCATGGGTCGCTCACCAAACCATTGCAAAAGGAGTCACCTTTTCACTGCGTAAGCCTACAAAGTAATAAAACCAACAAAAATGAAAAAGTGCCAACAAAGACAAAAATCGTAGGGTAACCATTGAATTTATAATAAACTTAACTTGAAAATATGACGCTTTTAGCAATAAAAGTACGCATACATATAAATGAACTACATGCGACACAAAGCATATCTTAAAACAATTACTGACAAGGATTGATTACCGAAAAATTACCCTGGAGTAAAATACCAAATAAATAAGATAAAAAGTTTAAAAGATTGAAATTTAATATTATCTGACGTAATAATTAAAGCAAAACATTGAAAAAAAAGGATAATCTATTGAGCTAAATATAGTCCGATGAGAGCAAATGAACACGAAACTAGTACAAAGAATCGCCCAAGTTGCTAAATTCAAAGAAAGTATTGGAAAACTTTAATAAAAGATTGCCCAATGAATTGTAAAGTGAACTCGTAATTAAAAGAAATACCATTACGAGTTTTTCCAATAACACAATGCTTGCACGTGCTATCGCAAATATCCAAATATTTACATTCCGGCATCATCTCTGTTTATTCCTTATTTCTAGCTAAATAGATGGCTTAACATAAGTTAAGAAAAAGCTAAAGCATTTAACCACCATCTTCAAAGGGTTTTTAATAATAGTTCTGAGGAACAATGCGAGTCACTACCCGATCCCTCCCAATGAACCCTTGATTGAAATTGCAACATCTTCTATTGAAATCGAACTCCAACATAAAGACATCGATTCAAACAAATCGCCAGGCCCTGATCAAATCCCTGCTCGTGTTTACAAAACGATGGCCTCAGAAATAGCTCCTTTCCTGAAAATAATATTTGATAAATCCTTAAATGATCGCCGAGTACTCAAAACGTGGAAAGTAGCCAATGTCACTCCCATATTTAAGAAAAGCAACAGAGAACATCCGAGTAATTAACGGCCAATCTCTCTCACACCCATCTCATTCAAAATTTTAGAGAACATAATATAAGTTCACTCATGAGTTTACCGACACATTTTGCCAATTAAAAGTTGCAACACAATCATAATTTCAATCATGAAATATCTTGATTCTCAGAATTTAATTACAAAAAACCAACACGGTTTCCGAATTGGTACATCTTGCGAGACCCAACTGGCACTTTTCGATGAAGATATTTTGGTCTCTGGAGAAAATAACGTTCAGGTCGATGCTATATTTCTCGATTTTAGAAAGCCATTCAACAAAGTCCCTCATAAAATGTTTCTCCAAACGTTGGGAAGCTACGGGATTGATAAATACGTAATAGATTGGATTAATAATTGTAGATGTACACAGATGGCAGTACTACTGCGTAGCGTGTCCAAACTCAAGCTGCTCTATCATTAGCCGCCTCGCATTAAGGTCCCTAAATCCATGCTCCCTCATGCCTAACGAATCTGGACGCAGATTTCCGGGCGAAGTTTCTCCGGGCCCTCCCCGAGCACCAGGAGGCCCCCAACCCAATAATTATTCGAGCACATACCCCAGTGGCTCTCAATCGACTCCCGTCGCAATTTCTAGCAAACCAAGCGCACCTTCCCTGAATCTTGTCTAATTCTTTGAATACAGTTATCTCCCATGGATGCTTGCTTGTTTTTATTCTCAATGTGGTGTATCTAAAGAGAAATAACATCTCACTCTCTCTCTCTCTCTTGCTTTTTCATTGCATTTCATCGCAACATGTCTGACGAAACCTGGATTATTTTAGGCTGATCCTCATATTTCCGTAATGTGTTTACCAAATGAAAGGTTTGCCGTCAGTGTAACACACGACTGTTTGACCCGTTCTGAAATGCTTAACCCAATCCCATTTAGTTTATAATTTACGCATTCTATTCTTATATTCCAAAACATCCACGCTGTGCATTTTCTCACATTTTATTCTATACCATCTAAATCTTTGCACCACACCGATATCCGTTCCTATACAGTTGGTTTTTTCTCGTTAATACTCCCATTTACTCCAATCTATTTTATAAATTACGTCATTTGTCGTCGTTTTGCTTTTCAGTTATCTTTCGTGTCGACATGTCTTCAAATAGCTCACCATTTCGCTTAGTTATGCTATTTACGTCATTTTTTCCAAGTGAAATTCTTCTGCAATGACTTTATAGACTCCCGAAGCAAATAAATATTCTGACCTAGGTTTCTGAAGCGTGGTATATTCATGGCGACTTTCCACCAGAAATTTGTTTCTGTGTAGCTCGCGAAAGAATTGAATTTAACTTGTGATGATGACGAACGGAAAGGTCGAAGCTTCACACCGTCTTGGAAAGGGTAGCACATTTTAAAATATCAAATTAGAATGTGGACATCAATGGCGGCCGCGACATGTCCACTGAGCGGAAGGACAATGTGGAGAATTTCATTCGAGTTAGTGGCACCACGGAGTCCCGGTAAATAATCGCGGAAAGGACCGTCTCCTCTCCCTCCATCTCTCAACTGTCTTTCTTTCGCATTTCGTTTGGTTCGGATAATAATGGACAGGCCGCATAAAATGACTATCGGGGGGGTCCCCCTTATGGGGTGGCGGCCGTCGAGGAGTTAGTGGCTCGTCCCCCCAGGGGCGACCGCCCGAAACCAGGTTAAGCCCAACCAGTGAATAAATTGAGATCCAGACTATTTCGAACATTGAACCGATCGCCAAATGACGTGTGCAACCTAAACGCACTTAGTCGTCGGAGGAGTCATTCGATGGCACCGTTGGTGGCGCTGTCCGAGGGGCGTCCCTCTCCGCGCATTCGGCCGGCAATTGAATGTTCACGGTCAAGGGCGGGGGCAGATTGCACGGAGTGGGGGCGGGGCTCGCCTTTTCCCCAGGTCCCCGCGACGACGGGAACGCATTCGGAGGACGGAGGCGTAAAGGCCGATGATTGCGGGCAATCGGATTGAACGTGGGGCCGAGGAGTCTCCGCGCGGATTAAATGGGCGCACGGGGGTTCGGGGAAGGAGGGGGGGAGGAGCACATCCCCGGCGCACCCTACGTCGTCACAATAAGCTTCACGAGGGTGGGGGTGGGGAGGTGAAGCGAGAAGAGGACGCCCTCCGCGGGAGATGAGTCGGGAGTACGGGGGGGTCGTCGTGGGGGAGAGAGGCGAAGGGGTGACCCCGACCTCAGGCGAAAGGAGTGGGGTGCTATCCCTGGGGGCGGGGGGTAGTGGCACGCACCGGATGGTTAGAATTTGCAATTTGGGGTCCTTCAGAAGGATAGCAGTAAATTCGGCAGCGGGCCGCATATTCGGTGGGCCGCGGATGGCCGTGTGCGACTTGAAGACGGTGAAAATACCAGAGCAATATAGAAACTCTTACTTCTGAAGGACCCCAAATTTCCATGGCGATTGTTGACGTTCACAGTCCCGATATAAAGGGAAAGGAGTTTTGAATTACAAAAATACGCTGATTTATGAAGTAATTAAAATAAATTCAGAAGGGTTTACCTTATGAATTACTCTGAATGACAGAGTGTGTTCCCAACTATGAAAAAAGTAGATGCTCAGCGTGATTTGATGGCTGATCTGCTCAGAAGAGAAGTGAGAGCGGGCATGATTTCCCAATTAAAACAACGAGAGCATGTACAGGAAGTTACCCACTCACATTTGCATTACTATTTAATAAGCAATCCTGGAACCGAACTTTCAAAAATGAATATATCACCTGGTTTCAGCCAAAATATCACGACAAAGAATGTTAAATGTATTACAACGCATTTAATGTACGTTGGGAATGCAGCAGAGGAAATTTGTGAATGGAAAAAAACAGAAACGGGTAACACCACCGCGAGAAAATTCATCCAAAACATCAAGGAAAAAATGGACAGTCCATTTTAAACGAACAAATACCTCACACAAATATGAAGAAAGTGTAAGCGAGTGCACTGTGGAAGAGGACACACACGGCAATCCACAAGACTTCTTTACTGCCCAATATACGATGAGGAAAGAAAAGATTCATGAAAAATTATGGGGAACAATGTACACATCAAAACTATTGGATAACACGTAGATCAGAAGTGAATGACGGATGTATGAATGAAATTTGTAAAGAAGAGGTGAAGCAAACCAAAAAGAACAAGAACTGAAGACGAAGGAAGAGGAGTGAAAAGGTGCCATTTTAAAGCAAGAATAAAAAATATTTGGGAAGGAAGCCAGAAGGTCGCAAGAAAAGAAGTGAAGAAAGAAAATAAGAGTTTTAAATTTTTAAAAACCTGTAAATTGCAACCATTGTTGTGTTAAAAATGTGATTAGGTTAGTGGCAGTTTAATATAAAGGTAACCCAAAATGTAAAATTTACAATAAAGAGACATCAATCCCGAAAAGGGGTGATGGAATCGCCAGATTTCTTGTGATTCGGGCCCAATTGAAAAGAGTTGAAATTCTTGAAATGAGCCACATACAACAAACTTGATGTCGCACACAGGCTAAGGTGGTTATTAGCATGAGAAAGATGAAATTGACGGCAAAGGAAGCATACGAGCAAGTGCTAAGTATTGTGAGAGAGGAGGGGATTTTTGGGAGAAGCAGGCAGGAAAGAAGGATGGGGGCATTCAGATTGGAGATGGAATGCTTAAGACCGTAATTTTGAGGGGAAAGCCTGATGATGACTTTGTAAGTCGGAACATAGGTCGTGCATAAGAAAATATATGTAGAAGAATTAAGTATTTCCTTTACGATATAGAGTGGAGAGCGTCAGGCAATAGACCGGGGGAAGGAATAGGGGGGGGAGGTTAGGGATGTCACTGTTTTCGCCGTTAATCGATGGAATTTTTCCATTGCATACTTAATGGACGCGCAACATCTTGATGATCCCACACAGTAGCGAAACCATGGTAGGAGATATAAATATTAATCGTGGAATTACGGTCATCAAGAGGATATATTCTTTCATCATCGTCGAAGAGAAGAGAAATGTTGGACGGAATGAAAAAAGGAAGGTAGTATTCGGTAGATTTCAAGTTGAGTTTGCTAGACGAGGCGAGGGAATGTATCTTTGTGCCCACCCAAAACCTATCTTAACAGGTAAGAGTTCCAATAATTGGGAAATTGTTAGTGGCAATAGTTGGCCACTAAGGCCTGGCTATAAAACCTCCGTCATGAAAAACCTTTGACATCCGTAGTCAACGAAGGAATTCGGCACCTTTGCCTAAAATGAGCCTGTGATTCAGCTATTATTTCCCATATTGGTCCTGAATAGTGATTAACGCATTGCCGAAAATTTGCTAAAATGAAAAACACAGCCTTTTTCATCATTAGAATTATTTTGCTGATTACACATTATCAACCGTTTATGATTTTCGTAATTTTAATAATTAAAGGAATGGATGGATTTAACTATAATCACTTTCTCTTTCATTCGGCCTTCCCTCGAGGTTACCTGGAGATCCAGGAACAGATGCGTCCGTCTTTGCTCATTCCTTTTCCTTATCCTCAACGTGATACCAGGGAGCGAAAGGCATTGACACTCAACAATGAAGGAAATCCGGAAGTTAGGGGAAGGGAGCGGAGGAAGAGTGGGCAGATTCCGGAAGAGCAGTCCACGCCCACCATACTCCCACCACGTAAGAACGCCCGAAGAGAGGACGACGTCTCCGGGAAAGGGAATGGGCGTGCGTGAATTGGGGGCTCATTCGGGGAGTCAGGCGGACGGATTGGGGGGGGGAGTCGCGAGGACTATTGCCGGGCGCAGCGCGACGGGGGCGGGTGATTCGAAGAAGGTGAGAGGTGTTGGTGGCAAGTGTCGAGGGGGAAGCAGTGAGAGGGGGACGGGGTCGCCCCTGAGAAATGGGTGAGGGGCCGGTGGAGGCCAGTGAAACCAAGGCAACACCTCACCCTGCCATCCACCACGTGTGGCAGGGTGTGTCGCGTGGTCAGCTATTAGAGCGATACCCTCGGGGAGCTTCCCACCGCCGTGGTCTCGGATTGCGCGACGGACTGTACATATGCTGAATGCCCCGATCAGTCTACTCCCCTCCACCCGTTGCCCACTCTTCCCTTCTAATGTGATTCGGTTGCCATGCCATTTTCTGTTCTTTTCCCCAATTTCCAGTCTTTCCTATAATCTGCGCGTGTCCCGTGCCTCCGGATTAAGGAGTTCCAACAATAACGCGACGCCTCCGTCTCCGTTAGTTCATAACATTTCTTCATGGATTTTTTAGCTTTTCTTGAATTCCATAATTACGTATTTCGAATCCTCTCAGTGTCTTCAAGGTGTGGTCCTACCAGCCCGTAATACCTTCGGCTCCGCAGTGAAACCCTTGAAAAACCCTCTCTACACTCATCTCCTTTTTCCCTTACCTATTCCACAAGGGTCCTTGCATTCCCTGCAACACCCCTTTTTGATAGATTGACGAATATTTGCTATGATTTAGAAATAACATACTTCCCCAATAGCCGACCGCCAGGTATTTCAATTGGAGGGCGAATCGTATTTTTACTCCACCGCTTGTGTGACGTGCAGCGGCTACTTTTACTAAACATGCATCAGGGAACATGCTCTCCATATTCGGAGAGTCCTCTCCGGATAAAGAGCACTAACGCCGTTGAGATAACAGCAATGAACCCTACGGCACCATCTCTGTTCATTTTATACGTATCTTGGGAGATGACCGAATCGTGGGGGAGTAATCTCTCGCTCTACTGGTGGTTTTACGAAAATGCCAAAGTGTCATTAAAAGGGCGGGGAGGGGGGATTTGGCAGTAAGCATTCCCGTTACACATCGATACCGCTCGGCCCACTGTCCAGCTCGTGGGCCGCTCCACATCGCCTAGAAGCGACACCCTCGCGATGACGCAATCGAAGTTGTCCACCACTGAGGTCGAACGCGGACCGTTCGGACGGAGTGTCATTAAAGGAGGACTCTATTAGGACGAAGGGATTCCAAAAATAGCCGGCAAAGTGAGACGAGGGTGGGCGGGGAATGTTGTTCTTTTGTTCCCAAACCCATTTGCCGGGGCGGGTGGGCGCTGGAACATGTGAGCGCAGGCGGCGGGGATCGGGCGGGGCGGGGGGGGGGGGGCACGCCTATTAATAATGAAAGGAAGGGCAAAGGAGGATGGATATTCGGGTCGGCGTGTTTTCCCGGGGAAACGGTTAATTTGGTGTGTGTGGCCGTAAAACGATGATGGACGCGTGGGAATGAGATGGGGGAAGGGGGAGAAAAGGGGGGGAGGCCGCCCCTGGTGTTGTTTTGAGAGCATTAAAGAAAGCGATTGTTTTGAGACGGGCGGAGGGGGAAGCCACCCACTCAAATGAGAGAGAGAGAATCAGGGAGAGAGGAGGGCGCTGAGGTTGCGGGGGAGCGGCGCCCTCAAAGGGGTGGCGCCGGGAAACAAAACAAGCGGAGTGCGGGCGCCGCCGCGGCAGGCGGACAGGGGCGGCGGGACCACCACGTGACGTGACCCCCCCCCCAATCTTACACCCGACGAGGAAACGCGATCGGGGGGAACCCGGGGGGGGGGGGCGTCCACGCAATCCTACTATTTTCGTACTTCTTAAAGACACACTTCATGAGAGGTCTTAAAATTTTCATTTTTATGGCACAAATGGAAAGCGACGGATTGGAAAAGCCTCTCCCGAAGGGTGAAACGAAGGGGTGGCCAGTGGAAAGGGTACCGCCGAGGAGAGGGGGGGGCGGGGGCCGAACCCGTCGGGAATGGGCTGCTGCCATTCGATGAGAACGGGGGACGAAATCCGAAGGAACAAAATTCAACCCTTGGACCACTGAGGCGAAAATTCACTCCGTCACGAGGAGGGACGGAGCCTCTCCAAAGCCAAGCGCCAGTTTACCAATTCACGTCAATTGCCCTAACGGAGCCGTCTGCACATGATAAGCAATAAACGGTACAGAATTTGTGACTTATCGACGGTGCACTGTCATAGTGAAGGATCCATCCATAAAGTTCGGTTAAAATAGTGTGCACTGTTGATTTTCCTAAAGTCAGTTCATCAGCTATAATTAGGGCAGTTTTTATGACGATCGGTAAGGACAAAGGACATGCTATGCATCATCCGTGGCATCTTGTAGGCCGCCTTTAAAACGCTTAATCCACTTGAAAGCGTATGTTTTCTTCAGAGCATTATCACCGTAAATAGCTGTCAACATTTCTGTAATTTCTCGATAACTTTTACCACACTTCACCAAAAAACTTGATGTTTGATTGGTTGCTACGTGATTTCGTCAATTTCCATTTTCGACAGGCAGTAAAAACAAGGACAACAGAAACTAACATAACTGGCACCATACGCGCAGCTCGGCGATCCGCCAAGCACAGACGGCTGATTGGGTCTCAGGCAGCTAGCCCTGATCCGGTCGTGGGGCGGGGCTATAGTGAGAGTCATGGCCGCCAGAAATGCACCAGTTCGCGCATTTATTGCACAGACCACGTATATCCGAGTGAAATTGTGCAGTTTTGCGTTGTATGCTTTTTCCACGGGGTTGCATTTCGACAAACGAAGATCGGCGTGCAGAAGAGTCATGCTCTCCAGGAAGAATGGAACACGGGGGGGTATGGTTTTAACGGGGGTCGGAGGAGTGGGTGGACGGGGCTAGAGGGGGATGCTTCCTCCCTATGCCGTGGGCGAAGAGAGAGCGAGTGGGGTCATGAGGTCAAGCGCCTGAGGTCGCCACTTCCCTCCGACGCGAGAGAGAGGAGCTGCTCTCCCCACTCTCCCTTCCTACGGACCTCTTCGTCGACCGACGGATTCCTGCAAGACCTTGTGCATCGGGAACATTATTTCTCCTGCCTTAAATAATACTATATACTCACAGAGGGGGTATAATGTCTCACTGTTGCAAGTCTCACCCAGATGGATAGGGTCAGTTAAACAAGCTACCTGACCCTTAAAATAAATAAACCGTATAATGACCATTTACTAACTGCTGAATACGAAACTATGGGATACCAAAATCTCAGCAGAAGGTTATCAGCAATATACGTACAATCCGATTGTCTTTTACTTACATCCCTCAACACCTAATTTCATGTTTCCTTTTGGCGATTTTATGACATTTGTAGACTACGAAGTATCAATAAATGGCTAGGCGAGCAGGAACGCCACAATTTTCTAAATTAAATATCATGAACTTCCTTAAAATTGTTGAAAATCGTTAGCACGTCATTTGAGCGATAACAGTACACATCTTGTTTTCTAGAAAACATTGCCAGAGAAAATGTGGAATCAGATTTTCCAACTAGCAATGAATTAGGTGGATCAAAACGTTCAATAATACATACTTTATAGTAAGAACGTAAGAATATGGAGTAACCGAACTAAAATATACATTAATGTTGTCACAGACAACTATTCACGAAAGCAAGAACAGCGGTGCATTAATACAATAACAAAATCACCTTTGATACGTTTGTCAACATCAATCATTACAAAAAATCTTTAAACATCAGTTAAACTTCTCAAATAAATACATAGGTACATTATTGAAATTTTATGATAATTTACAGGACGCAGGAAATAATTACCACAATTATTCCACGAAGAAAGACTGCCTAGTTACACGAGTAATCATGATATTACACCATAAATTTACGTCAGCTGATGCTAACTTAACTCTCCCGGATGTCATGGAAAATATTAAAAAACCTACACAGATTCCATTTCTCGTATTTTCGAATTTCCAGAAAGTGCAATTCAGAGTAGTACATAAGCAGAGAGACTGAAACAGCATTGAGCTTACGAAAATGTGAAAACACCGATGGGCATCCGACTCGTTAATTCGCAAAGTTAATTAACGAGAATTATTCTAAATATACATAATACCTTGAACCCACGGCAGGGACGTGTGACGGGGGTGATACGTGACCAGCCATACTATACTTTCATAATCATTAAACCTACATCCAAACACCTATTAGTTTGAACAAGCAATCGAACGAGATTAGTCTACCCCAAAAGCCACCAGACGCCCTTGCGGTGGCTTGCTGGGTATCAGGCATGCACCGCGGATAACACGTGATTAAACTTACAATTATGTGCTCTAAGAAATTTCACCACAAAGATACGTGGGAGATGTGTCGGCAATTACTCGGATATTGTCGATCGCCTCTTTGAATTATGGCCGTGGAATTGGCTACTATCCAGTCCTTGGGAACGGTGCGATCATTTGGGGATTTCTTAAATATTATTTCGAAATATGGAGCTATCTCAGAGGCCATCGCTTCGTACTCACGGGTAGGGATGTGACCTCTACTTCATTACTCACACGACTTACCTTCAAATTTAATGGAAGAAGAGCGATAAATCACACAATGAAAAATGTAAATATTATACAGTTTATCGCTCTCTACATTCAACTGAAGCACAATGCATACGACTTACATATGTATACATACGTACTTACACCGGGACGTAAAGATATTTAGGATACCACCATGGAACTTCCTAAGGAATCATTCGCCTTGACCGGGATTCAAACCGGGATCCCTCGATGTCCGGCCGAGTACTTTAGCCAGTTAGGCCATCGCGACGTCCTCTTAAACTCTGAAACTTAGGGGGCTTTAAAGGCACAAAATGTTGTGACAAAATACTCGTACCGTACATACAGTGTCACGGGGGTTCGTAGTCGAGGGCGACGCGCCACAGTCCACGAGATTAAAGCCAACCTTAAACACTTGGGCTGTTTTTACCTCTCTCGGAAATTCCAAGAAACTGCGGGAGACGCCGCAACAGTAACTTTTAACCGACTCATTCGCTAATATCCAATGATAGATGAACTCCGCTTGTCGACAAGCCATGGGCGTCGAATCTAAATGTATGCGGACCTCGATTATGGGCAAATTTACAACATCGACATTACCTTCGACATGGTCGATAGCGGGATATCGAGGTGGAATAGGCACTATGCCGTGTCGCGAAATATTGGATGTCGCAGAGGCAACCCATGTGGGAAGAGCCCGAGTCCTCATCTCAAGCGCGATCTTTCTTTCGCCTCAAAGAGACGACGCAATCGATCAATTAAAAACCTCTCGGTGAAGAGCTGGAGAGGGAGAGTGGCGTGTGTGTCTGTACTCCCGTCTCTCTGAGGCCACTGATTAATATTCCTCCCCCTCGGGCCACTCTGCTGCCCCCCGCCCGCGCCGTCCTTGACGGCACTTGGCTCCATTATCCGTCATCGCGCGGCCATCGCCGCAATGCGTAATTCGCCGCTTCCTCTCTCTCTCTCTCCCCCGCGAGGACGCACCGGAGACAGCGGACTCGTTTAAAAAAAAAACCAAGTTTACGTGGAATAGTCTCTCGAAGCAGATGTGCACCAGCGATAAAAAAATACACAACTCACGCAGAAACAATAAAAATTAGTGCATCGAAAAACGGTTAAGACGATTTATCGGTAATAGCAGTTAACTGCCAGAGTATAAAAAAATAAGGTAGCTCAAATTCATCACCTTACTTGGAGTGCAGATGCTGATTGAATTATAGGAACTGAAGAGCTGGTTATCGAAAGAAATCGCAGGCTATGAAATATTCCAGAATTCTTTCTCAGTTTATAATGCAGATGAAAATGATAAAAAAATGAGGGAGTGTGTTCATTGCTGTTAAAAAATTCGCAAAATCAGTTAGACCTGTGGAATTTCCGGACAGCGAAATAGAAAGCGTTTGGTACGCCACCGAAGACCCACCCCCAAAAAGAATTTACTTTTTCGCTCATTACAGGCCCCCTAATGCATATCATAACTGATTATTGGAGATGGAAAATTAGGCTTAGATCTATATGAAATGATATCGTTTTGTGATAATCGGTGGCGATGTGAATCTTTCATCGATAGATTGGAGCGTTTACGATTTCAAAACGGGCTAAAGAGACAATGAAATCGCTTTTTGACACATTTGCTAATGACTCACTGCATCAATCGGTGACATCGCCGACCAGGTTGTAAATTCATTCTTGATTCTTGACTCGTGCCAGAGAATGTTTTGATTGTAGTTAACGTAGAATGGTTTATTGATGAAGAAGCTACACACGCTGAATTCTACTCGGTATACGAAAGAACTTAATGCGTTAAAAAAAATATTTCAACGGAACTGATGACGACAACATTACAAACGAGCCAATTGATCGATTTCGAAAATTAAAACAATTAAGCCAACCAAGATTACAATGTGGAAGAAACTTCGAAATGCTTGCTCGATGTCACCACTTCAGCAAATGAAAAGTCAAGACTTAGACAACTAAAAAGAGTGAACGAAGAACGGCGGAACCTCTCCTAATAGTAGCCATACCAAGTTATTTGAAAAATACAAATCGTCTAAGACCTTGGAGGAGATAGTCTTTCGGAAAGCGCTTGACTGATTTAAAGAGTCAAAGTTTGGGAGACCCATTGGACGATAATAACAAAACGTTTGGGCCATAATTGAGAGAAGTTCAAGGATATAGTATGCCCTCGATACGGTCACAAAAAAACGGGAAAGGGTAAAAATTAACATCCCGCTTAGAAAAAGCTAATTTACTGAACTCCCTCTTTCTTAAGTGTATTTAATCCATTCCAGAAAAAAATATTGAGGTATTTCCTCGTCATTACCAACAAGCTATGAATGAATTTAACATTTCGTGTCATAGAATCCGCCGTCATTGGAAAACGCTCACTTACCCATCTTACATTACACTCCTACCTACATCTCACACCAGGCTTACCCATCGCACATCGCCTGCACACCCTGCCACACACCTTTTCGGTGGAAGGCGGGGTATTTAAATAATATAGATGTGCAACATTGGCGCGACACTTGGTGATTAGAATTAAATTTTAAAAGTGAGGAGCGATGAGTTTTTGGAAAAAGAGCCTTTCCATATCTAACATCATTCGGAATGACTGAAGTGCTGACTCCACTCATCACGTGGCGCATTCGAGTACGAATGGCCATCACTTTTTGATTCAGCGGTCGTTGGCCTGTACGCGAATGCAGAAAACTATGTCTAGATAACAATGTCCGCGAAAATCGTTGATTCCCCCGTTTCGAGACTTTCGCACGACAAAACGATCGCATATTATGAAAGGCGGAGTGGCAGGGCCACTATATCCAGACCAATGAAATCTTAGTTCAACAAGTAGACGCAGGACAGCTATCTGACCGATGATTGGCGATCGGTGCTCTGATGGAATCTTAGGTCTCCTCGGCATTAATCCACAATGGTGATGGCTTTCGGACGCTCCTCCACGTCAGGGTGTCTCCTGGCGACAACAATTTCTTAAGCATTGATCTTTATGCCGCTAGAATTGATTTCCGAATTGGATCGCGTGCAGAGCAGGGGAGCTGGAATTGCAAAACGTTGTTATGACAAGCTAAATAGCGTATCCAAAATATTAGAGTAGCTATGCTTAGAATCATTCACGGAGCGAAGGTTAAATTGCAGATTGAAGCTCTTGCATAAATTGAAATTATATTGGAATTTATATTGGAAGAAATTGGATGACTCTTCAGCAGTGATGTTGAAAATGTATCACTACCCCCCATCGTACTACGGTAGGGGAGATCATGCCAATAAAATGAGAGAGATTAAGTGTAGAACAGATAGATTAAAGACGTAATTGTTTCCACGAAGGATAGGTGATTATGATAACAATCCGATCGCGGGAGGAGGGAAAAGCGTTTTTATTTTTTCATTCTTAGTTTCTTGTTGGGTTATCATTATCTCATCCACTCCTAGTTATCTTTCTTCACCTACATAAATACCCCGCGATCCACCAAAAAGGTGTGTGGCAGGGGGTACAAACACCAGGTGGAATGGGTAAAGGTATGAGGGAGAGGAATGAAAAAGGGAACAAACATTCACAAAAAACCTCAATTGAAATATTTAACTACGTGCTGATGTAAAACTTGTTTCAAAACAAGTGGCAATTTCACCTAACTGAATTGCATTGAGTTAGATTGCGAATAGTCAGCCTTCAATTAATGGAGATAGGTCCCCGAAAAGGAAGACCGCTGCTCCGGTGGAACTGCTGGCCGCCAGGATAGTTTCAGTGGTAAGGGCCGTAATACTAAGGGGCAAAAGGATGAGTGAATGTTAAATGGACCGACCAGTGTGCCTCTCCGGTGTGAGTGAAGGGGAAAGAGAAAGACCGGCGGTTCTTGGTGAGCTAGTGGCTGACACTATAATTAGTAAGGACTATTATTGGATTGCGAACAATTGACTCCTGGTCACTTATAGCTTCTATCGTATACTTAGAAAATAATATTTCATTATCAGTATGAAGTTGAAATTTGAATGATATACTTTTAAAAATTATTTCACACATTACACTACAAATATAAATAAGGAAAAACTTAACTTTTGATGTTCCATGCCACCCTAACGATGACTTGCTGGGTACCATGTAGAAATGAAAATATCCGGAGAACATAGAAGTATAGCATAATGCTTTAAGACATTCATTCTCGCCATTAAGTGCATGCACTTTCAACTATGATTAATGAAAATGTATTACGTCAGGAGGATTTCAGTCGAAAAATTTAGATAGACTGCACTTTTCTCGTCGAGTACATTAAATATGTAAAAACTCCTTCCTTTTATTTATGATCCAACCTCCAGAGCAGATGCCCTATTTTGTCCTTCTCTACCCTACGATGGCCACCTCACCGCCCTCCACGACGGGGTTGCGAAACACCCACCCCTACCCACCCACGACTCCCCTTCCCTCTCCGCCCCCCGCGCGGATGCACGAGCGCCGAGATGGATTCCGCAACCCACGCCATGCCGCGACCCCCCCGCCCCCAGCGACCCGCCCGCCTACCGCCCCTTCCATTGTTGCCGTGGGGCGTCGTCGTTTCGCCAGCCGCGCAAAATGCTGCCCACGTCACCACCCACCCTCTCCTCCCCCCCGCCCCCTGCGGGGGTGGTGCACCCCACGGCCGCCAGGGAACCTCGGGCGCGCATCACTAAATGAATGTTGCTAAAAGTGCTCCGAAACTACTTAAGCTCGGAGAATTTCACACTTCTCCTCCCCATGGGTGTTTCAAAATCTAGTGAGACTACCTCCGAAGGATTCGCCCTTCTTCGAAATTAAGATTGCGGCATATTAAAAATGTTAATCGCGACACTTATTCGTGGGAATGGCGACAGTGGGAGTCTGTGCCATCGTCCCCGAAACGTGACCTCAAGCACCCTCGCTCCGCCGCCACCGGTCACTCACTTGTGGTCACCCAGGGCGGGGGAACATGGGTCCGCCCTTTCGACCCAGGGACAATCCAAGCCGTGCCAACATTCCACGGCACCCCCGGAGTCACGGGTGGTGAGTGGGGTGGCGCCACGAATCTCCTCCCCGCCCGGGTTCACGGAGTCTCTCGGGAGAGACACACGCAGGGGATATAGTGCCCTTCGCCTGTCCACTTTAGCTCAAATACTTCCGGCAAAACCGATAGCTTACACCGATTGAACCATCGTTCGGCGATCTTAGGGTCCGAGTTCGAACACCGGGAGGAAGATGACTTTTGCACTGAGAAGAGATACGAGATACTCGTAACATCTGACCAAACTCCTCGCTTTTGGGAGCTGATATAAACATCCTAGAAGTATAGCCAAGCAAATGAAAAAATTGGTAACACGAAGGCAGGGAGTAGTTGATGGCATCAGCTCCAAAAATGAGTAAATATAGCAAATCTTCCGTACGGCAGGGAAATAAGTTTCATACTTAATGTTGAATCAGTCATTTATGACACAGATGACAATGCAACAGGTCTTACTCCGCGAGCCATTAAGAGGGCGACAGGCCACCCGTCGTATGTGCAACTGGTAATCATTGGCCCACCGTCCTATTCCATTCTAACAGCCAATATTACCGCTAACATGTACCTGGGGAATCTCTCTGATGCCAAGCATGGACTGCCGATCGGGTGAAACTTCTTGGGCGGTGGAGAGCGCCCAACGGACGAGAGTATCCAATCGTTAATACCCCACGGCAGAAACTCTGCGGTCCTGGACCGCTGTGGCTTGGAAATAAGAATCGCAAGACAAAAAGAGGGGGGGCGGGAGGTAGTGCCCTTTCACTTCGGGAGGGCCCCCCTCTGGTACGCCGGAGTGGGGAGGGAGAAGAAGGGGAAGACAGCGGGATCGACTACCAAATAATTAATTCTCTCGTCTCTTCAAACAAAACTCAGTCCAACACATGGTCCTACTCTACAAGCCACACTTCATCTCTGTGTACTTCCTTCCTACCCTCATCCCGTGCAGCATTCTTATCCTGTTCCTGCCCTTTCCTTGTTTGCTTAAAATTCTCCCCTCCGTCACAGTCTTCAACATCCCACTCCCAATCAATATGCTTTTGATCCAATTTTCCTACCTCTGTATGATTTCTCCCAACAAACCCTCTCCTCGCCCACCATACCTAGTACTTTCCCATTTGTTTTCCTTTTGGTCCATTTCACCTTCTCCTTTTCTTCTCCACACCCACATTTCAAAAGCCTCCAATCTACGTCTATCCTCCTGCTTCAGTGACCACGTTTCCGCGCCGTACAGAGTTTTTAGGAGTTAAATCAGAGTTTCTACGAGTCCGTTCTTAACCTCCCTACTCAATGTCCCCGTCATCAACTCCCTCCTCCTTGGGAAAGCCTCCTTGCCTAGCGCAATTCTTTTCCTTAAATTCCTATTACTTTGACCGCGTTGGTCCAAAACACTTCCGAGATACGTAAACTGTTCTACATGTCTAAGTTTTTTCCCTCTTTTTTTAATGTTTAACTTATCATTTCCCTTTCTGGAAAACCACAAAACCTTTGTTTTATCCATATTGATTCTCATTCCATATCTATTTAAATGAATTTACGATTCACTCAGCAATGCTTGCAACCCCTTGGCTCACTGACGAACTAGAGCTTGGTCATCAGTAAACATAACTGGTTATACGATTTCCCCTTCGACTTTCATGCCTATTCCTAGCTCCCATGTCTCTGTAATGATTTCCTCCACATATTCGTTGAACAGCAATGGTGATAATGGGCAACCCTGCCCGAATTCTCTTCCTTATACTGCCCGTCCGGATTCTCCGTTCCCCTCTCGCACCCGAGCTGTTTACGGCATTCACAACGTGTTCAAATAAGACAGAGAGTAAGAAAAAATGGTAACCAATAATAGAAATAATACTAACCAATGTATTTGGTAAAATTATACTCAATTTTCAACCTAACATACTGCCATCTGTGATTCAGGCTTCGGATAACGCTATTACGCATTGACCGCTAGTGCTGAAGTGTGACACGATGAGCTGCTTTATGCACACCACACCTTCCTCCTCCATCCGCCCTCGCCCTGCGTCGGAGGATCTGGAACATGTCTACAATTCTGTGTATATACTTGTAAATCAAATTTAGAAAGGAATCGAAAATAATACTGTTAATAATAGGATCTCAACGAATAGCACTAAGTAAACGTGTACACTAACAATATTCACTGCAGTTAACATACGATAGAAGCTTTCTGCTATGTCCTGTACATCCTCAGAACTTAGAAAAGACGGTATCACGTCTCTAACCCTTTTGAATGTGTTCTAACAATGAAATCGATTCTGTATACATGTAAGGGCGTCCCTTAACGCGTGGAACATCATACTCTCCACTGTTTTCTGGTCACCAGGATATTCACCAAAGCCGGCAGGCTGCTAAGTTCATCGTAATGAAATAATATGAAGGAAGACTTCAATTAAATACGAATAAAACCGAATATCTGGTATTCGGAGGACATGGAAGAGACTATAGGAACTATATAGGAACTATAGGACTATAGACCGCAGCTTCAAGGAGCCATCAAGGCAGTAAATTGGTTACGTTACATTGACTCCATTGCTCACTAATCCACAAGGAGTGAATGTGATATGGAATACGGAGTACTTAATGCTCGAAATGCAATTGAAATGCAAAATTGGGGCATGAAGGGTTAAAACGTAAGGAAGTAAAGGAGAGAATCCAGCAAACAAGAGAAGAAAGCACACTGGCTGCCCATGGGGTGGGCAGGTCGACCTTGCAGTTGAAGGCCCGAAGAGTAAAATACAAGCAGTGGAGATGAAGGGAAATAAGCAGAGGAGCCAGGATCGAGCCCACGTTGGGCGAGAGAGAATCAGAGGATGCAGAGGTCTCCAGTGGTGCGGCCATTTGCGGAGACTGGACGAGGGAAGATGGCCCATACCTCTTGTTCGAATGGACACCACCACATACTACATGGGAGAGGCAAATGTGGACGGCCTTCGGAAGACCCGGAGGGACCGAAAGGGGAATGCAATAGCAACGACCGAGGAGGCCGGAGGAACGGAATATGGGGGGAACTGATGGAAAGAGGAAAGGCCCGTAAATGCAAAATTAAATATTCGCGGAAAATTCAACGATGGCGGCGGAGGGAACTTCAGTTATCAGGGCAACAAAGCGCGGCTTCTCCGAACGTTCCGTTCCGGGCCGAACAGGTGGCATCCGCCCCTCACCGGTGGTGGAGGGTTTACACGCCCGGGTATCGCAATAACACGAGCCGCCCTCCGGGGAGGAAGGCGGCCTTCCGAGGGGGAGAGGCGTCATCTCTCCACGCATCTCCCCACACTCGCCGCCGACTGCGTCACGTGAGGCAACCAACCCAGCCGCTCCACCCAACCCCCGCGGGTCGCGATCGTTAGCGCAAACCGCCCGAGAGCGGAGAGAGAGAGAGAGGGGGGCTTGGGGGTGTGGGAGGCTGGCGGTCGCGGCGAAGGGGGTGAGGCGGAGGAGTGCCCGCGAGGGGGGATCTCCTGCAGTCGGCGAGAGGCACCGCCGATTGCAACCAAACGCTCACACACATAGACATTGCCATGCATCGATTGCGATATGCGATATTCACGCGGTCACACAATTCTATATTGAGCCTATAGGCCAATGAAATCTATCGCCAGGGGAAATCCAAAGAAGGACGAAAAGGTGGGTGAAGGGATTGAGGAGGGCAGTGACACGCCTTGGGACATGAGAGGCGGAAGAGGGTCGAGTATAATCCGCTTATCTTGAGAATCGCAGGCATTGCGACGAAATATTAATCCGCCATTTTAGTAACCGATGGCGTGGTCGAAGAACGTTTTGTGTAATTTAACGAACAAATTAAGGGAAGGATCGATGTTTAGTGATTCACAAAGCTCCAGTTCGATATGAGCGCTGATAAATGATGCCTCTCCGATATTTGAAACAGAATGATACGAAGGAAGATAGTCGCCGTTGACAGAAGAGAAACGGCGCCCGCTCCGTTCACACCAAATGATGAGGAGAAAGGAATTCGCGCGGAAATTTCGGAAGGGGTATATGCATTTTGAGCGGAATTTAGCAATTCACTTTTATACACGCACCACAACACCTCACTCAAGGGAGAGCTTAGAGGCTACCGTTGCGGTCACCGGGTTCCCTATACTGGGTTAACCTCTAGGTCGAAACGTCAGCTGCAATATAAACGAGTGTACTCGGCGAATAAGCAGTCGCGAAAACCAGAGACGGTGCTCGGAGGCCGCAGAGGGCCAACCAAGGGTAAGGTGTCCTCAATATCCCACGAACGCACGTCCTCGGCGTGCGAAGAAAATAGGAAGAGACTAAGCTATGTTCAGCAGTAATTGGAAAAGGATATAGAAAAATGTAAAAACGGTGGATCCATCGAATAAAGATGGAACGTAATTAAGAATAGGTTATCGAAATCAACATGGAAAACTATGGGGTGAAAGAAACCTAGGATCACAGGCGAAGTATTCGACCTATTAGTTGAGAGTAGAAAGTACATGAGACCAAGTACTGAGGACGGACGTATAAGCAAAATAAGTTAAAGAAATGAAATCAGCCGAAAAGAAAAGTGTCAGGGAAGATCAAGCAGGAAGAAATACAGGGTGACAAAGGGAAGTTGATCCTAAGTCCCTCTCTATTTAACTCCTCTTCACACTTCCTTCTGCTGAACCCTGTTTTTCCATTCTTTCATTTACTTACCTCGTTCATCATTTCATTCACCTCATCCACAACTTGCGCTTTTTGTTCATAATATTCTTATTTCGAGAGAAAGCAATGTTACAGTGGACGCGATTTTTCTAGATTTTAAGAAAGCCTTCGACACAGTACCTTAGTAAACTACTCGCAAAGCTAGAAGCATATGGCACAGATAAAAATATCCCGGGTTGGATTAAACACTTTTAGGATGGTCGGGTACAAAGAGTGGTGATAGATGGAGTTATCTCAAATGCAGTAGAAGTTACTTCAAGTGTTTCCCAAAGAAGTGTCATCGGACTTATTTCATTCCTACTTTACGTTAACGACATTGACTCCGTAGTCACTAGTAAGATACGTTTATTTGCCGACGATGCAGTGGTTTACCGTGATATCCATTATCCTGAAGACACAGCAGCTTTTTCAGATGACTTTAATGCTATACAATGCTGGTGCGACACGTGGCAATTAGAATTTAACTTAAAAAAGTGCGTAGTCATACATTTTTTAAAGAAGAACTATTCCCACCCGAAAGCTAAATGCATTGGAAATACCGAAACGAAATGTGTAAACTCAAATCAATACCTAGGAGTTATACTCACTCACGATCTCTCCTGGGTGAAACACATACGGGGAATATGTGGACAAGCCAACAAAAAATTGGGATTTATTAGAAGAGTACTCGGTAAATGTGATGAAAAGGTCAGATAGAAATGTTATCTGTCACTGGTTAGACCTCATTTAGAATAAGCTTCAAGTATTATAAATTGGATCCTTACGAAGCTGGATTGATTACCGAATTGGATCGCGTTCAGCGTAGAGGAGCTAGAATTGTAAAACATTGTTATGATAAACTTAGTAGCGTATCCAAGATATTAGAGCAGCTAGGTTGGAAATCACTCAGGGAGAAGCTATTGTATCATTTGGAAGGGAGCTTATTTAGCAGTGATGTTGAAAATGTATTATCATCCCCATCGTGCTACGGTAGGAGATATCATGCTAATAAAATTAGAGAGCTTAAGTGTAGAACAGATAGAGGTAAGATGTCATTTATTTCGCGAACGATTGGGGATCACAATAACATTGTTCGACTGCGGTAGGGTCATGTTCGGATAAAAGTTATTCTGGTGTATTCACCCTAGCCATATACCCTGGCGGTGGCTTGCTGGGTAATAAAATAATAATACATGACTTACTTGTCCTTAATATCGTTCTAACATTATAAGTCCCTTTTCCTACTGTTTCGGTCCTCTGTATCTTCTGCTGTCTGTGTGTTTTGTGTCTGCTGCTGTCAATCACTTTTGGCAAGGGTTAGGAATGTGAAGCTCAAAAGAATAAACACTTGTTTAAAAAAGGGGACGATCATGGCTTAAAGTGCGTCTTACAGAGTTCATTTGCAAAATATTTAAGAAAGATAGTAATCACCGAATAACTGAGGATACGTGGAATTACCTCCTTGAGATCACGCGCCCAGCAGTCAACAAGTTCACTCCATTCAAATTTATAAAAGACAGTACGGAACCTAGATGATACAACGCGGATGTTAGAAAATTAATACGAAGTCACAGGTATTTCAGCCAAGGAAAAATATAAGGAAAGATGCCTGTAGTGACAAAAGAAGAGATAATACTTCTAAGATACCTAGGGCGAATGCCAGGAAGGAATTTCGGAAAGTGTTATGTGAATTCAAAAGGGAGAGATTGGCATACCATTTAAACGAGAATCCAAAAGCATCTTGGTCTTACGTCAGAGTTTCGGGAAAATAAGACTGGAGTTAACTCAGTCAAAAACGATGAAAGCAAAAGAATGACAGCAGTTTGGGAAAGGCCAACTTATTTAATTCCATCTTTCAAAGGGTATTCACCAATTCCAATTGCTATTCACCAATTCTTTTCGCATACAAAATAACTAACCTATTACGTGAATCAGCCCGTTTTGAATTAAGTCTTCCTCCAGCACGTGTACAGATTTTCACGTCATTTGACAAATTTTTACAGAATATTTTTCCCTTCCTCTCTCATATCCTCCCTGATCACTAACCCGTTCCACCTGGTGCTTGCACTACCTGCCACACACTTTTTTGATTTATCGCGGAGTATTTACGTATGTCGATTCCCCACCCAATGTCTCCGATAGCTTACCCAATCGTTTCCGCCAACCAATGCCAAAAAATGAAATTTTATAAACAGGAATAGAAACGTTCACTGAAAACTATAACCCTAACAAACTTCGAACTCCTATCAAACACCAACTCGTACATTTAAGGAACCCGGTTCGGGAATTGCGGTATACTATTTAAAAATCATATTTAAGAAGTCGCTATTAAGGACCTCAGGTTTTCCCGGCGTATGGTATTCAAGAATTTTTCTCGGGTTTCCCACCGGGTCAGGTTGATTCAGTGCACCGACGTTTCGAAGGCTGACTCTGCCATCGTCTTCAGGGTGAAGACGATGGCAGCCTTCGAAACGTCGTTGCACTTCATCAACCTAACCCGGTGGGAAACCCGAGAAAAATTCTTGAAGTCGCTATTATGTTCCCTGAAGAGGCATATGCCTATAACAGGGCTTCCTTACTAGTTGTACTGTTACCCTTATTATCTGTTATACTGTTGTTATTAATGTTGTATGTTACTGTTATTGTACAACTGCTTGGATAAATAAACACCTTTATCAATCAATATCAATCATATCACATGTTTACCAGTGATTGGAAAACGGTTAATGTAATATTTAAAAACGGAAACAGAGAGGAACTGAGAAATTAAACTCCTATTTCACTCACTTCCATTTCGTACAAGGTTATGGAGTATACAGTACAAGTATATTTGCACATATAAAAATCATAAACACAGTAATCAACCCGAAGGTCGGTTTAGTAGGTGATGGTAGAGCTCACCCATGTACCAAGCCCGACGGCGTGTGAATATTCACACATCAGGGTAGGGGGGCCAGTTCCTTTCCCTGTGCCGGTTATGGTTTCCCAGGAAGATCTGGTACCCGAAAAATCAACTAGCTTGGGTGGAGTTGCAGGTGCCCAGAGTGCCTCGCCGGGGAATCGAACCCGGGAACCTCCGGTCAGTAGTCCAACGTTCTACCCAATGGACCACCGCGACCCAATTAGTACATATATATAACATATAATATACAAGTGTACTTGTATAGTGACTGGGTCGATGGTGAAACACCTCGATAGTCAAAAGTTATTGATTAAAAACCAGCAGTTTCTGAATAGGTAAACCTTGAGTACCCAAGTACCTCCTAGTAAATCACTCACAAAGCTGAAGCCTATGGAATGGATAACATTATCTTGGGCTGGATTAACGACTTTGTTAATCGTCGGATACAAGGAGCCGTCATAGATGGAGTTAGCTGTAATGCATTAGAAGTCATTTTTAGGTGTTCTCCAGGCAACCTTTGACGGGCGGCTGACAATATTAAATCCGTGGTCAATTGTCCTCTTTCTCCTTCCTTGAGTTCCTTCTCTCCCTTGAGGAAAGTGGTATTGCCACCGTAAATTCGGAATACGTATCTCTTTTGTGTGTGTTTCTGTTCGCAAGTGCTATAAAATAAATATATATATACATATAATTAATTAATTCATGCAAGTATCAATCCGAATGAATTCACATTTCGCCATATTAATCTTCAAGAGTCACAGCCATAGTGGGCATATACAAACTTTTGCTAACGCGTCCAGAATTTGGTGATATTCTGGCCCCAGCTACAAGTTTGGAGAACGTCACCGATGATGCTCGACCACAGCAGGCCGAGATGGATTCATCTTCGCCGCTCTTACAGCTCTGCTGCCGCCGCGGGGAGAGTGCCGTCGCCCCACGCCCACCGACGCACAGTGGTTTGAAACCCCAGGAAAGCTGGCCAAATAGGTAAAAAAAAGCGACGACGCCGGCGTGCCAACGTGCCCTTTCCTGTGACATACTTGTTACAGGGAGAGAGGGCACAGTCCTGATTTATAGTTTGGCGTGCTTCGACCGCTGTTTTTCGTCAATCCCAACCCGTGCAAAGGCTCTTTTTTAAATATGGCTGTTAGTACACACTCGTCAGTAAAATAACGGCGTACATAAATACCTACCAGTCAAAAAAGAGAGGGGAGGGCTTTCGGAACCGGGGATCGAGAGAGAGGGCGAGAGTCGGGAGGGCAGAGTCAGGTCCCAAAGGGGTGGCTGGGACGTCAGCTGACCGCGCCCCCGTTCCGCATGCGTAGGGGGGGAGGGGAGTCGACGCCAGGGGTGCGATTCAAAGAGTTCTCGAGGGGAGAAAGAGAATGGAAATTCGATACGTGGGTGTCGTCGCGTTTCAAAGGAGGGGAGTGTGCACGCACACACACACACAGTCAATGCCGCTGCTGGATAGCCAAGGGGGGGGGGCTCCAAGAAGCAGTGGGGAGGAGGTAGGGGGGGTTCCGCAGCCCCCCCCGCAGTCCTCTAATCCCAGCCTCACGGGTGAAACCGTACAGCAGATGCACACGCACACGTCGGGGACCAATTGCGTCCGCCCCGCCGCGGGGGTGAGGGGAGCGGCCGGGGTTCTGCATGCGTTCCCGTCTACCTGGGGACTTCCCCCTCCTCCCCCTAAAAGGGGGCGGATACGGCGGCCCCCCGCTCACCAGAAAGGGGAGGGGACGCTCACCTACTGCGGGTCTTTCGCAAACTTCCGTCGGCACACACGGCCAACGAGCCACACAAACATCGGCCGAGTGGCAAACGGCGAGCACCGAATGCGTTCCCATTCGCTTCTCGACGAAACCTTCGAAAACTTCCCCAAGTACCCTTAAACCGCATATTCAAGTACATAGGCGCCACATACTCTAAGTATACCATTGTTTTCCACTTTGGTGTACTTCGATATCTAATCCGATTTTTTGTAACAATGGTTCGTCCGAAATGGGGAAGATAAGGGGGTCCAACCCTCTGCAACCGTCGGTCGAACGGGTGGTCATCGGGGAGGGAACGTCGGACACGGAGGTCGCCAAGTACTAACGTGAGAGAAAGAGATGGGTAGATTCCCGGAGCGGATGTCTCCGGCAAATAGTTGAATCTTCAGCGTCAAAAAGCGTTCTTCCCTCATATAGTATTATGGCGCAAATGGTAATTTATCATTGAACTAATCGCCTGATGGATGTCGCTTGCAATGGCGATTGGATTGCGATTGCGCCGAGGGGCGGGGTGGGAGGGGAAACACAGCCGCTTCGTGTCCACAAGCACACGTGGACACAAGACGGTCGGGTCATATGAAATACCTGGGAATCACGCATTCATCAGAGAACGAAGAGGGAAAGAGAAGTGGAGGAGGAGCGTCATTTGGTGTCGCCGAGACATCAACAAAAATAAGCGTCGACTGCTTTGATAGATGCTTTGACAGGTGCTTTGATAAATGGAGGTCGAGTCGCCATTTAAAAAAGGTCCAAAGGAATACTGAGAGTAGAAAGAAAGGTCCATCGGTACGGGTGGAATTGGGGAAGAATGCAATCGTCTCTCCACTAAAAAAAGATAGAAACAGAGAAACTTGAAAAATTCAGAACAATCGGTCTGCCGAAGCACGCATAAAAGATTCTGGCAAGAATAATGGAATGAAGAAAGGAGAAGAACGTGGAGGAGTACGTAAGTGAGGACCACTTCGTGCATGATTAGGAGTCGAGGAAGGGGAGAGGCTGTTCTCGCTCGCCCTCGGACTCATCGCAGGGAAGAGGATTCGGAAAGACAAATCGACAAGACACACATCGCATTTCTTGAACCCGAGAAAGCCATTGACAACGTGGACTGGAATATAATGATGACTAAAAATCGTGAAGGACTTCATTAGGAACTACAAGGAGAGGAGATTGATACACGCTCTTAATGGAGATGAGGCTGCTGCCATTAGCTGTTGTGGAAGTAGGGAAGAACGTTGTGACTTCGGAGGCGGGGACCACGAGTTGCATGTTCATGGATTTATAGAACTGCCTTTCTCGTCAGCACTGCATGACCTGTCTTGGTATGGCGGAGGTCTACCGAACAAATGGTCGCGGCTTATTTTTAGCCTCTTCTTTTTAGCACAATAAAGAACAATTTAATTGGGTGAAATTGACACTTGTTTTGAACAAGTTTGCCGAACTCATGTATTGGAATTTGCATATTTTCGGTTTTTCCCTTCTCTCTCTCTCTCTCTCTTGTCCTCTCCCATTCGATGCTTGCCCACCGCCTGACAACCACCTTTCTCATGGATCGCGGGGCATTTATTTAGATTAGATATATAACCAAGAAAGGAGCAGGATAGGGTCATTCACAAGAAAAAAGTGATAGGGCACATCCGGAGGCACGAGGGGTTACTGCAGGTCATGAATGAACAAATACGGGAGGGGTCGAATTAGAGGGCATGGACCAAGAGAAGCAGGTAGAGGAAATGTCGGTGAGAGAAAAATTGGGGAAATCAAGGGATTGGCAGACTGCAACAGGATGCTTCTGAATGGCGTCACCGATAATAATTGACGGTAGGATGTTTGGCAGGGGTTGATTATGATACACACCAAGCTAGCATCATCAACAATTAGGTTTCTCTTAACTTTTAGTTACAAAATGATGCATGTCCCTAAAATTATAAAAAAATGTAGGTTATGCTAATTTCGGGTACACACGTACTTGAGACATGCTTCTCCACGCTCAGGATAGGACCCGTTGGTAACAAGGACAATAACAGAAGATATGAGATAATGACCAAATACAAAGCTACTTATTCTGAATGAACAATACTTTTCCACCCTAGTGCGGTCGAATGATGTAATTCTGATCCCTTATCGTTCGTGGAAAAAATTATATCTTAAACCTACCTGTTCTACACTTAATCTCGCTAATTTTATTGACATGATCTCTCCTACCGTAGTACGATGGGGCCAATAATACATTTTCAGCATCACTGCTAAAGAGACTCCCTTCCAATCAATGCAAATAGATGTCATCTGTAACCTTCGCTCCGTGAGTGATTCCCAACATAGATCATTTAATATTTTGGATACGCTATTCAGTTTGTCTTATACAAAGTTTTACACATCTAGCTCCTTTACATCCACACGCGATCCAATTCGACAATTAATTCAACTTCGTGAGGATCCCATATACTTGCAGCATATTCCAAATGAGGCCTAACTAGCGAAGAAAAGCATATTACTTCATAGGGATCGTCACATTTCCCCGATACTCTTCTGATTAATCCTCATTTTTTGCCAGCTCGTCCACATACTCGTACATACATGTTTCACTCAGGAGAGGTCGTGTGTGAGAGTAACGCCAAAATATTCTATCGAGCCTACGCTTCTCGGACTTCTGGATGCAGTAGGCGTTCGGGAGTTACTAAGTACTCCTATTCCAAAAACTCATCATTGCGCACTTCTTAGGGTTAATGCTAACTGCCATGCGCCGCACCAACGCTGTGCTGAAATGAGGCCATCTGCTGAT
>CM073772.1:18439169-18641365 GCA_037158775.1 Hetaerina titia | reverse complement strand
CAAATGTAGAAAGTAATTACAAGAAAATAAAAATCCACAGAGCATACTAGGTAAAGCATTTTGAAGCTTTAAAAATGTCGACGTCAACATCGATCGAGATCCCTATCGACCGGAAAATCGATAACGACCACAATATGACCGCACCTCGAGACAATGTCGACATCCCCCAGACATATGCATCGTGGCACTCCGACAACACTCCCGAGGGGCCATCTCCCTCCAACCCGCCCACTGCCCTCGGCGACACCCCCGACTCTGCAAATCCACCCCCGGAAAGCGAACGTGTGGCCCTCTCTTCCTCTGCGCCCACCCCCGCGATCGATACCGCCCCCTCGTCCCCCCGACCGACTGCGGAAGAGGGAGCGGCCGCGCCCCCTCTCTGCCCCCCCCCCCCTCTTGGCGACAATTTGTTTGCTCGAATAGTTCGCGCCGCCTGTTGCTTTGGCTTCTTCGCCCCTCCCGTGGCGCACAAACGTCCAACCCCCTCGGGGGGGAGGAGGGGGCCGAGTGCTTTGCCTTTAGACGAGAGAGGGCAAACAGAACCCCGAGGGGGCGAAAGAGAGGTCCACTCTCAACGGGATGCCTGAAGAAACAAGGAAAACAACGGAGCGGTGAACGGAATGGAGAGCAGCAGAATTAGCATGCGAGATTCGCGTGGCGAGTAATTACTCGCCGCGATCGCTTTAATTGCAGCGACAAAAGGCGGGAGGCGTTGCTGAAAGCAGCGATCCCCGCGCGCGATAACCCGACGGCGGTCGAGGCGCACGCGAGGGCGAAAGAGGCACCACCCCTGGTCCCCCTGCCCTGGGGGGCCAAACTCACACACAGAGTGGCACTTGAATATGTGCCTATGACTTCTGCCTAGGCACTTGTCGAACTAGGAGAACTTAGTTGACCTGGTCAACGATAGAGGGCAGACCTATTGCTGTCTTTTGAAGAAGCCTTTTTGATGCACAAAGGCCATTTAGCCTCTTGCGTTCTAAAATAGGAAATATTAATGAGAGGAATATAGGTTATTGCAGGTGCATTATTAATAACAAAACATATAATGGAACAGAATGATAGGTTGCATTAAATACATTTCATTTTATTGGTCGAATGAAATGCAACAATTTCGGGGTGTATAAATTATCTGCCTTGACCGGGATTCGAAATCGGATCCCTCGATGTTCGACCGAGTGCCTTAGCAAGCCAGTTTAGAGCCTCCCAAAACCTCGGACATATCGGTAACTTAACTGGCCAAAGCACTCGGCCGGACATCGTTAATGCATCGTTGCATAATTGTTGCATAGAATGCACATTTAGCGGATGACTCCGTTAAAAGTCACTGTCGCGGCCTCTCCCACAGTTTGAGGAACGCAAGGTCGAGAAAATATGAAAACAAATTACCGCGTGACTGCCGGGTTCGATTCCCGGGGAAGGCACTCTGGGCACCTGCAGCTCCACCCAAGCTATGTGATTTTTCGGATACCAGATCTTCCTGGGAAACCATAACCGGCACAGGGAAGGTACTGGCTCCCATACCCTGATGTGTGAATATTCACACGCCGTCGGGCTTAGTATAGGGTGAACTCTACCATCACCTACTAAACCGACCTTTGGGTTGAATACTGTTTATGCTTATACATATATATATATATATATATATATATATATATATATATATATATATACATATATTATGTTGGGGGAAAAATCCATTATTTTTGCATGAAATTCAAAACTTCATCTAAGATGTTTCAGATTGTCCGATTTGGGTCAAATATGCACCGTTTTGCTGTCTCATTTGTTGCCATTTTAAAGATAGTTTCATAATACCTCTCTCATAGAAGTCTTGGTTCTTATTGGCGAAATACTCTATTAATCTATTTTCACAGTCTTCTCTTGATCGCAACTTCTTATCACTCAGGAAGCTTTGCAATGAGAGAAAAAGGTGGTAATCGCTTGGTACCAGGTCCGTACTATATGGTGGATGCATTAAAACCTTCCAACTAAGCTCCCGGAGTTTCTGGCGAGTCACTACAGACATGTGTGACCTTGCGTTGTCCTGATGAAACACAACTCTTCTGTTGGCCAGCGCTGGCCGTTTCTGGTCAATGGCTAGCTTCAAACGGGCCAGCTAATGACAGTAGAGATCTGAATTTAGTGTTCGGCCAAACGAAAGCAACTCATAATAAATGATTCCTTTGAAGTCCCTCCAAATACACAGTAGAACCTTCCTGACCATTAGTCCTGGTACCGTTTGAGCTACTTCATCACGCTTTGACTACGATCGTTTTCGCAAGTATTGTCGTATGTAACCCATTTCTCATTCCCAGTCACCATCCGTTTATTAATGGGTCGAGTTCATTCCGTTTGGTCAAGACTTAGCAGATGTAAATTTGATTCATCATGTTTCTTGGTGTTAATTGGTGTGGCACCCAAACATCGAGCTTCTTTTCGAATCCAGCTTTGCGCAAATGATTTAAAACTGTTTTATGGTTGATCTATAGCTCTTGGGCGATGCTACGACTACTAACATGCCGGTAACAACTTCGATTATTTCTGTGATTTTATCGACATTTTCGACGACGGGCCTGCCTGTGCGAGGCGCATCTTTAACATCAAAAATGCCTGAACGGAATCGACGAAAACAAAATTGCACGTAATTAACTGTTACAGTATTGGCACCATAAACACCATTCACAATTTCAGCGGCCTGGCTTGCATTTTCCCCTTTATCAAAGAAAAATTGTAAAATGTACCGAATTTTCTCTTTGTTGACTTCCATTGTTAACACCCTGTAACTCACAACTGAATTGAACAAACAAAAAACAGCAAAAGAATTTTTTGTGTCAAATATCACCTTGACAACGAGCATAAACTTGAAATTGTTTGATCGATACTTTACGAGATAGCGATCACTAAAGCCATCTACCGAGAAAATAATGGATTTCTTTTTCCCAAACGTATTTTATACAGTTTTTCCACCTTTCCCCATGAGAAAAAATTCCCATTATTATTACAAAAGATTATGATATAGATGGTCTAGTTTCATTTGGCAAAAGTGTGATGGAACTTTACCAAAGATTCTTACATGATCCATCCCAATACAATTGTCCAAAAATGGCAGGGCCGATTTGGTCAGCAGCCCCCACCGCCTCTCACTCAAGACACCGAACGAACGGCCGCCTCCGCCTGGAGGAAGGGCTTGGGGGGAGGCGCGATTGATTGGTCGCGCACAAGAGAGGGGGGTGGGGCGATACCCCGCCGCCCCCTCCGATCGAAAGCGACGCGGGAACAGGTTCCGAACTCCTAGGGCCCCCGGACCCGAGGCGTCGAAACCTCTCCTGCCGCACCCGAAGTGCCCACTCCTTCACGTGTCAGTGGAGCGGCCGAGCAATCGGGATCAGCCGCCGTACGCAGCCCTTTCTTTTCCCAAAAGCGAACAACCGTGGAGGGCCTACAATGGAATTCGAAGAAAGGCCGAGGGGCGAAACTTAATATTGAAATACTTAAACTTTCTCTGTCAGCATCGGTACTTTCGAAAGATTGGTTGATTTGAACAAGGCGCTCCCCTTTTTATGTAGGGTCGAGGGTAAGGTTCCCCATCTATTATTAAGGTTTATTTATCATTTATTTATCTGCACTGGCATGCCTCGAAGTGGAATGACAATTCTTCGGTCCGTTCTCGCCAATTGCCCACATGCACTCTTCGTCTTCCGTGACCATCCACTCCGCGTGAAGCCAAACCCTCGACGGATCCACGACTCCCGTGGTGTGCCTTTGCCCACCCAGGACCAACCAACATGGCGCGTGAATCAGCACCATGGGCAGCAGTCTTGCGTTTGATTTGACTCGAGGGCGATTTGAAGATGGATGAAGGAAGCACGGCGTCTCTTAAATATCGCCATTTCCGATTGCCATGGAGACGAATAATAAACGGGCGATGCCTTTCGTTTACGCTATGCATTCAAGTTTTCTCGACCTTTCACATTACCAGAGTAGATGGGTTGTAATGTCAGGAGAAGATGATGCTTTGCATTAAGAAAATCGCAAGCTAAAGAACAAGTATCCTTTGTTTAAAAATTGTGATTTCACTTCATTGTTTCGTTTTTATTTTCTCATTTGTTAATCTCAGAAATTAAAAAAAAATAGCCGACAAGGTTATTTGTGTGCGCGGCTGCCTGCTTAACCAAATATCGTGGATTTGAGTCGGGCAATGATTATTGCAGAATAGACGAACACATAGAGAAAAAGTAGCGAGATCTTGGTTAAAGAAGTCTGTTTGAATTTATTGAACAAAGTCAAGGGCCATTCAACATGGATTTAATTTTTCAGAGGAAATAGGAGAATTATTGATCATTGGCTGGAGGGAAGCATCGCTGGAGTAAAAAAAAAAACAATGTAGCGAGCTATGAAATAATAAATTGGGCGTTGGTTGAGGGCATCCCACAAATCCGAGAATCGGCAAGGCACAGCCGAGTCACACATGAGACGCACTTGATGAGGAGGTTCACCAATCAATCGCCTGGCCCAAAGATCGAGACATCCACTGCTCAACTATCGATTCGGGCTGTGCAACGAAACAACGGTGGGTGAACAAACAACCCTTGCGCACTTGCAACGCCATCTTCGCGCCAGAACTCCTTATCAATGAAGATTAATGCCAGGCAAAATATTTCATTTCGCGTCCTCGGAATGGAGCGGCATTAATAACAAAGTCGTGACCTGCCGGATGGATGCCGGACTAAAAATCTTTCTTTTGCCTATATCAGTAAAAATTTTCGTTCTCATTCGGGTTAATACGGACGTTCAAGATCTCTCACAAGTCCTGCAAGTGAAACAGGTGATTGATGACTAAAGATGAAATGAACACTAAGAATAGCATTGGGATCTAGGGGACACTTGGATAGATATTACTCGGGGATCATAATTAGATTGTTCGACCGCGGTAGGGCCATGTTCGGGATAAATTAATTTGGTTTGTGTTCACCCTCTGCCACATACCCCGGCGATGGTTTGGAGGGTATATGTGTAAATAAATATAAAATATAACTGTAGGGCGAAGATATCCAAATTAAAAATTTCGTTGATAGGAAAACCCTTAAAAGAATGCGATATCGACAATGAAACGAAAGAGAAATAGGGACAGAATGACACAGGTGTGAAAAAAGGTCATCGGGAGAATAGAACAGAAAAGTTGAAGGCCAAAGTTTCCACGCGATAAGCAAAAAATGCTGAAATCGATAAATATATGAAATTTCAACGAAATAAGTTCAAAATAAAGCAAAGTTACGGCGACAATTAACCCGGGGCGAACGATGACCCCGAGAAGGGCATGCTGTGTCTTGCACACCTGATCAGCACTTTCCCCTTGCCCCAAAGAAGCACGTTACATAAGGATTGCATTGGTAAGACAAGCAGCTGAGTAACAACACATAAATTGTACAGTTTTTGCATTATTTTATCATTTTGTTCGGCTTTTCCATAACTTTAAGTCGTCCACGCCCAGCCGACGCCACGATCAGGTGCATTGGTGGCCGGTACAGCGACATCAGCTGACTCGAAATTACTTGAGATCGCCAATGAGGTTCGGCGAATCGATCGCCCACCGCGAAGCACGAAAAGAACCAGCTGGGCGCACCGGAGGAGAATCGAATCGTATCGATTCCCAGCCAAGGATTCCCGCGCATCATTATCCCACTAACATTCACAGTACATTCCCCCTTTTGCCCCTCTCGGCGAGGAGAATGTCTTAATCAATGAGAAAGAGGAATACCAGGTCCATGCAATAAATACGCGAACTGGTGCAATCTGGCGGCTATGACGCGGACTCTAGCCTCACCCACTAGCGGCCATAGTTGCCTGAGACCAAATGAGCCGTCTGTGCTCGGCGGATCGTCAAGCTGTGCGTCTGGTGGCAGTTATGTTAGTTTCTATTGTGCCTGATTTTACTGTTTCTCGAAAATGGAAATTGACGAAGCAACGGATCAAGCTTTTGGTGAGATGTGGTATTAGTTATCTAGAAATTACTGAAATGTTGACAGCTGTTTGCGGTGATAATGCTCTCAAAAAACATCCGTTTTCAAGTGGATTAAGCATTTTAAATTTGGCTGACAAGATGCCACACATGATCCAAGGTCACCAACCACCTGTGTTGACGACAACATTGATCGTGTGCGGTCCCTTGTCCTTATCGATCGTCGAAAAACTTTCCGAATGATAGGTGGTGTCCAGAATTTAGGAAAATCAACAGTGCACACTACTACTTTAACCGAATATGATGGATGGATCCTTCGCCATGACAATGCACCTGCACATTCAGCATAAATTGCTCGCCATTTTCTGGTAAAAAATTCAATCACCATCCCTGAGCATCCTCCTTATTCGCCAGATCTCCTCCTCTGCGACTTTTCCCCATTCCCAAAATGCAAAAATGTGATGAGGGGCCATCACTGGGAAGATGTGGACACATTAAAGCAGGAAACGACGTGAACACTAAAAAGCCTAACTGCCGAGGACTTCCAAGGGTGCTTTAAACAGTGGAAAAGTAGATGGAATAACTGCATAGCAACGAATGAAGAGTACTTTGAAGGGGACACCATCGATGTAGACTAAATGTTGCAAAATAAAGGTTTCATGGCCTCAGTTCGCGTATTTATTGGACATACTTCGCGTTTCCTCCGTTCTGACCCCTCTTGCGAACTTCTTTCACCGCCGTTACATTAGCGAAAGGTCCTCTGATCCCGAGAGGTCTATCACTCCTCGTCGTGATATCCTCTTCGACCTCAAAATTCCTATTCCCCTCTCTTCAACACTTACGTTCTGCATGCTATAACTGTGGGATGATCCGAGTATCATATTTTTCCAGATCAAACCAGAGTTACACTCTTCAGCCATACACGTCACCTGTGCCACATACATTCACCTCCCACCCATCACCTTATTTATTCCTTAACCTGCCTCTCTCCTATTTGCAACACATACGCTCCTATAGTACCCGAAACATAGTCAACGCATTCAGTCGAAACATACATTTCTTCCGGACAGTGTACGGAAAAAATAAGTTCATTTCAGAAGACGAAAGCTGCCTTAGAGAATCTGGCACCAGCAGAGGGATATGATTCCTGGCTGACACCCTCAGCAGCAAACACATTGCACGACCACGTAGAGAAAGGCGGAGGGCAAGGGCAGTCGTCCGCCGCCGGCCGAGTCGCGGCGCGCGCGGGACACGCGTCGGCGAAGCGGTGACACGGCCGCCGTACGCCATCGGCAAATCTCGACGCACCCTCCGTTTCCGCACTCCTCACTGCCTTACATCGCTCCCCTTCCCACCGTTGGCGTGATCCAAATGGAGAGCAATTCATCGGGACGAGGTCTAATCAAAGTGTATCTGTACCGCTCCCTGCCAATGAAGGACCAAATCCCAATGCAGTCGTATTACTTTAGCCGGAACCTTCCTGTGAACACCTGACCGTGCAGAGTTTCAACGACTTCCTTAGTCGTTAACCCAAGGCATATTTTTAGCGAAACCTTCCTGTGCGTTCTGAGATTTTAACATTTAAACCAAAATGAAGAGCAGCGTGTTTCAGTGAAGTTTGGGCGAATATTCATTTTTTGTTTTCCAATCAACGGAAAGTTTTCATATCGAGTCATTCGCGGTGTCGAAAGTGACATGGGACGCTCAAAGAAGGTCGGGCATACTCTTGTGTTCTCAGTATAATTACTTTCTTCGTATCAATTTCATTAACTTTATAATATAGTATGTATACTATGTAACAATGATTGTTACAATGTGTATATATATATATTTATATATGTATCTTTCCTTTAATTCGTAGGGCTTTCGCAGGTTTCTCTCACCCCCCTTTCTTCGTGGGTTTTTACAAGGTGAGCAAAGCCGCACTCTCCCTAGCTTTTCCCACAAATCTCATTCTTCACTCAGACTTTCCTTATTTTACTGTTCTCTTTCTTCACTGTCAATTACTTTGAGTATGGGTTGTTGTATCCTTAATTTATATGTCTATACAAATGTGTGTATATATATATATATATATATATATATATATATATATATTTATTTATTTATTTATTTCCTTTTCTTTTCGATGTGCAAATCTGTGCATAATGAATTTGTGTCTGTCTATATGTATTTACGCGTATAATGCATGTAATTATTAAGTTTATGCCTAATATAGTATGTATGCGATGATGGGTTCAATGGAAGGAGGGACAATAAGGTCTCAATTTCGCCCACACAAATTTCGACCGTTCAATTTCCGAGGAGTGCAACATTTCATTTTGTTTATGTCACGAAATACTCTGAAAAACTGCAAATGCTTAAAATTAATGTTGCTGTGAAGTTAGTCCCGACGCGGTAGTCAGGGCAACAAAAACAACATCGGGTCGAGGCTGTCACGAACTTCTTGAAATGGCAAAGGACGGTGAAAAAAACCCTTTTGAAAGGCGTCGCGGACGAGGCGTGGGCCTACGGGGCCACGTGGAAACGAAGACTTAATCACACCGCAGTTGTAGTCAAAACGCTCTCCGACATCTAAAAGGGATCGTCAGGTGACATCGATTTTTTAAGTCATGCTCACCGCTTTATTCGACGGCAAGAGTGCCGTGCACCACAAATAACTTCCACAAGGTGAGAGGATTGATCGCTGTCGTCAGCTTGAAACACTGAGAAAACTGTGCGAAGCTAAGAGGAGGAAAAGACCCGAATTGCGTGAACTAAGTAAGGGACAAGGACGACAACATCCGGACCACACACCCGCTTGTTCGGGCTGGATCGTTCGCGATTTTGGCACGAAAATCAGCATGGCGGTCATCCTCCACCCGGCCCGGCCTCCTACACACCCAATCTGGCCCCGGTGGACTTACTTGCCATTTCGAAAGTTTTTTTTTGCCTTAAAAAAGTGTGTAGCATTCGATGAAAGGGCAGAGATTAGACACGAATGCGGAGGTGAAGTAAATATAGCCGTCAACAGCATTCCAGAAGAGACGTATTTTGTTTTTTTCCTGCAGTGGAAAGGGAAGAGTGTGAAAAATGTATAGATTGTCAAGGGGAGAACTTTGGAGGGGATGGCGTTGAGTAACATGTCGAATGTGTTCAGTAAATTTGAAAAATACATCCAGGATCCTCATGATCAGACCTCGCAATATATAATCCCAAGAGCATCAATCAATCTGATTGATTGATGTTAGAGCTACACTTGATGTTAATGTTTTCGAAACTACATGTTCATATTATAACAAAACAGTATAGAATTAACAATTACATTTTAAATGCAGAATTTCTAAGAAAGAGACTGGTTGTGGCTTACGGTCGCCCAACGATGTCCTCCCGGGATCGGAGAATGACATTGGTATCCCGATCTGCACACTAGGTTTTCACAGTGCTTCCGATGAAAGTCTCCCTGGTTGGCGGCCGAATTTATTGGACTGCAGGGCGATCACAAAATTTTAAGTAAATTCTATCCTAAGCCGGCGAATGCACATGAAATATGTATTATTGAGAAATATGAAGGTAGGAGCAGCAAACCCCAACCCCCGTTGCTACAATGGTGGCAATTAAATCCCCTTTGCCGAATAATTCGCGCATGGAAGGGAAAGTCCGCGAGTCGCAGAATCTCCATTTCAAACCTTGCCGCGATAGCGTAACCGTCCTCGCAACCGGGAAGACAAGGTTCGAATCTCGGCTAAATCAAATGGCTTCTGTCGGTTTCCCAAACCGAATAAATGAATGTCACTCCGTAGACTACAATCTCGATATGGTGGAAGTACATGTGACGTGAGATCACCCCGAAAGCTGAGCTGGCGGGGGGAGCAATGATAATGGCTCCTGGTAGGGTCACCCATGCCAATAGGTCGAAGGTTAGGGGCCAAACGAAAGGTGAAAGGTAGCCCGCGCAGCGCCTGTTCCTTAGTGAAGAGCCATTGAGTGATGGTGTCACGTCAAAAACACTATTGAGGAAGGCAACGGGAAACAATCTCAATTATTATTCCCACAAAAATATTATGCATGAAAATACGTCCTGGAAACTACAACAATGTGTGTCGTGTCCAGCAGAGGGAGATGCAATGCTTCCGGGTTCGTGGTCCCACAAAATCCATATAAAGCAAAATCTAAAGGATCAGCGGAGTACAAGATTCAGAAAAGGACCCAGGCGATTTGAAAACAGTGAAATTAAATTATAATAAGCGGGAATTTGAGAAAAGAAATAGATACTTCATGGCCTGCAAGGTGAGACGAAGGGAAAGTGGAGATTACTGGAGTGATAGTTATAGTAGCGTAATACAAAGCGCGGGGGGGGGGACAGCGATGGATTTGCAATACATTAACATTAAACAAAATAATGAGAAGAAGTACATCTCTAATGTAAACATAGAGCAAGATACTGATAGAATATTATTAGTAGAAGTAAAAGCTAACCAATGAACTAAGTAATAGTTCACGAAGTTCAATAGTTCATCAATCAGAGGGAGAAAGACGTCGATAGGGTATTGGATCAGTTAGAGGATATAATTTTGAATGTTCATGAAGGGAAAAATTTGATAGTGAAACACGCGATGTTAGGCGAAGGGAGAGTCGGTAGTGAGGTGGGGGAGGGGACTACGGTTTAGGAAAAAGAGATGACCGCAGGGTGAGAGCAATACAGCTCTGCAGGTGACAGGGGTTAATCATAACGAACAGTTGGTTGAGACACCACAATAGCCTAAATACACGTGAGAGATGCTCGGGAATTCCAAAAGGAATCAGCTGTACTATATTGTGGTTATAGCATAAAAAATGTGATCAACTCGGACAGATTCCCTGAAGCGGATGCGGACTCATATCATAATTTAACACAAATGAAGTGTAGCGTTGGATTCAAGAGGATAAAACAGGAAAGATGCTTTAGAAAATGGAGGCTAATTGGTACGATAAGAAAGAACTATAAACACTTATGTATACACACTAATGAGTGAGATCATGGAAACGGAGAGAGTGAAAGAAATGTGGGAGCATATAAAAATAAGATACCTAAAGCCACAAAGGAAACTAAAGAAAGAGTTAAGAGAAAATAAACAAGGAAATTATTTTTCCCACAGAATTACCCGGAGGACGTACAAAGAAATCCATAATAAGAAAGGGGCGGAAAGAAATAAGAAGCAAGAGTCTTTGTGAAAGACAGTGCCAGTATTTGCAGAGTTAAAGGTGATAGGTGCACTCTACAAAAAGGTGTAAGACTATTCGGAAGAACAAAGGAAAACGGCATACACACTATGATAGATAACACAGAGCAATTATTAATTGAACCAAGGAGATGTAAAAAATACATAGATTATTTAAAGAATAAACATATTAGGCCGGTAAGCTTGGATAGAGAAAGAAAGAGAATATAGCGTGGATGGGGACCACTCACTACACCATGTGGGGGGCGTGGTGAGAAAGATAGGGAGGGCATTTAGGGAATTGAAATCAAATACGATCTGTGAGAACACATAGATAGATAGCATCGCCGCAGAACTACTAATATCTACGACAATGCGTAAGGAAGATTAGTTTGATTAGTACTAGTTCTCATTCAAAAAAAGGAGAGGCAGTGGTATATGGGAGCTAGAGAACAATAAGTTTGATTTCGCAAGCTAAAATGGTTCTCAAGATCATCAACAAAAGGATAGAGAGTAATGCAAATGATTACTTAGGGGATGATCACTTTGGGTGTAGATAGGGGAGAGGTACGCGTGATGCCATTGCAGTAATGAGATCACTAATCGATTGCCTGTTTCGTAGATTTTGAAAAAGCGTTTGATAGAGTGAATTGGGAAAAATTAATGCGTTTATTGCAGAAAATAGGAATGGATTGGAGGGACAGGAGACTGATCCGCAACCTGTACATGTCTCAGAATGCTCAGATGCGAGTGGGGAACGGAGAGTCCGGATGGGATGTGTTAGGAAGAGGGGTAAGGCAGGGTTGCCCATTATTAGGTAATCTACCGGTTAAGGTAGGTTTTTGGATGGACACAACTATCAAATAAACATTTTGTGACTCCCCACCTAGCAAACTAATCTATATCAGGTCCCTCTTCATCTCGGTGTACTTCTTTCCTCCCTTCATCCCGTCCAACATCCCTATCCTGTTCCTACCCTTACCTCGCTTGCCCAACATTCTCCCCTCTATTACCCTCTTCAACATTCCACTCCCGCTCAATACGCCTTTCACCCATTTTTCCTGCCTCCATAGGATTTCTCTCAACAAACCCCTCTCCTCACCCACCATTTCCAGTACTTCCTCATTTGTTTTCCTTTCGGTCCATTTCACCTTCTCCATTCTTCTCCACACCCATATTTCAAAAGCCTCCAATCCACGTCTATCCTCCTGCTTCAGCGACCACGTTTCCGCGCCGTACATAGCTACGCTCCATATCAGAGTTTTTACGAGTCTTGTCTTAACATCCCTACTCAACGTCCCCGTCATCAACTCCCTCCTCCTTGAGAAAGCCTCCTTGCCTAGCGCAATTCTTCTCCTTACGTCCCTACCACTTTGACCGTATTGGTCCAAAACACTTCCGAGATATGTAAACTGTTCTACCTGCTCTATTTTTTCCCCGCCTATTAAAATATTTAGCTTAGCCTTTTTCTTTCTGGAAAATCGCATAACCTTTGTTTTATTAATATTGATTCTCATCCCATATTTATCGCACTGAACCTCCAATTCACTCAGCAAGGTTGCCCATTATCAGTAGTTTTTGTCGAAGTGTGCTAGGAGAAGAATGCACGATAGAAATGATAAGAACCGAAAACAGGAATCGATTAGGTTGGGGAACTGAAATGACATTATTACGCATAGCGAATTATGAATTCAATGTGACAGATAAAAGATGAGAATCAATATAAATAAACTTGATGTGGATGTTCATAAAGAAGAAAGCTAAGTTAAATATCAAAATAGGACTTTAAAAACTAGGGTAGGCGGAACAATTGATGTATCTAGGATGTGTTTTGACCACAATGGTGAAAGCGGCACGCGTATAAGGAGACGAATAGTGTGAGGCAAAGGGTTCAAAAAAAGGACTGGGACATGGTGTACATATATTAAGAAAAGTGGCGACAAAACTTTTACGAGCGTATATGAAGCGTGGCTATATACGGCGCGGAAACGTGGTAACTGAAGCAGGAGGATAGACGTAGATTGGAGGCTTTTGAAATGTGGATGTGTAGAAGGATGGAGAAGGTGAAATGGACCGAAAGGAAAACAAATGAGGAAGTAAGGCAACAATTTCAGAGAGTAAAAATCATACTGGAGATGGTGGGTGAGGAGAGGGGTTTGTTGGGAGATATCCTACGGAGGCAGGAAAAATGGATGAAAGGCGAATTGAGCGGCAGTGGGATGTTGAAGAAGGTAATAGAGGGGAGAATGTTTGGCAAACGAGGATAGGGCAGGAATAGAGGATAGGGATATAGGCGGGGATGAAGGGAGTATGCAGAATTAAAAGTGTTTACTATAGTTTGGGGTGTCAGTTTGTCTTGTTAGACAAACCTAATTAATGTAGCGATGGTCAGTCTTGAGTCCACAGAATACCAATTTTAATAGTTGATTAACAATAAAAATATTACTAATATTAACAGTAAATTAATTATTACTTAATATCATTATGGAAGCATCCTAAATCCAAATACAACACCATTATCAAAACCGAAATATCGGTTTTCCGGACTTTTTCGAGACAGAATTCGATTTTTGAATAAGAGCATAATTTGGCTTTGTGGGATAGTCGTTTTGGACGGAATGAAATGAGATAGAATGCATTCGGAATCGTAGAGGGGTTTAGTGTAGTTTGAGGCGTCGTTGTTCGACGATAACGAAAGATTTAAAAAACTTGAATTTATTCCAAAAACATGGCGGTGCTCACTGGGAGCGATTGCGAATTTTGAGGACCACATTTTGGAATAGGATTTTTAAACAGTTTGGAAGCGCAAGCCACTTCTTTGCAAGAGATCGGTGCGCCGTGCACGGCAGAGCGGCCGTTCGTCCCAGCAGCGTCAAGATATGCGTGCGTCAGCAGTTTCGATTGCGAGCAGAAGATTATGATTTCTGCCTAGAGCGGCAGGAGACAAAAATTACGCGAGTCTACTCTGTCGCGGCTGCGGAATGGGCGCCCGCCACGCACGCACTCGACGCGGCCGTGTATCGAATCGAAAACACCCAGCGACGAGTGACACTCATTCGAGACGACACGCACACACACACGGGGCCGGGGGAGTCCCGTCCCCCCAAGCGCCCCGCCGTCGGATTAAGACGGTGAATGGCTCGTCCGCCGAAAACAAATCAGAGGTGTCTCCACAGGAAACAGGAATCCCGCGGTCGTGCCGAAGGAGACCATACATCGTACTTGAATCCTTTAATGCTAAACGATATTCCGGGAATGCGGCTGTCATCATTACAACGAAGATCAACCGCAGAATAAGCGAAACCGGTGCTTAGAAACATGAAACTGAATCGATAAAAGAGTTCTTTGGGCTCGTCCATTAATTACACCCCACTCTCGGAGAGGGGGGGGTGAGGGGAGCCAGGGGGGTGGGGGCGGAGGAGAGCCATTTCCGCTCTCAGGGTGCACGGCGGGCAGACAGCACTCCCCTCGTTCACACCACGGGCATGTCAGCAGGCGTTGGTCACTGCCACAGATGGGTGCCTTCTATCGACGGGCGCCACAGACATTCGTCGATTTCGCTTAATGTTGAAGAAAACGAGTAAAATTTTAAGAATGACAAGAGCAGGTGCCAATTGGGGGGGAACGATCCCGCTAGATGACACACCCTTTGGCTGATTCTCGGCAAAGGTTTCTCCGTTTTGAATGAAGACATAGATGGAATATAACACAAAAACGTCTCGTGACTCGATTGACATACTATATTCAAGTGTTACGGAGCAACGTGTTTTACGGCCCCGACTTGGCCGCGAGCGACCCTCGCCCGTTTGGTCCGTTAAAAATTCACCTTGGCGACAAAAGCTCCTCCTAGTGGATTATGATGTTAAAACGTGACGTGAGAATGCGGCTGGATGGTAGAGCAGCTCTAATACTTTGATGAAGCAGGGTCTGCAGGCCAATAAAAAGATGGCATCAAGAGTATAAAGTTTGTCGGAGATTATGTGGAATGATAAAATTGAGCTTCGGGTTAAGTAGCCCGAATAGAGTTCGTCATGGCCAACGAATGACCTGAACTGTAAGTTTTCAAGATTCACTCCTTCTGCTTATCTTTCTGCCATTGAAAGGAATTCTAAGTACAAAATTAACCTCCGAAGAAAAATAAGTATCACTATTTCCATGGATTCGAAAGTTAGAGGGAATTATTTAAAAATATTTAAGAAATGCCTATTGAATGTATTGGCTGCCAATATCAATCCTTCTAATTACATATAGCCTAAGCGCCACGGACAAAAAGAAAAGAAAAATAAAACGCTTTGGCTGAAACATCGAGATAATTTAGCCAAGAATGTGAAAAGTTTTCCATGTCAAAACAACAGCTATTTGATGATCAAAGTGTTATATTATCAACATTTAACTACAGCTAAGGTCACATATGAACAATCGCAACGACGTCTCGTTAAGTTCTAATTTAAATGCTCGTCCGGCTCGGACCCGATAAAAGTTTTTCGCAAATTAGGTACCGGAAGAAAAGCAAAAGCCGCTCCAGCGAACCGAAGGAGACTGGCCGGCCACTTGTCGTTCTCGGCGCCGCCGGGCGAAGGCGCGCGCAGCCGAAGGCGGTCGCCCGGGCGACGCGTCGCCGGCAGCCGAGCCGGCACATCGCCGCCCGCCATGAACTGAGCGTCGCAGTAGACAAAATCAAACTTGCGTACGTTAGATGATGCCGAAACCTATAATCGTTTAAATAACCCGCACGAGATCGCGAGCGAGCAAAATTCAAAACATCGAATCCGCCGCGATCAAATGGATGGGACCAGGGCAGATGAGTGCGAGAATTCCTCGTCATTGCAGATATACGACTTGCGTTGCATCTTGGTGTTCCCCTCTTCCACCTGGTTATTAGAGCTATAGTCCAGCACCCAAGGAAGGGCGAGTCTCGGCATACTGGACCCCGCCTCGGCGGTGAGTGCACTTAACCTCCACCGGGTGGGGAGCGGGCACCAGAGTTTCTGAAAGTTGGGTCCATCCATCCCGAAGTTGTCATTCGGTTCCCTCGAGACTTGTACTCAAACGGAACGACATAAAGAGTCCAAATTTATGGTTGAGACGAAGGAGTGCTTTCACTGGAATTTCCAGGTACATTTCACTATTCATCTCACTTGATTGGGGGAACAAAACGATTGTATATCGTCTGTCCATCCGCACTTTTCAACAAAACTACAAAAATGTCAAACTATTGCTTCTAAGGTGGATAACGAAAAACTCTCCAGGAACACAATCGTATCACCAAATATGTGTTCAAGTAGCAAAAGCGAGTTGCTAGGACTTCGAATGAACTTCCTCTCGCAATATTAAGAGTATATTCTCCAAGTCCTAACTATAGCTATAATAATTCAATTACGTGTATTGGCTAAGTAGCTGTAATTCTGATATCCAATTCTTTATATATCTCATATTTCTTTCAAGAAGACACCATACATTATGTATAATGATGTTGCATCATAATTATTGTGGGGGAATATGGCTCCAAAGAGGATCCAACCCAGCAGGCAACATCAATTTTTCCCGAGAGCCTTCACTTGAAAATAGCAAATCCCCACGGTATTCCTCAAGTACCTCCTGATCGAATTGGAGGGCGTAATATTACCTAGACGAGGAGATATTCAGCTCCGCAACATACGAACCAATAAAGCCTTGGAGCCATACGTAATACGCCTAATATCACGGAATCCATCACGCTTTTACTTGGAAGTGTTCCAGGGAATGGAAAAGCCTCTGGGGAGTTCCCTCACATCTCTTCTGGTTCTGCAGCGGCGGTAGATCGTCATCAAGGCCCATGCAATGCTAGCCCAACATCATTAGCCTCGATGTCTCACAACATCTTAGGCCGGCGATTCGGTGAGAGAATGAGCCACACTATCAGAAAAATGGATGTCACTTGGAGTACATTAGTTCCTTTCCACACACGGACATGTAAGATCTAAGGAAGGTTATCCTTGTGCGGTTATAGTACACACAGATTGCACGATAGCCTTCGAAATGGTCCCTCAAAATAATATGATAAGCAGATATGAATTCTCCTAAATTTACGAAAGACTGTTAGAGAGAATCCTCATTACTACATTCATCACACGGTAATAAGAATCTCCTCGCAGTACGTAAATGATGAAGACTCATTGACCCACTCGGCGGCTGCAGAGGGTGATTGGTTGAACCCGGCGTGCCACGAGGGATAGCGATGGGACCCCGCTCGTCCGATTTGGCCAGTAACAACATTAGTCACTTCGTCCGTCAGCATCAACGTTATACTTTCTACAAGAATTTTTCTAGATTAATTTTGGATGAGAAATGTAAGGCGGAAAAATGAGTAATAGAGTTACAAGCCGAGTTGTCCTCGAGCGTATTGCTAATATTTTCGATAATTGTGACTGATTAAGGTTAAAATTAGCTTTTGAATTCTTAGAATCAGAATTAACATATTTAGAAATCCCCAGGTAAAACTCCAACGGAGCATCAAAACGAAACGACAGGATGGAAGAAGGGATCTCGGAGCAGGACAAGTGTTTCAGAAATACCACTGACCAACACTCACAAGCGCACACACGTTTCATGAAATGTTTATTCGGGTCCAAAGCAAAGAGATTCGACCCAGACATAAGTGGGTATTCATGAAATTCCCCCACGCATCAATGTTTTACGTAAAGGGGTGCTCATTCGAAGCACTCGGGCATCTGTCGAAGAGTGTTAAATAAGAAATTATGTCATGTGACTGTTTCAAGATGGAATTGGGGTGAACAAGATTGTCTGGAAAAAGCAGGGGGAACTCTCTGACTCTCTCTCGAAAAATGGCACAAAGAAGAAAGAAATATTATGATCACGGACACAACCCCGAGTGTGCACACCAGGGAGGGTATTGGCAGAAATAATTCACTATCCCAGAAGAATATACCAAAATCCGAATGGCACGTGCCTAGAGAGAGAGTGCATGGGTCTGGCCCGCAAATAATTTTACCAAACACCTTTTGACAACCTGAAATCGCTCTGCAGAACACTTTTTTATTTGCGCAAAGTTCACTGAATGTTGCTGAACCATTACACCCCCTGCCCTCGACTCGTCGGGGAAGGCGTGGACCGCCGTCGGGTTTGCGGTATAAACGTGGGTTTCATCAACATCGTTTAACACACACACATACATACAAACATTTGTATTGCGTGAGTGTGTTTGTGTGTCCGTGCATGTGTGTGTGTATATATATATATATATATATATATATATATATATATATATATATATATATATATATATATACGGATATTGCTTTAGGCCAAGCATGTAGTAATACTAGTAATAAACGTGAGGAAGAATCATTTTCCAAAGAAGTATAATTACACTAGATGACATTTGGCAGTAATAAGGTCTAAGAATTTCATTAATTAAAACAAGTAATGCAAGTCAATCGAGCATAACCAAAGAAAACGAAGAATGTAGTAAATGAACACAGAATTTCAAAAGTCTCACACATCAAAAGTTAATGTTCCCTCTTGATTTTGACAAAAATATAGGCAACAAACTTCCGTAAAAAATGCGAAACTATTACTAAATACTTGAAAAACAAAACGGAAAGAGGCACTAATACAATGTTACTAGACAATAGCAGCACACAGGAATCACCATAACCAAGGAAGGTGAGTCTAAGAGCCTTAATATTATTTAAGAGTCTAATCTTCGAGTCTTTTGAGACGAACAGAAGATAAAATTGACGGCAACGAAACTTTTCAAATCCGTAACACTTTCTTCGAGACGAGGAGTAGCAAGATTGAGTCAATAGCTGAATTAGATAAGCAGAGTTTAAAGGAGGGGTGAAAAGGGAGCGATGGTCCACCTGAGCAAGGACTGCCCCAAAGCAATGCAGTCGGTGCGACAGGTCGTCAGACGTCGCCCTCGAGGAAGAAGAGGATCAGGGAGGGAAAATAGCTCCCGGAGGAGGGCGGGCACATCTCCCTCACCCGTGGAGGTAGGAAAAGAAGATATTGACAACATATCATCGACGCATTCTCAAATTATTACCGTAGACTCAGACTCAGCTTCCATTTTCTACGGAATTCCATCTTTCGCATTATTCTTTTATTTATTCACCAATTGATTCGAATCACTGGAATGGGAAGGCAGACCGGAAGGGAGGCCTATCGCAACTGAGGTACAGGATTTTTTAAGTACATCCAGTTCGTCAGAAATGAAACTGAGTGAGAGATAGTTTTTAAAATGAAAATTGGCGACGGCCGGAGGGGGATGACGGCGGCCGTCGCACCGCGGGGAGATCGTCGCGATGGCGACGCCTCTGTCCCCGGGGAGGGCCCGCCGATGCGGTGGAAGGCAATGCGTGGGCAGGGGGCAGTGCACTGTAGTGCCCCCCGCGACCGAAATATGACCTTATTTCGGAAAAACGCAGGATATTGAGAGAACGGCTGCCGTTTCGTGAGGAACCGCAATGAACGAAGTGAAGAGGTCACCTTGTTATTGGTGGACAGCCTGGTTTGGGTGAAATCGAAGAATAAGAAGACTGCACTCGACTTGAACTTAAAAAAAGAGCCAATCGCTCGCGTTGAACGTGGACACGGAGGGAATAATCCTCGAGTTGCATTCAATTGGTACGCGGGATGAGAACGATGAGTTATAAAGGAAAGAGACCGCCGAACCAATCGGTAATAAGGTATTTTTTCCTCGTCCGATATCAGAACAGTATTGTGCTTAGTTTAGGTGAAAATAAGATTTCCTGGTTTTCATTAATTACTAGTCTCCAGTTTCCCCGATGGATGGAGGCTAACGCACCCCTGCCACATACCCTCGTGGCGGTTGTGTGGAAGGTCGACTCCATCGATTCCAAGGTCAGGGGTCCGATGTACGTTGGAAGGGCCACCCGCCGCCTCCCCAAATCCAGGCCGACGCGGTGTAGCTCGTGCGACACTGTCGGCGGCGACGAGGACCGCCCGACCAAGCGAGTCCATAAGAGCGTTCCTCACACCGAGGGCACATGGGCCCTCCCGCGGGCCAGTCCCCGGCCGACTCCCTCGGGGACGGAGGACTCGAGTTGAACCCTTTCTTGCCGTGATTCCGGAGATAAAACTCATTGAGGCAAGGAAGGGGAACCTCTTGATAGGATACCCCAACCCTAGGCGGATTATATTAGTCCGATAAAATATAGGAAAAACGCAGACAGCGATAAATTTAGACTTTCTTCCCAATTTGCACAAATGGTGATTCAAACGCAACTAGGTTACGCGGGCCAGCAATGGTGACCGATGAACAACACCTTCATTGGTGCCATTCCGAGCGGACCACACAGGACACATGTAAGAGGGTTTAAAGACGCGATTAATCCTCTCCTGACTCTAAAATGCATTAAACGAATTAATATTAAGTGTCGTAAACGAATTAATATTAAGTGTCGTAAACGAATTAATATTAAGTGTCGTAAACGAATTAATATTAAGTGTCGTAAACGAATTAATATTAAGTATCGTTTATTTTAATTCATTTGAAAATATATTCTTCGGAGATATGTACGCTAAGATAATGCATTTCATGGAAATTATCACCAGTTAGATCACAGTTACACTGTCACACCGCAATAACCGAAGAGTTGTAATTGTACAACGGTTCATCAATAAATTAATCTCAAGAACCACTACGTACCAACATTTGTCAGTAGCAGTCAAATACGGTTTGAACCCGGACAGGAAAGGATGTACGAATATAATGGAAAAACTGCAGAAAATACGTATATTGCTATTATTAGTGAAATAGAGCTGATTAATAATTATCTATCATGGCTGCCATTAAAATAAGCATCTATATATGACGTCGATCGATTCCATAAGGTCAACTAACTCGCCCTCAGTCACAATAGCATTCGCCTCTGCCAAAGATGAACGACCGGAGGCACTGCGGCCATTGAGTAGGCCGAGCGACACACTTCCGCGCGAATCATGCGCCCGCACCTATCACGGGCAAAATGCCGTTCAATTATCTCCGGAGTTGAACGAAAGCAAAATGAATCCCTTCCACGAATGGTGTGGGAAAGCTTATGACGAACAAGTGAAGATGAAGTCTTCTTTCCGGATTGTTAAGACCTCTTCATAGACAAGACATCTATGAAGAGAGTTTGGTCTAGTGTGTTTTGGTTGAATCTAGCGTATAAATATTTGATTTATAAATTTAAAATGAGAAGGAAATTTCCAATGCTCGTTAAATAATTAAATAAGAAACAGGTAGCGTCATCTGATTGCTGAAAACCGGATGTTGGAGTCTCTCTAGACACTATAATTACATTATACACCGAATCCATCGCACTGAAATTTAAATCGTACAAGTTCAGGGCTCACCGTTGGGAAAAAAATTTAAATTGGACCCAATAATGGAAAGCAAAACAGATGAAGTCAAAGGGACCAGCAAGAGTCCTACACAATTATTGAAAGACGTCTCTTGTTATAGCAATAGAAAAGAATAGAAAGAATCCAGGAAAACAAAATATGGAAAACTTCTTTCATAATTTTTTTTCTCGTTTCGTGAATTCCCTTTGACGGTCGATAAACACGAGGAATGAAATATCAGATGCATGTCACCGCTTAGGAGATGATGCTGTGTATTTTCTATGTCGGGGACTGATCAGTGCCGATGGTTGAAAAGGGGACGAGGAGCAAATAAGAACGGGTATAAAGGGGAGGAGCGGAGGAAATTGGTCTTGGTTAAAGAGCTGGATCGCGGGAATAGCAGTCAACTGATACGAATCATTTAGTCCACAGAATCGCGTCGCCAAGCAACTCAGCAGGATACATTTATGGAAGTTTCGATAGCACGCTGTTTCCAGGAAAATTTTCCCATTGTGCTATTGCAGTTTTCACGTGAAATATCACAAAATAAAAATAATAAGGTGCTAAATGTGTCCACTACAACTAGTTACGAAAAACGTGGAGGCGTTAGACTAATTTGCATCTAGATTTTGATAGGAGGCTTAATAAGGAGGAAGATTAATCAACCGATGCGGCATGAAAACGTGATGCTTGACGCTCTCCACGTGGAAAGACGTAGAAAGGATACCTTTTGGATGGTAGAGTGAATTATTATATTCAATTACGATGGAAAAGGACAGTTTAATTCCGGCTGGAATGTGAAGTAACGGGTACGATCCCAAATTATCTCATGTAACAACACAACGCGAGAGAGCACAGCATTGAGCTAACAAAAACTCATAAGCCATATTCGAAGGAAGACTTGCCCTCTTCTGATGGGACTCGAACCGCGACTTCGGGGCAGCCAGTAGACGAGGGTAATCGAAGAGCGTTTCTTCGAATCGACCCGATCATTCTCGACGTAATGATTTTGCCGAGCACTCGACGCGATCAATGAGCCACGCGCCGTCGCACGCCAGCTACCAGGAGGGGTCGCGACCCCCGGAGGGCCGAGGACGCCCCCTGTGGCTCCGGCTCCTGAGGCCACCCGGGGGGCCACAAAGAACGAGTGTGTGTCCACAGGGTTCAAGAATGATAAAGATCGCTCCATCCAATCAACGGTGGCGAGGACACTCAAAACATCTATCAATGCAAATTATTTCCGTGAATAAGGGTGAGCGGGCCTACCAAGGCCCACTCACGGCCCCTTTGGTGGAGAATGGATACGGACGAACAGAAATCCCTGTCACATTACTACTGGACAGCCTGGATTGAGAGGCGCTTAACGCACGGAAAACGCATGGAAAGTACAAACTATTGAAATGTTTAGGGAAATTAACTGTTCAAGACTTTATATGGGCATGTGCGCGCACGAAAGTCTTTGAGCTAACACATATGAAAGCGTATGTATAAACTAGTACTACAGCATATATTACTGGTGCCCTGACGACCCCCGCCACGGGCTCTTGCGGCGGCTTGCGATGTGTTGCGCAGATATAGAGTTGGCTGAGAACTGATCGCCATCAGGGGTCATTTACTCCACATAAATTTCGAGAACTCTAGAGTATGACACATAAATGGTAATAGACTGAGTTTTCCGAAGGCTATTAATCGCCCATCGTGAATTACCTAAATGGCTGGTGACGACACCTTCGCCACACGCCCTCGGGACGGCTTACAGGAACGTTACCGGTTAAGTGCATCCGGCGCTGTGGCTATGGTGATTGCATTCGTGGGAAACCTATCAAATCTCTCGAGAAAGACCATCATAGTAACCAAAGTAAAATCTCTTCGGTTCGGCGGCAGATTACTTTAGGCAGCGTTGCACCGGGTACCCCTTGGCGAAGAACCTTTCCCACAAGGCTAGGCTGTGGCGTAAGTGCCACCATTGGGGAAGGGATGGCCGTCGCATAATTGGTCCAAGTTGGTCTTAGAGGGGGACGGGGGGGTTCAGTTTGGGGTATTTGTGTTGAGTTGCACAATTGATCAACATAAAGGTTTTCCAGCGTAAATTGCTATAAGGAAAAAAACACGAGCTTTTGTCAGAGATGACGTCCAAAGCATTTGCATTTTGCGGTGATTGTTGCACCCAACTTTCGATACTTTCGTGTGATGTTATTTTCAAAATATGGAACATAATCCCAAAAATCATCAACTTTCACGGTTGTAACAAGCGATATTATTGAAATACGTCCTATTATTTATAATTTTGAAACCCAAAAAGGACCCACCAGGTGCTCTTAAGTAGTTTTCTCATTGAACCAATCAATCTATTAATTTTATCTTCACAAATCAATCAATCATTCTTTTGAAATTTGCAAATGTTATCCAATTTCACGGATTTCGGAAGTTGTGGAAATTTAGGACGCCCTTTGAAGGGGTAGGTTATAAGGGAAGAGGTCAGGCAAGGGACTGTGGGAGGGGGAGTCAACAAAATTGTCTCCCAATCCCTCGAACGTATTTTCTACTTAGCACGTAAAGGCCGGGAGAAGAGGACGACGGAGAGGAACCTCCCTGTCGCACATTTCTGCAACATGTCCTTAAATGCTATTCTGTCTTCTTTGTCCATTTCTAGCCCCCTATTTCGCAGAATTAAAGCTGATTTAAAACTCCTCCACCACACCCTAAACTCGACTATTGATTGCCCTGAACTGCTCTCTCACTTCAACCTCAGGATACCAACTCGATCCACCCGCACCCACTCCCTACTCCATCTCTGCATATTCTTAGGATATCTCTCACCAAGCGCTCACTTTTATTTCGCCTCTCCTCCCTTCTAAATTCACTCCCTCACACTGTCGATCCTTTTAATTTATCATGCAACAATTTCATCACCCCAACTTTTATCCCACCTGTCAACAAATTAAATATTTTCCCTGTCCATGTTCGGTTCTCTTTATCGAAGCTTCAGGAGCGAAGACTTCGCTCCTGAAGGGAGCGTCTTCGCTCCTGAAGACGCTCCCTGCAACGGGAGAGAAACGTTGAGCCAAAAAATGTCTCTCACGCAGTCCAGCCCGAGAACCACTTCTGCATCTCTCAACAGCTGCGAAAGCCTACGATCTACGATAATTGTAATGCTGTTATTGTATTTTGTCCTCTTTCATGTTTTTGTTATATTTTTCAGTGCAAATTGGCACTACTGCTGTATGTAAATAATGCAAATAAACTCATTGCACGTCCCCCCCATTCGCAAACGCAACACGCACGTTGTCCCGCTCATGCAACTCACTTCTCTAAACTCGCGGGAATGCAAACTCCGCAATGGCAGGCAGCTGTGGGCTCGGACTTCTACCAAACCGAGAGGACATTGCACACACAGTGGAGGACTTCAAGTAATCCGGACAGAGGCGGGAACTGAGACAAGGACGAGCTAGCGACGCCTCCGCCAAGATGTGGGAGTCCGGCCCAAGGGACATGGCAGGGGAAGAGAGCGGAAGAGGCTGCCTGGGGGTTAGTATATAATTCAGGGCTCCCATCCCACGCCGTGCCTCTCACTTCGAAGACCACCCGAGTTCTCTTGGCATAAGCCCCCTAATTCCTGCAAAGCAGATATCTGCATTTATTTAGACCACTGCTCATGTATTTCCCGCTATTTGTTTCAACTACCCGTCTTAAAAGAACCGTGCACCATCGCACCCTTCGAGTACCGTGCATGGCCGATGTGGATTCACACCCTCCCACACACCATACCGGTGGCTTCCAGGGTACTCCACTCATATGAACAGTAACTTTCGCTCACGGCTGGATTCGTCTAAGTTGAGTGGCTATCAGGATACCTACCGCGAAAACAGAAAGCATGGCCTAAGGGGAAAGTGACAATCCACGTAATATGCATTGAAATACGAATATGTAAACAAATATCGGTTTTATCACAAAATACGGCGGAGAGTTTGGGTACTTTAGGAACAATTTTCCCCGGGAGGTGACGACTATTCCGGGGGTTATCCAGGCTCCCACCCCATCTTAACATCTGGCCATTGGTCCCCATTCCATTATGCAATTGCACGTAAATATGAAACGTTGTAATGATGAACTTTGTTTTTCATTCGACTTCCACTTACCCTAAGGAGGGAGGAACTACTGCATCCATTCGTGTTGAGTATATTCCTCTTTATTTGCGGTCTTCGAAAGACCTTACCGCCATTTGGCACGCAGCTTCCACGAGGACGTCTCGCTAACGAGCATGTTTACGATTAACAAGTCTGTGGTGCTAACATGTACGTCTTACATTCCAGGAGCGGCCCGTGGGGTTTTTCTGGCGTCATAATCATTGGGTGATCCAATTTGCCAATATGGTTACGATTTGTTCTATAAATATTTACTCGAATATCTGTCTCATGCGTCCGTAAGTCTCGCTTGCCCATTTGTAGCAATTCCCTATGCACCTTTGTCGGTCCCTCCATGATTTTATGCTATCCCCATTCCTTAATTCCTCGAATCGGTCCCAATTAACGGCCGCGGCTAAAAGATGCCTGTGGAGGCTTTATCAGTGACGAGCTATGCAATTGGAGAACCATATAATTACATTGTCCACCAACACTTCCGAAGAAACCTATCTTCGAGACGGAGTTATCGATATTCCTATGTTATTTTGTTCCCAATAAAGTTGAACGTTAGCGTACTCTCCTAGTATTTTGACCGAGTTCCTTGGATTCCATTTTGTCTGTTATGATCATAAATTCGTGTTTCCTCTTCAAGGAAAAAAATGACTCGTTACAATTTTCGTAGCACCGAATTAGGAGGCAGTCAAGCAATTTGGAAGCAACTCTAGACACATATTTGGAGCTGCAGCTGTTCCGTAAAATCACTACAACATGCACAGAAGCCACATAAGTTAGTTGGTTTACATATGTCTAGGAGGAGAATGTTTCCACATTTCATGCAACCCCATGTTTTTCCCAGATTGAAGCAAAAAATTTCGAAATTCGTCAATGAACAGTTGGTCTCATACCGCATAACTGCGCACAGTTGCCAACAATAGTCTACAGTACTTGGATTACAGATTCCCAATCATTTAAAATTAGTCCGTCATCCGCCGACTGTCAAGCAGTGTGCCTCAACGATAGTGACGGCATCAACCTGACGCCGTCTGGCGGTCGCTGCGACTCGCACCCCAGACGGACGCAAATTAGGGAGCACCAGGAGTCTCCGCGGCGGGGTGGGGGAAAGGCACACCCGCACCACCACACTCACCTGGTGGTAGTAGGAGAGGGGCGAGTGGTTGTAGTAGGAAGACACGTTGTAGAGCATGGCAGCCTCCGCCTCCGCCACCCCCTCCGCTCCCGATGGACCACGGCGAGGAGGCCCCTCCACGCCGATTCCCCGCCACGCCACCCCTCCGACACTGCACGCCTCTCCCCCGTCGAGTGGTCAGCAGGCGACCGGCCCACCGCCCCCTCCTCCACCGACCATCACTCACTCACAAGCACACCACGCACCACACCAACACGAACACGCAGCGAGCAACATCCCAATCCAACCGGCGACCCTATCCCGAAAGCCTCTTCAGTGGTGCCGCACCGGTGCCATCGCCAGCAGAACCGCGGGGGACACTCAAGAGCCCCTCTCTCGGGCCAACTACACCACCCTTGGCAATCGGCGATATCGTGGGTGGGATAATGGGGGGAAGCGATAGGGTCTGGGAAGGAGAGGTGCCCGGGGGCACCAACGGGGGGACACGCGAACAGTAGCGGGGAGCCAATAAAAGAGCCGCGATGGACTGCTCGAGGGTGGACGATGCCGGCGGGGCGCCCTCCAAGTGTGGCGCTGAGTAGCGATGGGATGTGGGAATAGCCTTTCACCTCTTGTCCGCTGCGACGGGCCGTACCTTCGACCCAGATACCACGCGCCACGGGCAGCGACTGACTGCGCGGAGGCTGGAGAGATGGGGCGGGGGGTGGGGGGGCGGTCGAGCGTGGCGGTACCCCACGGCCGACGACCGAAGCGGCTCCCCGGGAGCAAGGCCTCCCCTCTCTCCGTGACGTCACCCGCGGGGGATGAGTCGAGTAGAAGTGAGAGGGGGTGGGAGGAGGGTGCGAGCATGCAGATGGGAGGGGGAGGGTGGGTGCTCTGCCTCGCGCGAGACGGCGATGGGTGGGGTTGCACCCGGGAAATCGGAACCGGCCGGCCAATGAGAGAGCACGCTCTCTCGTGTGACGTCACAGAACACGATCCAGGCGGGCCAATGGCGTGGCCTCGTGGGGGTGTCGTACAGCGGAGGGAAGGGAGGGGATCGCACCCCCCCCCCCAGGGGTCGTCCTAAGGGATGAGGACACCACAGAGGGGCCCTCTCGGGATCCTCGTCGCGGGTGAGGGGGCCTTCAGAGGTGCACGCCAAAGGGCCCGCATCAAGTGGTTAGCAGACGTGCACGGAGGGGATGATGGCCAGCGGGCAGAGAGAGGTCTCCACCCGAAAACTAAAGCCTTTGCGCCGGCACCTCTTTGTTCACTGCAGGCGGGTGACGGAAATGGCACCAGCACCACTCACTGGTGGATGACTTCCGCGCGGGGATGGAAGTACACCGCGTGATTTTTCTTCTCTGCCGAAGCAATTCTACGTTTGGTTTGGAGACGGCGTTCCTCATAGATATGATGAGCAACATGGTCAATTTTACAATAACAATAAACGAAATATCAAATTATTTCGAGTTGGCTCCTTGGAGATACACTAACATGCATCTCCTTGGAGATACACTAACATGCCTTCCAAAAGAGAGCACACATTTGAAAACGCACTCTACACGAGCCCACCGGAAGCAAACGGACGAAGCAAAGGGGAAGAACTCTTCGCTGAAAGAATACCTATATCTCGCGTTTAGACTTGAAGAAATGCTATTCATGTGATGAAATTGAAAGTTCTTGATCCAACCAATCACCAAGAGCTAGGTATTTTTTTCGAAATGATTTACGGTTGAAATAATTATTTTATTTGATACATAGTATATTTGCATAAAACATAAATCTGGATAAGATATTTTGGTATTCTCCTTGCGTTAACATTTCTCCGAGTTCTCGATAATTTTCTTACGTTTCATGATTCTGTCTCCATTCATTCCCATAAGAAATACTAATAGCATGGAAATGCATCAATAATTCAAGAGTTTTGCTAAGTGAGAGAGGAGGATCCATCTCCATTCGAGCACCCACCCCTCCCATCAGCCACACGCAACAAGCGCACCAGCACAACCTCAACACCTCTCCCCCTCGCGTATCTCCCTCCCCCTGGTTGCTGTGGATTATTATTATTAGCGGTTATCTATCGACCAAGAATTCGTTTCTGTATTTACCTGGCACTAAACATCACTGTACTTGTATGCCATAAAAACATGACACATAAAACCCTTAAACACCATACTAAATATTACAGTGTATGATTCTTAACCTCTGTATACTTCTTATCTCCCTAAATTCCATCCAAAATCCCCGTTATTTCCTCCCTCTCCCTCGCTTTCCCAATATCCTCCCCTCTATTAGCCTTATGCATGAATCTCAGTATTTCCAGGATCCACTGGTCCTCCCTGCTTCCAATTAATCCCAACATCCGTCTCTCCTTCTATACCATTCCTGGAACTTGATTCTTTATTTCCTTTCCGGTCAAGTTTATAGATGGATTACGTGATCGAAATAATTACTCATCAGAGCATTTTTTTAATCAGCGTATTTACTTAAGGTCGACATTTATGATTTCATATTTGTTACAAAGTTTTCGTCTAATTTCCTTCATCCACAAGGCAAAACGTTTGGGAGGATCATACATTTCCCATTCTAAACAATATCTCGAAATGGATTTTAGTGATGTAGCAGCACAAATCTATTTCAAGCATGGACAAATTGGTCTGAACGATACTATTGGAAAAATATTTGCTTTGAAAAAATTATCTACCGGAAAGAGAAATCTTTAAAAAAATGCTTTAACCTTGCCTAAAATATTACCTTATTTCGAATGTTTCTATTGCTATGCCCCAAATTTATATCCAGCTGTGGCCAAGGAATCTAATGGTAGCCACGCTCGCCAATTTCGTGGAAGGGGTTGGGTGCGGCCGAATGGGGACTTCAACGCACGAATCGCCGAGTGCGCTGATCGCCTTCCTTTCTCGTGGCTGGGGCGCGCTGCCCTCGAGGGACTGACCGTAGCGTGCGTGCACACCCAGGGACACCTCACGCGCCGACGCGAGGCCACTCGCCGGCGGACGCCCTGCCGCAGGATTGCTACGCCGCCTCCGCTAGCTCGCCTGGCCGCCGCCGGTACGCTCGGGGCTCCCGGGCGCGAGTGACGCGAGATCCCCTTGGAACTAGAGGACGGACGACTGCAGGGGAGATGAGGGCCGCCCTCGGGAGCAGGCGCAAGGCCAAGACCGGCGGGCGAACGTAACGTAGTCCTCGACCATGGAGGGCCAATAGAAAATATGACCAATTGCGGGGAGGGGAACTATATCTGTCGAGCAAACTGGAAAAGAGAATGGGCTCCAGTCTTCTCGATTGATATTAACGATATACTATATCTACCAACCTTTGAGCAGAGATATTAAATACAAAATTGCATACATACAGACCACATTCCACGCAGCTGGGCTACTCTTTCTCTCAACTGAACTTAGGAATATATTTGGTCTTTATATAAGGGGCAATGGCTGGAATCAAATCTTATAAAATGTGCAGTAATCAACTGGCTAATTTATTAAGGGTTGAATTAAATTAAATGGAAAAAACACACTTATGAAGTGCATTTAGACATGTTAAGTATAAATACCGATTATGAGAATAGAAGTGTCCTTCTTTTAAAGAAATATGAATTCTAGCGTTGTAGGAAAATGTAACATACAAGAGCATATGTATATTTTTGCATTAGTGTACATGTACACAATTGGAATATACCGAAAGTAATTGGGATCCATTACGAAAAGTATCATGGAACTTATTGCTCAATTATATTTAGGAAGTAGAGCTGCCGAACGTGTTCTTTCCTCGTGTTGTTGGGGCGAATTTTGTGAGGAAAAAATAATTTCTTCTATCGCTATACTCTGCAATCAATTTCTCTTGACTTCTCATCGTGGTCTCGCATTCCAATGCCATTATTATTATCAATGTTAGTCTATCGATTAAGGCCGGTTTCAGATAGACACCCTGATTAACCAGCGGTACTATACTAGTCCTTAACTAACACGGCACTCGGAAGCACATGGCGTTAATCACAATAATGTGCTAAATAATTGGCATGGCGTAGATGGGAATTGGGCTATCTAAAATGTCAAGGTAAATAGAGAAGAAATCAACACACTCCGGTTTACAGATGACATCGCAGTAGTGGCGGAAACGCGAGAGGGCCTGCAAGCGTTGACGACTCGTGAACTTTCCAGAAAAATGGCGACTTCCGATCCCATGTTCTTCAGTATTGGTCCTGGGATTCCTTCCGATCATAAGTATTTGAAAGCTCTGATAGGATGTTGTTGTTTGACAAATCCCTTAGCGTCTAAGTTAAGTCATTCAACGGTTCAATTTCGTCAAGATGCTCAACCGCTTCCGAGCCATCATTATTGTACGTACTTTCAGAATACCTGCTCAAGACGATTGCTTTTACGAAACCTTGGCTTTACATTGCCATTTCCATCTTCCAATGACTCTCAAAGTGTGAGATATACCTCGCAGCAACATAGTCTAGATGTTAATGCCATTAGGTTTCATTAAGTAATTCTCCCATTATTTTTGTATTTAACCAACGGCAGAGTGTGAAATATTTGTAGAGTGTGAGCATTCGTTGAAGTGTTCTTACCCTACTATAAACTTCAGCGAATTTACATGAAATATTTTTACGTTTTGGACCATGGTTTGTAATTTCTTCTGTTTCCTCCGGACCCGTATAACTTCATCTGTCATAAATAACGAGTATCATTGTCACTGTTTCGGAGGACTTCGGTGGGCATGAGCGTATCGATTCCATGGCGTACCACTTCTACGCACGCCTTCTTCAGGTGCGACGTCGTCAATAGTTTGGCTATATTGGCCAATTGTTTTCCAGTAGAATGCCGAATTTCGGCATTCTACTGAAAATACAGATGTCGTTTCGGCCTCAATATAATCCCGTACGTCGTTTTAAATTGGGCAAATACTATTATTTTGTAGTCTCCGTTTGAGCTAGGTTTTGGATGGACACAGACTGAACACAGCGGCATTTCATAGCCTCGCCTAAAAAGACACAGCCTGATCTCCCACAAGACTCAACACGATAAACTGTGCATCAATGTCGCCTCCGCTCGACCTCCCTTCACTCCGTTCAATACTTACTTATTCCTATCCTTAAAATTCCAACAGTGATTTTTACACCAAAATCGGAGATGGCTCATCACTTGGCGATAGATCACACATCCCATTGACGGTCGTAGTGCTCCAGCAGTGCTAATTAGATAGTGCCCACATGAGTTTCCAAGAGAGTTAAGACTTCAAAGTATGACAGAATCATGAAGTCAGTAGAACGACGATCCACTTGGTTACATGAAACACAAGAAAGGGTACGTTTTCAGTGTGATAGCAGGGACTTTGCGTGGAACCCCTTCGGTCAGAGAGCGGAAGGGGAGCACAGGAACGCAAACAAGAGGCCATTGATTGATTTGCGACATCGGCCGATGAGACCACCCGAAAGACCGAATCGGCAATGATGATGGTGATTGCAATCGCAAATCGGCCGTCGACGCCACGCAACGCCATGAGGGCGGCCTTTCATCGCCCCCGGGGCCTCAGGCGGCGCGCCCATTCAAGCCGCGGGTCCGAGGCGAGGGCGCCGCCACTAGGGGGGCGCATGGGGGCGGAGAGGGCGGGGGCGACCTCCGCTAAATTTGGGGCGGCGTCGGCCGTGTGGCGTCGATGCATGCCCGCACAATGGTGGGGGCAAGATGCGGTCGGGGCGAGTGGCGCTGCAAGACAAAGGAGAATGGCACCATCAAACCTCCCGCATGTCTCCACGCCCCCCACCGCCCCCATCACCGCGGCGGCGTCCCCCCTTGCCCGTTCCCTTTCCACCCACGCCGCGAGAACCGGAGGGGGGGCGGGGGTGATGCCACACCCCTTGGGGAGGGGACGGGGCTTATATCCCCCGAGAGGAGCGCCCTGCCCTGTAGTGAATGACCTTGGTTCGAGGGCACTCAAGAGTGACTACTTAAGAAGCGCACGAGCAAATAACAAAACAAAAATAAAATTCCAAACGGAATAAAGTTTACAGGGAAAAACAAGAAAACAAATGCAGCAATAATACTAAGATAGGATATATTAAACTCTTTTTTTTAAACTTTTAGGAAGAAGATGAAATGGATTTCGTAACATTCATTACATTTTATTGAAATCGTGCAAGGGGCATTTGATTGACAAATAATTTTTATCGTGCGATTTGAGAGATAAATATTTAAACAAATGAGGGCACAAGAAATAACAACACAATAAACTCAATTTTTCATTTGAATAATTTGAATATATTAGAAACTACAGAGCGCAAATGTTAAATTTGATAGAGTACTTTTTGCTACAATTTCGGAATGTAAATATTATTCGCCTTGTCCGGGATTCGAACCCGAATCCCTCGACCACTGCCCAAGTGCTTTAGCTAGTTAAGCTATCGAGGGCTCCTCTTAAACTCTGAAACTTTGGGGTGTTTTAAAGGAACAAGATACTGTGACGAAATACCGTACATACAATGTCACAGGCATCCGTAGTCGTACGCGAAGCGCCACAGTCCACGAGGTTAAAGCCAATTTTAAACACTTACGCTTTTTTTACCTTTGACAAATTCCAAGAGACTGTGGGAGATGCCACGTCAGTAACTTTTGATTGAGTCATCCGCTAATATGCATTTCAATGCATCAATTTCAGAGAGTAAAATATCATTCGCCTTGATTCGTACATACATGTGTGAGTAATTCATATAAAGCGTGTATTGGTGATATTTCATCTTAAAACCTATCCGTGTTGACTACTCTTACCTTTCCAGTGGGTGGACTGAAGTGTGATAACTTCGAAAATGTTCGGCGGAGGAGAAATAGTATTTCAAATTAAGTGATTCGGAGAAAGGGATCATAAAAATATGGCATAACCCGTCACTATGGTAGTACCAGTAGTCAGGGTGTTGGGGTAGGGCGAGCGGGGAAGGACCATGCAACCAACCAGATGGACCAATTGGTGGCTGCCGATTACCATTTCACCCTTCCGATCACAGTAGAGCCAGATGCCGGCGATGGAATCACTGGATGGGATGGAGCGTCAAATTAATATTACAACGGACTAACCATTTCAAAAGATTCTCATCTCAAAACAACATAACGGATTTAATAATCGGTGAAAATTTCGATGTCCGCTCTATTGATTGAAGCACTGCTTTGTTAAAACTGGGGGTAAAGACAAGGAAATCTGCGAGTCACTTTTGTATTCTCCTACGTCGAACACCTAACATCAACTAGTCACTTCAACGAACGCCTAGTGACAATGACATCCTTAACATATTCATAATAAGTTAGCTGAAAAGGATGACAATTTATAAAATGTCAAAGAAATTGAGAACCGCAGAATAGCAATCTTTCGACAATGTAGTCAGAAGTCCTAAGAGTTAAAACTATGTTCAATTATTTAAAAAAGGAAGAATTCAAACATGAGCTATAGATATCCTCCATCGAATTTACGTAATTTATAAACGCCAAAATAATGTGCGTACGTGGAATTATTTTCTCGGGATCACATGGCATACAGTTAATGCTCCCCAAACCCAGTCTGATGCGACATCATAGTGCTAGTCGACATTACTATATACACACTACTATATTGTATACTAAACTATATACTATGCTATAAACACACTACATTCCGTCCGGGTGGGGTGGTGGTAGTGGTGGTCACCACACCACTACCGCTATATATTACAATTGGGAGTTGAAATGAGTTGTGGAGGGGTGAGACTTGAGTTGTTTGCGTGGAAAGAGAAGCTTACAGGCTATTCTAAAATTAAATACAGAATATTTGATCACGGATATTTATAATTCACACACACACACACACGCACACACATTTTTCTTTTCATTTTTAAAACTTTTTTATTTAGTACATATATAGATGTATATTTATATTATTTTGTTTCACTTTTTTGTTTTTTTTTATTTTTAATAAACACTGGATTTTTTAAATTGTTGATTTATTTGTTTTTACTTATTTATTATGATTAATTTTAATGATTACACACACACACACACACACACACATATATATATATATATATATATATATATATATATATATATATATTTATCTCTATAATGCTAAAATACATAATAGTTTACACTCTCTGATCAGACGAACACAAAATAATAATATGTTTCACAGTATGGTCTACTTTAAGAGACACATCGTTGAGATTTTAACACTTAGAGAAATTTGAGTTATCTTTGTTTAGCAGGTCGTAAGAGCAAAGAAAAATGAAAAGACAGACTCATAGGCGAGTAATTTGCTTGGGCAGTCTTACTGTAGTTTGATGTGAAATGTCCTAATCCCAGATTCGTACGTGTTAGTAGAGGGTTTTTTGAGTAGAGGGTTAGTAGAGGGTTTGCGGGATGTGTTTATTGAAATTTTTCAAGATGTTCTTTTAGAAACGAGGCGATGGTAGTTAGCGTGTGGGCGGAGCGCACATGCTGCATGCGTGTCAATCCTGAGAGTCTCCGGAGAAAGCTTACTGTTTTGTTCTGGAAAGATTCCAGTTTGGTTTTCCCAATTGATTTATTGTTGGTATAAATTTCACCCCCGTATCGTAATTTGGGGGCAAATTATGGCTTTGTAAAGGCACATATGTGCCGTGAGCGACAAAGGAGAGTTTTCTCGAAAGAGGCTTATCATTCTATTTTTGGCAACGTGTGCAGCACGGATTCGGTCTTGTAAGTGCGCCTGATAGGTGAGTTTCCGGTTTAATACCACGCCTAGGAAACGATGGCTAGTGGCCCTTGGGATCAGTGTTGCTTTTGATACACGGTGAGTTGTGTCTGTCGTGTTTGTGTCCTTGTTCGAAGTCTACGCGTGTGCTTTTGGAGCCGTTAATTTGAATTTTCCATGTTCATGTCCAACGGTGTATTTGCGTTAAGTGGCTGTTCAATCTCCTTATGTCCATGTCGGAGGACCTTGAGGTGGAAGGACATGGATGCATCGTCTGCATACAAGTGTAGTTGCGGGTATCGAGAAGTAGGTAGGCCGTTTACGTAGATGTCGAAAAGAAGAGGGCTAAGCAGGGAGCTTTGCGGAACGCCAGCAGACGCAGGACGCACCGATGACAGGGCCAGTCTATCGGCGTTACGGAAGAGGGGTGAGGGAAGTCATTTTTATGTAGTTTATAGATAAGCCTAATGTGCCACACTTTGTCGAATGCTCGAGCGACATCAATGAATACAGTGTCTGTGGGCCGACGTAGGGTGAAAACTTGACCGATTGACTCCACCAGGCAAAGGACCTGATGGATTGCGGAGGTGTGAGCCGATAGCCTAGTTGCTCTGGGCGAAGGATCTAATGCTCATTCCCACGAAATGTATAAAAGAGGTCAAGGGGCCGGCACTGCCGCGGGGAATCTACGAAATCCTTTGAATGCTTAAGGCTTCGTTACGCTATAATGAAAATTACGCCATTGGTGCCTCCAACGACAGACGTGGTGCGTTTATTCATTGTTATTAATAACCGACCACCGAGGAAATTCGATTCGAAGTGCCATCGTGCCACGGTGCTCAGCGGCGGCCCCGTCGCGTCTTAGGGCCCGTCGGGAAGGAGGTGACGATGCTCGGGGAGGCGAGGCACGGGTGCCCTTCGGTGCATGCCGACAGCATCGGGACCCCGGGGCGAAAGCGGCGATCACGGGGGACAGTTGACGGCTTGAAGGCGGGACGAACTGCCGACGCTGCCAGCGGCGCTCCTGAGGAGATTTTAATATCCGTGAAGATTCACGCGCAGGGCACCATTCCACCCGCCGCGTCTGGGGGTGCCGACCGATATGAGGCTGACCACACGCGGCTGGTTCCCTGGGAAGGATTGGAGCCGAGGGGGAGGGTGAACCAGTCTTCGGGAAGGGAGCGACTCCCTCGAACAGGAGGCGAAGTATCGCATGTCACGGCAAAGTATTGTAGGTTAGTATCGGACGCCCCCTTTCAGCTCCGGCGACCAATGTCGAACCTAAGCTACCAAAAACGTATTTTTATAAGGTAAATATTTAATTATTCAGTCAAAAACAGTAATTACTATATGATATTTCCATGCAAGTATGTGTGCGAGTGCTTGTGATTACGAGAGAATCTATACTCACATGCACATACGTCTGTGCGTATATGGTTCGTGCTCTACCACCCCCGCCATGCGCCCTTGCGGTGTATTTTGTAGATGCAGAAACCGGGAATCATGTGATGTGATACTCAACTTGTCATTTGACGACTCATTGCGTCATGTTGTAAACAAACAAACGAAAGGGAATACAATTTGAGATCTTTTAGCGACTAGTCACCCCGGTGTGTTTACACATAACGATGCACTATATTATGGATGTGGCGATTATAAGACCATGTTTCTAAGTCAAGACGACAAAGGAAAATATTGTGCAGCCGAAATGAAAATTGTACTTTCAAAGAATGTGCGGTTGAACCGAAAGAAAAACTTGGCAGATTTTTAGACAGCGTACGCCGGGAGGACGTTGAAAGGAAGTCCTCAGATACAGTACACAAAGAAATCGACACGTTCATAAGGTTCTAAAATAAAAGACGATAGGTAGTAAAGACCCACATCGGGAAAGCAGTTGAGTAAATGGGCCCAGTAGAAATGGGAAATTACAAACCATGTTTAAACTCGCGAGTAAACTGTAATAAAAACTCGCTAAATTTCACAATGAAAAATACTTCAACCAGTGTAGCCAGACAAATAATATTTTTCCCTCTATTCTACGCAAATTTAAAAAAAAACTGGGTGAAGTACTACATAAAAAACCAAAGACATTTTGATATTACGTACGGAAAATTAATTTGCGATTTTCTTTCTTGACAGTAAACGTTAAACTATAAAATTCCTGAGAATAAACATTAAGATGGAGACATGGCTGTCTTCGGTGGCGGCGGGGTGCCGTCTCCGCCCGTCAATCTTAAGGTCGCGGGTTCGAAACCCGCTTTGGAGTTTCTTCTCCGCCTAGGGTTCGAGTGTTTGTAGTTGTCTTTATTATTATTAAAAATCCGACGTAAAGGCCAAAAGATGAGGTTTTTTTCCGATTAGTATTGAATAATAAAAGTAATATTTGATGAAATAAGTTCAGGTCACGAGAAAGTGGCTCCTGGCGTGCCGCAAGGAAGCACGATCGGTCCCTTCTTCTTCTCATTCACATCAAAAGCACTCAATGTCAAGTGAGCAGCAAAGGCAGATTGTTAGTATAATAAAGCCTTTGTATTAGGGCGACTTCACCTTGATATTAGAGCGAATGTTTGGGAAACTTCGCAGAGCTGAGCTACGGAATGAGATATGGTGCCAAGGAAAGCCAACTGCTTCGTGGTGACTCTTTGAACGAAGGAATAGAACGCGTCCCACCGGGAGACCTTTTTTGGGAAATACGAGACTGGAAATAAGACGATACAGGCGCGACTTAAGCATTTGCAAATGTACAAATCGTTCAGGTTTAATGATGATATAGATGGAATAATCCCAGTGCCACATCATCACATCAACAGTGAGAGGCACGACCATGGGAGTTCTACATTAGCAGATACTCTCAATTAAATACGGCGCCACCATAGGAAACAAGGCAATTGGAATTTAAACGAAAGAAATGCCCGGGTATGAAGTTTTTGGAATGGGAGTAAGAATATCTGCAGCATAAAAAAAATAAGGAAATAGAAACCGTAGATTTAATGACACACAAAGGTGATAATCTTAATCACGACCTCTCTTGTGTACATATATACAGTGAATACGCCGATGAATACCAGAAAATTCAATTTTATGACGAGAGTTCCGAGAAATTCGACGAGAAATTGAAATAGGCACTTTAACAAGTTTGGTCGGGGCTCATCGAGAATAGTCTGCTGGTCGGTCGGATTGATCGCCCAATCAGAGCGTGTGCAACGAAGAGAAGGCGAAATCGAAAACCTAGATCGTGTTACGATACGACGATAAACTTACAGGTATTTCGGGTTTGGATTGTGAGAAGAATTAGGATGGCATTCATTCACGGACAAAAGCACAAAATTATAGATGCAATCTTTCACATAAATTGAAAGCGTGTTTTATGAATGATGAGAAAAATGTAATCAACCCAGTAGAGGTAATTAAAAATAGTTTAGGGTATTTCCACAAAGTAGGAAATTTCGGGTACCACCAGTTCACTCCCGAACGGTTTCACGTACTTTTGAACTCTCTCTTCAAAGCGCATTTAAACTTTCCCTAACAATACTTATTTATTTATTTTGCATTAGTCCGAAAACAGCACTTCGACCTTGACATCGGACTTTGGACATTTACATAACGATTTGACAATTACATACACCCAAGCCCTAGGTGGAGGAAAAATCACCTTGGCGGGAGATGAACCCGCGACCTCTGGGTTGGCAGACGAGGACGTTCAAGCCCCGTCGCCGGTACTTGTTTGCTATCGGTCTCGTTGACACAGAAAACATACATTGAACTAACAAATTTAAAACGTTATTTTTCCCACGATAAATAAGGGATCAGAATAAATAATACAATGTCTGAGAGTAGCAGTATTTACTATTGCACCCCTTGGCGCTAGTAAGCAATTTGCAGAAATTATTTCCAACGTTTGCCTTACACTTGTATCACTTCCCTATTAGCGACTGAATACTTAATTTTAATACTGCGTGCTCATCGTGGAATCCTGCCCTGCCCCACACACCATGGCTTTTAGGGAACCATTTGGTACTTTCGAGGCCGAGCGGCATCTGGCGGAGGCGACCGCGTCGTGCTCTTTGGATCTTCCGGTAGCAACGGACGAGGCGAGAGGACGCGACACGGCGGCGTGCGGGGGGCACTACTGGAGGCGCGAGGGCAATATGACTGAGTCCCTTTCGCCGTGGTGCCCAGTGATTTCTTCAGCTTGCTTAATTAGAGGCGATGGTGCCGCCATCAGCCGCCCATGGTGCAACTGCGAAACCTGAGATACTCCAGTCGCCGCCAGGGGTATTACTTATAATCAATCACTCCATTATCGTTATTGTGCCTAGTCAGAATACATATCTACGCTGTAAAATGAAAAATCCGAAACCTTGTTAAACAGAAATAAATTGTAGTGTTCAACCGAAAGAAGACAGAATTTCAAAGATATTCCCAAGTGAGACATTGGGCCCTTTGCATTGAAAATTACCCTTATGAGGTAAATCAAGGAATAAAATAACACGAAGGAATAGAAGGAAAACGAAGACTGAGAAAAGAAGAGCGCTGGCCACTTGTTCGCAGGGAGATGTTATCTCTCAGTGCGTCATTGTATTGTGTACTTATTGTAATATTTTGAATGTCCTTATTCATTGTGTAAAATAATGTAAATCCGGCTAATTAGCGCGCATATAATCTCTCTGCGCATTATTATATCATGTATTTATTGTAATATTTTAAATGTTCTTAAATACTGCGAAAATTAATGCAAGTCCAGCTGACTTAAGAGCTCAAAGGGGAAGTGAGCATTTTGCAGAAATCCCCAATATTACCTGTTGTATAATACCTCATGCCAATAAAGAAATTTCACCCTGGGGTAGTTACACCCCTAATGAAAAAAGTACGAGATAATAGTTATTGGAAAGATAATCTAAATAATTAAATTCGCAAGAAGTAGGAAGGGTAAGATAAACATTTAAGTAGAAGGTAATAAATTAGGGAATGTGTAGCAGTTGGGTAGTGGTTTGGAGGGAAATGGGCGTAGTCATTGCGGGGGGGGGGTTGGAGAGGAGTGGTAGCGAGAGCGAAAGAATATTTTGTAAGCAGAAGTAATTTGATGACAGGTACGTTTGCTAAAAAAAGAAAAGATTAGCAGAGAAGTTTATTTGTCAGTGTCTCATTTTTGGGATTCGTTCAGTTGCGCTGAATTGATCCCATACATTTTACTTTGCGGCAAGAGGAGGGTAGATTGGAGAATTAACGAGATGTGGGATAGGAGAGAAACTGAAATGTACGTAAGCTGGGTAGGTTGAAAGGCATAATGACCAACTCGTAAACGTGGAAACAGGATTGATTTCGAAACAAAATTCGTGCTTCGCACATTTCCACAATTTTGGACATTTTGATGCAAGACTATGGTTTCGACGATCAACGTCATCTGCAGTTTGCGTCAAAATGTAAAAAATTGTGGATATGTACGAAGCACGAATTTTGATTCGATATTTTAGTAGCATTAATAAAACAAACGCTATGCGATTATCCAGAAAGAAAAAGGCTAAGCTAAACATTAAAATAGGAGGGGAAAAAGTAGAGCAGGTAGAACAGTTTACATATCTCGGAAGTGATTTGGACCCACACGGTCAAAGTAGTAGGCACTTAAGGAGAAGAATTGCGCTAGGCAAGGTGGCTTTCTCCAGGAAGAGGGAGTTGATGACGGGGACGTTGAGTAGAGATGTTAAGACAAGACTCGTAAAAACTCTGATATGGAGCTATTATGTACGGTGCGGAAACGTGGTCACTGGAGCAGGAGGATAGACGTAGATTGGAGGCTTTTGAAATGTGGGTGTGGAGAAGAATGGAGAAGGTGAAATGGACTGAAAGGAAAACAAATGAGGAAGTACTGGAGATGGTGGGTGAGAAGAGGGGTTTGTTGAGAGAAATCCTATGGAGGCAGGAAAAATGGATGAAGGGCGAATTGAGCGGTAGTGGAATGTTGAAGAAGGTAATAGAGGGGAGAATGTTGGGCAAGCGAGGAAAGGGTAGGAACAGGATAGGGATGTTGGACGGGATGAAGGGAGGAAAGAAACACACAGAGATGAAGAGGCACCTGGTGTAGATTAGGTTGCTGGATTGTGTTTTGTTTGGAGTCGCAAGTTATTTATTTGATAGTTGTGTCCATCCAAAAACCTACCTTAACTGGAAAATTACCTAATAATAATAATTAATAGTAGCAGGTTTCATAAAATCACGCTGGAAACCATCAATGGGAAATAGGATGCTGCAGGTGGAAATCCGGAGGGGGGGAAGAGAGGCGTGCGAAGGAAATGGTGAGCGAATGGACTCAATAATGATAAGAGGAAAGGGGGCCATTTTGTGGAAGGATGAGAAGTAGGAAGCGTGAAAAACCTAAAGGTTAAACGGAAATTAAGCAGGCTATGCGACACAAAAGGGTGAGATTATGCACAACCTATGTTTAGCAACAATTACTCACAAAACCTACGGTTGATATCGATAATCAACACCTTGTTAAGATTTCTTCCAATTGGCAGTATCTTTCGATGTCTATACTTTTTAGCCGTACAGTAGACTGACTATATTGAATATTATTTCCTTAAGCCGCAAAGGTTTAAACAAGGAAATATTAAGGAAATTGTTGAGGAAATATTTTTTAATATAGTCTAAAAAGACGCTGTATGAAGCTCAATTTATCCTTTCCATTAGCCGTACAATATTATTTGAGTGCGCAGATGAGGCCCGAAGGAAGCTTCGCGCGCCTTCCGCAGCACTCCACACGGATTTCCATTCCACGTGGACCCGCTAAACGCCCATATGATCTATCTAGCGCGATGAGAATATTTAGAGCAAGGGCCCCCACAACAAATATTCGCATTGGGTGACGCTCTGGACCTCGGTCCTTGATGGCCAGACTTGGAGCAGATCCAACAAACCGTTAGGAATGAAAAATGCTTCAAATTGAGTTGAGATACTTCGAAATGTCTTTGTTTACGTTTGGTATGGGGAGCCTTTTCTTTTCCCGCTCGTCCTCGCTTGGCTGGGGCTCACGAAAGGCGCATCCGGAACACCTAGACGGAATCTCCGTTCGAGGAATTAGATACTTCAAATGAAAAAACAATCGTCGGAACCGCAAAAATGATTACGAAAAGAAATCAAGGGCATTCTCGGAGAGGCGAACTGGAGTCCCTGTCGACACGAAAAAAACAAGCGACGTAATGACAGACTCTTTCCTGAATGGTACCGGGAACTCGAGTTCCTTGCGACACCATAGAAGGAATTATTGTTAACTCACTCGATATGTGGGTGTATTAGACCACCCGGATGATAAAATAAGAGAAATGCAAGCTGCGACACAGATGGATCTGACTCCTCGATCCAGTGCGAATCGCGATCACAGAACAAATTAATTTCCACCGCCCGCGCACATCACCCAGGGCCCTATTACGAGTTTGCCCGCGATGGCGAGGGCGCATGCGCGATTTACGCACGCACCAGGGGTGGGTAGAGGAACCCCGGGGGAAGTGCGGGCGGGGTCCACCGCGCACAGTGGGGGCGGGGGAGCGCGTGCCGCTCCACGAGCGGCACCACCGGCGCCGGGTGCGAGCCGGAAAGAGGAGTCGCGGGGGCACACATTTTATTGACGCGGAGAAAAGGAGAGCGGCGGCGGTGGAGTGGGGGCGGGGGGGGCGGAGTGGGGGCGGGGGGAGGGACCGGGGGAAACCGTCCCCCACGGTGGAGGTGCGCGCGGACCCGTCTCTGGGAGAAAGGGCGGCAGGGAGGGGAGAGTGGATGGAAATAAAACGAGGGGACGAGAGATGGAAAGGGGGCGGGAGGGGGGGAGACACCCTTTCAGCCAGCCTCTCTCTCTCTCTCCCAGCCGCTATCGGATTTCAAGCCAGAAACCCACGCAGCCACCCCCTGCCATCGCCTCCCCCTCCCACGGGCACACGGGGAAAACAAAGGCATTTCCACACACTGGCACTCACTCACGGCCCCCTTCCCTCCCGCCCCCGCAGAGGGGGCGGGCGGGAGTCGCCGGGGGCGGAGGGGAGAGGAAGGGGCCGAGAGACACCAAAGTGGTGTCGTACCCAACCTGGGGAAAGGAGATGGACAGGGAGGACGGCTTGTATTTGTTATATAGAACGAAATATTGTTCAAAACGCCAAGAATAACTGGCGTTTCTTTCATGCATTGAAGAACTGCTTAGGATATCGTTCAATGCCTGCGAATTTTGGAGGTCACCCATTTCCGCACAGTGTGGTTGTTCAATGTCTTCGGCCAATTTCACTGATTTCGGTGGATTCGATTACACCGACGGGCGTTTGCATGGAACTGGCGACCCAAGGAATAAGAATCAAATTGATGTCGCTTCGTTGTTCCGCTTTTCGGAAGAGAAGGAAATCTATCTGAGCAGTCGCCGGAACACAGCCCATTTGGAAATTGTTTGTTGGGGGTAGTTTTGGATTAGAAATTATTTTCATAATAATACAGGCTATTTTGCTGGAAATGATTAGTCTGATTCCCTAAAGGGCTGCCTTTTTAACTGACCATTGGAAAAAATTGATTACCGGCCTACAACTTTACGGACAATAATCGTTGGGTGAAAATTAAAGAAAATACATTAAAACGCGTCATTTCCATGAATTCGACGGCCTATACGTCATATCCGACGACGGATATAACGTTAACTGCGTCACCAAGCAGTGTCGCCATATTGAAGATGGAATAATGTTTTAATCGGACAACGTCACGATAAATTTTACAAAATTTGGACAACAAACAATCCCTCTGAACCGCTAAAGACTTCTGATACATTAACTTGCCACAAATGATAATTACAAATCAGAGCAGACTCTGTTGACAGCCGGCAATCACTCGGTGGAGGAGGGCACGACGTGATGAGGACTTCCGTCGATACCAACCGGCGACCATTCGTCGTGGATGCCCGCCATGGGCCCCGGAGTGAGCATAAACACATTCATGCCACCACGCTAAGTACTGATGTGTGGCAGGGGTTGCATCCACAACAAGCATGCACAGTATGCGAAGCAGTAGGGCTAGTAGTTACCTACATTTTTATCCCATGAAGTGTTGATTTACAAATTCATTTAATGTGGATATCAAACGATTCCAAGAAGATAAGTCTGCAAGTGTAAAGCATATCTTTATGACCTTGAGTGCATGTTCTTCTGGTCCACAATCAAAGGGTCATTTCCCAATCTTCAGCCAATGGACCCGTCTACAAATTCGTCAGCGTTGCTGTCACTCAACCGCATCGCCTGTCCTCACTAGGTGGTCGCCACCTCCGATTGAGTGGTTAGACAAAGTGCGGCCCGTTGGGAGAAAGGAAGCCACGCGGCCCATTCGTCACGTGGCTTCCAACAGACACGCGTGCGACGGAGTAGACGCGTGCGTGGGAGGCGTCGTCGGCGAGAGGCGCAGGGCCCGCGAATCGCGGAGTGCCCCGGGGGGGAGGCAGAGTGGGCCCCCGGGCTCCGTCCCTCCCCCTCACCCGGACTGGAATCACCTCCGGGGCGAGGGCGTGGTCGCACGACTATATCAGGCGCGTCAAACGAATCCGAGGATTGCCATTTCGCAGAGAGCTATGCGAACAATTATTTGTAAGAAGCTTCGCTGGAACTTCTCTACCCTAAACGTTAATTTATGGGTTTCTCTTTCCATAATTTTTCTTTAGCGTAGACATTATAATGAAGTTCGCAGCACAGACGGGTAGGTAGAGTTGAAAGGAATCCGAATGTCAACAACGGCAACAAATGAACAGGGCCCAAAACTGGACCTGGGTCACATAGCCACCCAGTTGCAGATTCACGCGTGACCAACACTAACATCTTCGTATGCATTATCGCAAGAGATATTATTATTTTTTAATGGTACTCCACCATTTATGGAAGGATTTGGAAGGGCACGCACTCTAAACCCCACTTCACCTGCAAGCATCAGCTAACACGACGCAAGGTGACAGCCCACTTGGGAATGAGCCCTCCTTCAGCTGCGCGTGCTTCCGCCCGACGGCCACGCCCTCTTTAAATCTCCTTCGCCGCTCACTCATCGTTTTCCTTTGATTCGATCGGCACTCGAAGTGTCCAAGAACCTCTTTTCCCTCCCCGCGCGTGCGGCCCCTTGGGCGGGGAGGCCAGCAAACGCGGCCCCCTCGATTTCCACCAACGGCGGATCTAGGAGACTTCCGAGGGGGCGTCGGATACTCCAACAGCCAATCTACCGATTATCCATCGCCATACCTTAAAACTTCCACTGAAATGCTTTCAGATATCATTTATGACATTCGCTTGGACGTTATATTGAAAAAAAAGGCTTTAGCTGTTAAATTACCTATTTTGTAATTATTGTTCTACGCATACAATAGAATTGTAGCTCATCTCATAATGCTAAGTTCCGGTAAATTTCAAAATTTTAAATTTAACCTTCCACACGAGCGACATCAATAGGGTTTCTGTTTCGGCACCCCGCGTCCGAGAATGCGCGGCTCACCTCCTCCAGCCATCCACCCCCCCCTCCACATCCTTCCACCACATCGATCTCCAATGCACTCCACGCAATTCCCCTCTGCAGCAATCATTTGCTTGCCTCGCCCTCCTCATTCATACTTGTTTTCTCCATTCCTTTCGACATACCTTCATCCTCCCGCCGTCCTTTCCGTCACACCACAGATTTCCAAACCATATCGCACCAGTCAACATGCAGCCAAATGTATTACTACAATAACGTGTACACGTGAACACCTGATATGAGGCGAGGCAACCAAATCACGCAACTTATAACGGAATGCATGGAAGAGTTGTCTAATGAACCGAGGTCTGTCCCACAGGTAGTTGGACCTATTTTTTCCCGGATAAACGGGTGACGGTTTCATTGGCTTGGTTCGAGGGAGTGGAGTCTCAGGAAAGACTGGAGGCCATTGGCGGTTGGCTCCCAGCCTTTCAGGAATGAGGACCGTTCGTTTGCGAAACCCCTACAACGTGACCTCGTTACGCTCCCCGTCATGAACCCATTATTGGAACGGCACTATGGTATCAACATTTGCGTGAAACTGGGCAAAACCGGGAAAGAGACTCATGACATACTCGAGGCAGCTCATGGCGATGACTCCATGGCTATATTGGTTTTTGTTTGAGTGGCACAAGTTGCTTAGGGAGGATAGAGAAGATGGTGTGTTCACATAGATTTAGCATCTCTAAAAGTGATGTGTATCGAATTGTGAGCGTAAACAGACGATGCCCCACCAGACATCCTCATCTTCCCCCACCGCTTCAAATCCGTTCTGAAAGGACCTCACCACGGCTCGGTAGAAGGGTTACTTCGTTAATCCGCAATTCCAGAAGGCGTACGAGGAGTGGAAAACCCACTGGCGGCGGTGTGTGGACGCACCAGGGTCCTAATTCAAGGGCTTTTGAGTGGATGTTTCAATCCTGGTAATATATTTTTTTAATCGACTCAGCCCTGCTACTTTGGGGGCAGACCTGGTAAACAGCCTTCATACATTCTACAACCTTTTCTTGGATCCCGGCTTTGGCCCTGCAAATCTGGGATCCAGATAATCCACTCTTCTCGCCGCTGTCATCAGACCAGATATCCTCGAGGCGGGACTCAAAGCCACGACCTCTGGGTTAAAAGGCAAACACTTTAACCACCGAATGAATAAATTCGCGATATTTATAAATAATACCGAAAATTCTACTGCGTTACTATCCAGGGCGGATTTCACTCGTACACATTTACCCGAAGGATTTGTCAATTAAAATTCGCAGCATACCCCTCTAATCGTTGAAGACTGAGGGGAGAACTAAAAATTAGTGGTGGGATTAATGGGAAAACACCCCGCGGTCGGTGTTCCTTACTGCATGATACTACTAACCCGATGTGTGAATATTCACACGCCGTCGGGCTTAGTACATGGGTGAGCTCTACCATCACCTACTAAACCGACCTTCGGGTTGATTACTGTGCTTATTGTTTTTTTACAAACACACAGGTAGCGATGTGAGTGAAAGAATGTCAAAATATAGATGATTAATTACTTTCTACGAGTACTTACTTCCTCGTACTTTCGTAATTAACCATTTATGGAAGGGGTCCAGGGGGTTTTTCAATTGCTGCAGCCGAAAAAAAGAAGAAAAGACTGAATAGAAATCCCGACTATTGTCATTAGAACGTGTGGACAAAAAAGTGAGCGGATGGTTCCAAACAGCTTCCAAGTCCGATTCCTGAATTAAGATCACTCCCATTGGTTTTACATTGGCGGGTTGTTCGTTTGGGGTATACTTTATAGTAATTTGCTTAGCGATTCTTATGAATGGGTGGAGGATAGGTTAGAGGCTCAAGTCCATTCGGATATTTTCGTTCCTGATGAATCACGGCGCGCCTAATATTTCACTGAGAATTGGGTATTCCGTCGTTTCGGCTCAAGACTCGCGCGCGTCGGCTCTACACGGCGCCATTCCCGTGTCACGCGGAGGCGAGGCCGTCGGGGTCGCGAAGGCACAGAATCCGCATTTGAGGAACGCACCCCTCCCCTCGCCCAACGCCCCATCTGCGGCGACGCCCCGAAACTGCACCGACCCCCAATGGAACGGGACTCCCGCCCCCGGGTGGGCAACCACGCCCCTCCTGCCCCCTCCGCCCCCGCAGAACAAGCGCACCCCCGTATGCGCCGCGGCGCACGCACTCTGGCACGCAGGGCGAGTGGCTTGGCCCCATCGATTCCCCCCCCCCCCGAGGGGTCCGCGTCGCGACGGGAAGGAGGGAAATGGGAGCTCTCGATGGCACTCTCTCTCCGCACTTCCTTCGATACACGGCTGGGCAAATCACGAAAGAGAAATCCAGTCGGGTGCAGTCCAGTGCATCAGGCGGGATTAGCGAGGATTCTTCTCATAAGTCTCCCCCAATACCAAGGCTACTGATTACAGACGCACCACAATTTGTACCACCCAAGCAACCTTCTCCACAGAAACACCGCGCTATGTCCGATACCATCCCGAGCAGAGTGCCATGGAGTGAAGGCGAGGCGCGCCCAGCGCATTTCAAACCAAACAAAGACCATCGGAACCACTTTTTTGCACCGCTCATCGTCTCCGTTGGGTTTTTCTCGTATCCCCGCGTCTACTTTCTCGTTAAACAATGATTACTTCGCTTCGAAGTGTCCATTATGCATACGGGGAAACGGAGGCTGGGTCCCGGCGTAGAATCTTTGAGACTCACCACGCAGGAAAAATACTTTCTCTACTTTCCCCATAATGCCCTTACTGTATTACAAGGATTCAACGGACACATTTACCAAAAATGTGTTCCATGACCAGTCCAAAAGGAGATCAATAGATCATCATCGGCCCTCCAGTCCGATCATTTGTTGAATGCAGCCATTCGTTCTCCGCCATCCAATTCTCTTGCGCCCTCCTCTTCTGCCCCCCTGGCCGCGTTGGTCCATTGGCCGCCCCCCTTTTCACCCGTCTCCCCTCCTGCCACATCTCTATCAGGAAGTCTCGAGGTGCGCCCAATCACCCTTCTGCCTCTTCTCTTCCTTCCTCCACATGCTCTTCGACATACCCACATCTTACTTGATCCGCCCATTGGTCTTCTTTCCATTGTTATTGTTATACCAAACCCGATAGTTTCCTTAGCCTTTCCTTCGCGTTCTCTGGTGATTTCTCCGCTAAAATTATCCTTGGATGTCACCTTGTTGCCCTCAATTCCTTTTGCTCCGTGGAATTCGCTTGCGAGTACATCTAGTCGAGCCTCGATCTCCCCCTTCCTCTTCACCCTTCCCCGCACTGTCATTCAGTGCCCTCGGCCTTCGACGACGTCTCCAATGTGACGTATATACACTCTATACTCTGGGATTTCGTTTGTATCCCTCCAAATCGAAACTTCACCATTGGCTCATTCCCTCTTTCCCCGTTTCCGTTCTCCGAATCATCACCGACTTCTTTGTGGTTCATTTCTCAATGCACTTTTCCCACTCTCCAAAGACTACGTACGTTCATTTTATGGAGCCTTCACACCTTCATCTCTTCCTGCCTTCATCTTTTCTGCTTAGTTCTCCATGGCCGCCAGCCTCCAGCCCTTTGGCGAGCGAGCGAGCGAATTGCCCTTCTGCAACTTCCGTCATTGCCTCCTTCAGCCCAATCACTCTTCCTTCTCAGCTAATCTGTCCTCCAATATTGCGTCGACGCCCCAACTGGATATTTCTCCGACTATGTTTTCCCTCAAGGGAAAATTCCCCTTTACCGTCTCGTTCCGTATCTGACCCTCTCCACCGGGGCATCTCCCTCACCCTATCACTTGATTCTAATGCCCCTATCTGACCAATGTCTTGACCCATTCGACCTCACCTTCTTTCCCTCCACCTTATGCTCCTATCTTACCCGATTAGTGTGTCTATGTTGCTGCCGTTTTTTCTCCCCGAGTTGGTAAAAAGGGAAGAGGTTTCATTCTTTCGCATGTCCACACTATAAAGGAGTATTTCCTGGAGTGTACGGCGTAATGCCTGCTTTCACTTTCACACTGAAAAGCAACATATCCAAACATATCCTTCTGTACCCAAAATACGCCCCCATCGCTCACCTGGCCCAAATGCTCTCAGTCCTAAATTTATTCGCAACTGCGCTTTAGCCCTCTCACAGCCTTTAGCCTTCTTGTTTAATCGCTGTTTTTCCCTAGGAACCTTCCCTCCTCAGTGGAAATGCGCTAATATCATTCCGATACATAAAACAGGTTCCAAGATTGATGTTTCAAACTATCGCCCTATCTCATTGCTTCCAATCCTGTCTTCCGTTTGTGAACGTATTATTCTCAACAGGATTTATTATTTCAACTCTCCCTTTTTATCTTCCCAGCAGCATGGTTTCCTCCCAGGTCTGACAAATCTCGCTGTCTTTGAGCACCACGCCGTCATGGCAATAGACAAATCAAGTCAACTTGATGCCATCTACCTTGACTTCTCCAAGGCTTTCGACGCCCTGCATCATCAACTCCTCCTTCATAAACTCAGCCAAAAATTCGGCATTCATGGTATGTTCCTTAGCCTTCTCTCTAGCTTCCTCGCCCACAGGACCCAGCGTGTGATACTCTCGGATGCTTCTTCCTCTTGGTCTCCTGTCACGTCTGGGGTTCCCCAGAGCAGTGTCCTTGGGCCATATATTTTCAATTTATTCATTAATGATCTTCCTTCCCCCCTCCTTACCATCCAGGTACATACCCTTCTCTACGCTGATGAATGCAAGATTTACAAGCAAATTGACAACACTTCTGACTGTATTCACCTTCAACTTGCCTTACATAAAATTTCCCTATGGTGTGACACCTGGAGGCTTAAATTAAACACTGGAAAATGCAACATCATGACTCTTGCTCTGGAGAAAAAACCCCTGATGTTCAACTACTCAATTAACTCAACTCCCTTAAATAGAGTAACACCCATGAAAGACCTTGGCGTTTTAACTGGCCATAAACTAAATTACTCCGACCACATACGGACTGTAAAATATAAAGCAATGTCCCTATTAGGTCTTATTTACCGCTTCACAGAAATCAAAGACCCAATTGATGCTTCTCAACAGTTGTCCTCCCCATTGTATCATATATTGCTCCCCAATTTGGTCCACCTCATCCCCAACTAATCTTAAATTCTTTAATTGTATCTCTCACTTCTTTGCCAAAATAGTCAAACACGGAGTCCCAAATTTCCGCAATATGTCCTCAAATGCTGTTCTGTCTTCCTTATTCATTTCAGATCCCCAAAGCCGCAGACTTAAAGCCGATTTAAAACTCCTCCACAACACCCTAAACTCGAATATTGATTACCCTGAACTGCTCTCTCTTCAACCTCAGGGTACCAACTCGACCCACCCGCACCCACTCCCTACTCCATCTCTTCCTATTCCTAGAATATCTCTCACCAAGCGCTCACTTTTATTTCGCCTCTCCTCCCTTCTAAATTCACTCCCTCACACTGTCGATCCTTTTAATTTATCATGCAAAAATGTCACCACCTTTTAAGCTTTATCCCATCTTTCAACAAATTAAATTTTCCCCCGGTCCATGCTCGGTTGCTGTTGTTATTGATATGCTGTTATTGCCTTCTTGTCCTCTTTCATGTTTGTTATATTTTTCACTGTAAATTGGCGCTACTGCTGTATGTTAATAATGTTTTAAAATAAATAATTTATGTTTCTCGTTTAATTTTAGCAGTGCGGTTCCGGCGGGGAGGGCAACATGACCTCAAGCGCGTAAAGGAATCCATGACCAAGCGAAATGCAGGATCGGCCCTCTGGTGCCCTCTGTCTTTCCCCCTCCACTGTGGGGCGCCCTCCGCCTCCCTCGCCTCTCCCTGTTCCCCCGCCGTATTTATACGCCTTGGACCAGTTTTATTACGCCTCTGTTATCCAATCATTAGTTAACGTAGATGTTTCCTTAACGTAGAGGTTAAGGGCAGTTTCGAGGTAATGAGTAATTCAGACTGCTCACTGGATACCGTTGCCATACAAACTAACCGTGGTCTTTAAGTAATTCGCACTTTGACGGTCGATTTAGATTAAAATAGTAATTATAAACCTGGGATTTGGTTTAAATCGGAGTTTAATTAACCTTCAGTTTATTAATGCATTTTGAGAGGAAGCCTTGCGCATATTGTTGGCTACCATCCGTAGCCTCCCTAATCCGCGGTGTCTTTGTGCGCATGCGCTAACTACTCTCAGAGGCAAGCGGTGCATTCGGTGAGGCTCCCTTCGGCGTGTGCTCGCCCCCCTCCCTTCCCCTCCCCTCTCTCTCTCGCTCACCCTAAGCAAAGGAAGTCTACTTTGCGTCCTGGATCCCCATTACCGGGATGCTGTAGTCCGGGGTATCTCGTCGCGACGGATGTGCCGCCATTGTCGCCGAGTGGAAGCAGGATATACCTTTTCTGATACAGTATGCCTCACATTTTTCATTTAATAGAGTCCAAAAAATCAAAATAACTTTGTGCCATTTTTTCATCCTCCTAAAATTTATCTCAAAAGTTTTTTCAAGTTAACATAATGGAAACATTTTTGGTCCCCCACATATAGTCGCGTTTATCTTTTAATAAGTTTCATTTCATTTGTAATAATTTCATTAAAAAGTACATCGTTCCTAGATTGTGAACATTGTATTTTTACGTATTACTAATATTTCAGGGACAAGCTTCCATTTGTAGAGAGCTGGTTTGATGAGAATATCCGTAGGGTGTTCAGAATGTGAGTTTCAATACATTAGACCTTTCGCGCCCAAATAAGCAGACAGAACAACGAAAGGGGGGTTGAATTCGAGGGATACCGAAGCTATATCACCATGTTAATAATGCTGTATAATTAAGGTAATAAAAAAACCATCAACCCTAAGGTCGGTTTGGTAGGTGATGGTGGAGTTCACGCAGTACTAAACCCTATCCGAAAGGTGACGTTCACCAATTAACAGGGTAATAAAGGGGGCCAGTTCCTTCCCCTGTACCGGTTATGGTTTCCCAGGATGATCTGGAACCCGAAAAATCATATAGCTTTGGCGGAGCTGGAGGTGTTCAGAGAGGCTTGCTCGGGAATCGAACCCAGACCCTCCGATCAGTAATCCAACGCTCTAGCCCTGGATGACCGCGACCAGAATTAAGGTATTATAGCTTGATATATTTTATGAACTATAACCATCGCTTAGACACTATACATAATGTTTTAGGTGAACTAGCAACAAAATATAACACTATTTCAAGCCATTCATCCGCGGACGTGGATGTCAAGTGATGTTCTGGGATGCTGCTTTTCTTATTCGCGAGAATGAATCGCGCGGAGGAGAGGGCAGCCGGCCATTTCCAGGCCACTCAGATGCTGCCGAGGGCACGACACAAGGGCCACTAGGCGACTGAGGCAGAGTGTGATGCGACCATCGTTTCGATCGCTTCTCTAAGCACAGGAGGACGACCCCCACCCTTCCTTCCCTCTAAAAACCCCCGCTTCCGACCCTCTCTCCCCCGGAGACGCCGTTTCCTCCTCGGGATGCCCTTCCCTTCCCCCGGCCGACGACGCACGCCCTCTCCCCACCTCCCGAACCGGAGACACACCACACCCCCCGTTTCCCCTCCCAAGTCCGCACGGAGGGAAATGGCCGGCGCGTGCCGCCCGCCCCTGAGCAACACCGGCACAACGGCACGAGCACCTCCACGCCCCTCGTGCACCGCAGTTGTGTTTTGAAATGAAGGCCGATTCACGGATCACACCCCCATTTCAAAATATAACGTCATCCGGTGCCAACATCCGCTCAAATATTTTCAAAAGAAAGTGGATGATGCACTAGTGGTAGATTAATTTTCTTAATTTCAACTTTACCCCTTACAAAACTACTAACTCTGTTCTACGGCACCACATTGGAGCGTATTATCATATGATACAGGATTCATTTTCTCATTCTTTTTTCTCGCTTGAAATATCAAGACTTAACCCTAAAAAGATTCTCGCACTGCAGGAATTGAAAATAGATACAAACAGAGTTCGTTCTAAAAATGTCTTAAGGCGATGTCAATGTCACTGAATAGCCGATAGCATTGGGCCGACGAGCGGCGTAATCGCTGGCTACTTTTTTCAAAGTATGGATTTGTCAAGAAAATAACGAATAGTGAGTCGATCGTCGTCTGTAACAGTACACGACGCAGTGCCGATTAAGAACAACGCCTCTCGTTGAGTCTTTCCAGAGGACTAGGCTAGGTCACGCCCCTTCCATTTCCTTCCCTTCCCTCGATCGCGCCACGCCCCTCCATTCCAGCCGCGTATTCCCGCTTCTCTTCTCGATGCTGACCACTCGGGGTCCGTGCCCGCACCCCCCATAGCGGTGACCTCTCGCTTTTGGGGTCCGCTTCCTCGACCCTCATTCGGGGAATAGTCCTTTGGAGGTTCCCGGTGCCCGGGTCAACAGTTTGGCCAGCTGACCATCGCGAGCGGAAGAGTGTTCTTCAACCACCTAATGGCTCACTTCACCCTTTACTTCACCTCCACTTCTAAATGCTTCATTGCGTCTTCTTCTTCAGTGCGGATGACATTTCCGTACTTCACACGTTTGCTCAGTTCTCGTTCTCATGTCTCTCATTCTCTTGACGCCCGCAGAAAGTTTCCTTCAGATTCCAATATTGGTATATCCCGCCCTAAAAGCCGTGGAATGGGAGCATCAAAGACCGACCATCCGCCGAAAGCTCTTGGACCATCACTACGGTGGCGTCGTCACGGCGCTCTCTCTCTCTCTCTCTCTCTCCCCGCGCACCCCTTGCACGCCCGCAACCACCCAGGCGCGGGAGTCGGGTGGGTTGCCGGACAACCCCTCGCGACGCGAAGAAGAAGAAAAGTGGGGAAGGAAGAAGCGCATCGAGAGAGAGGAGCGACTCCCCGTTAGTATGACCGTTGGCGCAGCGGCTGTGATGCCCCACTCGCGCCTGGTGTCGCCGCGGCGCCGAGGAGAGAACGAGACGACCGAGCTCACCATCGCTCACATCACCTTGTTACATTATGCTATTTATGGTCCAAATAAGATCTTGTCCCGCAGTTTGACATTGACACCAACACGTCAAAAGAGCACGCTTACCCAGCCACTCCTAGCGATGCTCCGTTCCCTACGCTCACCATTTCTGTTCTGTCGATATTTCATTCTTGAAAAAAAGAGTAAAGACTTAATGCGTACGTGATATTTTTATAAGGTAATTTTCCAGTTAAGGTAGGTTTTTGGATGGACACAACTATCAAATAAATAACTTGCGACTCCAAACAAAACACAATCGAGCAACCTACTCTACATCAGGCCCCTCTTCATTTCTGTGTACTTCTTTCCTCCCTTCATCCCATCCAACATCCCTATCCTGTTCCTGGCCTTTCCTCGTTTGCCTAACATTCTCCCCGCTATTACCGCCTTCAACATCCCACTACCGCTCAATACACCTTTCATCGATTTTTCCCAACAAACTCCGCTCCTCACCCACCATCTCCAGGCCTTCCTCATTTACGAGACATAGTATATTGTCCGTCAAATCCGACTTCCCTCCGTACGACCGACATCTTCTTGCCGACCCCAGAACATTTTCCTGGTCATTGATAGGACCAAAAGTCCGAGGAACAGTATCGTCAGCACAAACCACAGCAGACCATACGATTTGTGTGTCGTCCTATTGTTTTACTTCTCTCATGTGTGATGCCGTTTTTAGCAACGACGAACATATGTAAATAATACGATTAATCGCACGCACCAAATATGCGGCATATTTTTGGAAATCCTACAAGCGAAATTAATTGCAGAAAAAAATTTCAGAGCAACAGTTAATTTAGAAACTTTAAAACAATTGAAACATAATTTTAACTGAACATTTAAAATTAATTTTACGTGACAATTGTATCATCGGACGTACTTACGTGGGAACGTGCGCGATTCTGCTTCGTGTCTCAACCAGTGAATACGTAAAATAAATGGCAAACTGCCAGGAGAAAGATCACCCGTTATCGACAGAAAACCTTCTCCGGATTTAGTTTTGATCTCTTTTATGTTGTGCAGCGCGCATGTTTTAGCAATTATTTGCGATGCATACACATTGCCAGAAGAATAAAAAACGCGAAAAATGTATCCAACACAAAGCGATACTACGCGTACGAGTGAAGTCACTTAGAGCAGAGTTGATGCAAAGTATTCTGTTAAGATGTTTTAGTACCCTACAAGCCACCGCAAGGGTGTGTGGCAGAGGGTGAATAGACATCAGAATAATTTTTACCCATACTACGATCGGACAATGTTTTTCTGGTCCATTACCGTTCGTGGAAAAAATGACATTTTAAATCTACTGTTCTACACTTAATCTCTCTAATTTTATTGACATGATCTCTCCTACCGTACTACGATGGGGCTAATAACACATTTTCAACATCATTGCTAAACAGATATCCTTCCAATTCATGCAAGAGCTTCAATCTGTAATTAGACTTTCGCTTCATTAAGTGATTCCCAACATAGTTCCTCTAATATTTTGGACAGTTTCCATCATGCACGATAGAAATACCACTAAGTATGAATAAATCCTCACATAGAATTCAAATAAGAAATGCCTAGAATTTGCAGAAAATGGCGAATAGTTACTCCCAAAAGAGTCGTCTGCTGTGGCACATTAAAACGCAACAATGTCCAATGTGTAAAAATCAATCGTGCAGCCCTTTAAAACAACCGAAATTTCGAGGTGCAATAGAAACGCCTTAACTGACTAAAGCACTTGGCCGAACATCGAGGGAACCGGGTTCCAATCCCGGTCAAGGTCAGAGTCAAGTTAATAATTTTTACACTTTGGAAATTTTTAAACAACGAAGAATAAAATTAAGAACTAATAGTTTTTAGGCAGCAGTACTCTAATAAGCGATGGCTTAACAAACTTCATGACGAAAGAAGACACTTTGCTTTTCCACAGAGAGTATTATTATTACGACCTAGGTTTCGTTACAGTGAAACATCTTCTCCATTCATCTTCAGGACCTGAAGATGTCACGCTATCACAAGAGCTATATTTGTAACATGTGGTTATAATAAACTTAGTAGCGAATCCAACATATTAGAACAGTTACTCGTAGTACTCGCTGGGAACCACTCACGGAGCGAAGATTAATTCAGGGATTTAATCTTTTGTGTAAATTTGAGGGTCTCCTTAGCAGTGATGATGAAAATGTATTATTCCCCCATTGTACTATGGTAGGAGAGATCATGTCAGGATAAAAGAGAGATTAAGGGTAGCACAGATAGATTTAAGACGTGATTTTTTCCACGAACGATAGGGGATCAGAATAACATTGTCTGACCGCGGTAGGGTCATATTCGGGTCAAAAGTTGTCTGGTGTGTATTCACCCCCTGCCACACACCCTTGCAGTGCCTTGCAGGGTACATAAATAGAATAAAAAGCCTAGGCAATAAAAATACTTTATGTAGAAAAGCATAGTGTATTCTTTCATCAAGAAAGAAATTTTCCATCATGCTATGCCTGAAACCGTGTTATTCACATAATGATCTTACTTTTAGTTACGGAATGAAATTCTCTAAAGCACTTGCGTAGAAAAGTACGATTATTATACACATGTTTTGACAAGTGATTATGTTGCAAAGAAACATTTTCACGCCATTCATTTATTACTAAAATTGAGAATATAATTTTCTATTTGGAAAGTTAGACCTTTGGGAAATTCACATGCAAATATTTTCAATTTTTACAATACATATACGTTTTAAGCTTTATCAAATTAATCATTATTTTAAAACAAATTTCTAATAACCAGTATTACAGTTCTACCACACTAAAAATTCCTCAATTCTGTAAACTGACTTTTAAAACGACTGCCTGAAACTATTGCATATAACATGGGCTAAATATACGGTTCAAACTCTCATTTCGCAACTTAGTCCATGAACTATTCAGCTAATATAGTCTCAAACAGTTAAATGAGCGCAAACGCTAAACCCAATTGTTTGCAGGGTGTGTGCTGGAGTGATGCCCCATGCGAATGAATCATCCCTTTCCTTCTCCAGTTTCACTGGACGAGAGGCCCCGCCCCCTATCATCGCCACGCGCCCAATTCCGTCCGTCAGCGTCACGCATGCGCCAAGCGAGGGCCACTCACTCCGAAGCCAAAAATAAACACTCTCCTTTTGAAGTCCATCATTCTAAGTCATGTTCTTCACTAATGCAATCAATATAAGTATTTAAATGCAACAATGTCAGACTGTAAAAAACATTTGCCTTGACCGGGATTTGAACCCGGATCCCCAGATGTCCGGGCGAGTGCTTTAACCATTTGAGCTATCGGAAATTTTTGAAAGTACGCTTCGATAGCTTAACTGGATAAAGCACTCGTCCGGACATCGATGACAACTTCCCCTCCACTCTTGTCCGTTTCCTATTGGTCCCTTATGGTGGTGTTTGGCATTCGTGAACCACCAAACAGAAGAATGCCCCCATAACCTCCACAAGAATCAAGGAAGAACCATGAAAATGAAAAATGAAGGAATACAGAAGCCAAAGTGAACGAAGAAGTTGGCCAAGGATACACCTCTCGCCAGCACTATTCATCGAATATCAAAGATACTTATAATAATAATAATTTGCGTCTAGTTGTGCATGAAAGGAGAGAAATAAAAAACGATTTGGTTGGTAGTGGTTCGAGAAATGCGAGGACCTCATGGCAAGGGAAGAGGCAAGTATGTTCAGAGAACCAAAAGTCGCAAATAAGGAAGCAGCTCGCTGTCATATTCGTAGGGAGCATAGCACTCAACGCATCAGAGGCAAGAAACATGGCGGAAGCGGACTAGCGATTAAATGAAGCCTTTAAAATATGGCGTTGGAGGAGAATTATGAAGTCGAAATGAAATACCAACAAAGTGGGGAACGAGGAAGTATATTAAAGAGCAGAAAAAAAATACTCCTAATGGAGAAGTACATATAGGGCAAAGCAGAAGAAGACCTATATGGAGTGGACGCACCACCTTGGATGTCAGTCGCGATGGATAGGTTGGAAACAAAAGAAGATGGAAACTTAAAGGGAAGATCCCGCGAGGAAGACCAGGAGACAAATTAAGGAGAAAGTGGAACCGAGAATCTGTCAGTGGGTGAAGGAATTAACTGTGAATAGGAAAGGAACGGAGGACTGCAGTAAAGCAATCATACTATCGAAATGTTGTAGAGGATAAAATATAACAATAATAAGGAAAGGTGGTGAAGGAGTTTCCCCAATCACATCTTTCCTTTTTTTATTGCAGAAGCAAATACAAAAAAGAAATAGCATATACAAAAATATATAGCACGGTATGTTGAGCGGGTTCCTGCTCTCGCTTAATCCCCCTTTAGTATCCTGATATAACTGACATCAATTACATAACATGAGAAAGAAATATCAAATGGGATGACATCATAGAATTAAAATACAAAAGTGATGCTGGACTCAAATTTAGTACAATTAGGGATAATAAGTTGTATAAGGAATAAATGTATTATTTTATGATACGCCCAACAATGCTGCATCCCGTCTAATCTTTCAATGGGCAATGCTCCCTTCAGAGATATCCGAGAATTTGTCCCAAAGGCGAAATATGAGCGCACACAAACTCTGACCCTCGCGCACGGGAGGTGGGCACCTCGGAACTCGCGGCACCAGACTTCAGGATCCCGCAGCATTCCACGCCTCCCGCGAGGGCAGCCGTAAACGGCGTGAAAGGCAAAGCAATTCGCCTGCACGTCACAGGAAAAACCATCGAAAAAGGCGACCACCATTTTTTAAACCACACACGGCTCTCACCATTTAATTCTAGTCATATCTCATTAACCACTCGACATACTACACTACCCACAATTACTCTTAGGAAAGCTAACGCTGCCCAATTAATTGCACAAGTACTAGTATGTGTTTAATTTCGTTGGTTTTAATTTTTTTCTTGTTGATTGGAAAAATGATATTAATGAGATGGGAATATTCTTTGTTTTGTGTCAAAGATTGGTGTATGGATGTTTCCTTTAAGTGTATTCTTTTTTTCTGGCTAATTTTATTTATTATCTTTTGTGATATTGATTCATGTTATGATATGTCATACTATGTTTTCCGAAAGTTTGATTGTAATACTTGGGACTTGTGTGCCACCTGACATTGTCTATCTGCACATGCGAGTTTTAATAATAATAACATAGAGAAACGTAATTCCATAGAAGCATCCGCCATAGGTTCACGAGACCCGGACTAAGGGCTGTGGCTAGAGGACGACCGAAGGCGGAAGAGGGTGAAGGCGCAAGGGGGTGGGAGAGAGACCGAGGAAGAATTAGAAAAACCGGAGCGGCGGAGTGGCGCTAGAGGGCAAGAGAGAGAGAGGGAGAGAGTGTGCTGAACATTCCAAATAGTCCGAATAAGGCGTTCCACGTAAAATAAGCGCAAACCGCCGTCATATTTTTTAAGTTTCGCCGCAACGCGTCTCGAGGAGCGGAGGTCGTCCCATTCGGGCGGACCCGCATCCGCTACGGCGGTGCGTGGCCCACAGGGGGGACTCCTCAGGGGGGGAGGGGAGGTATTCTCTTCCCCAGAAGGACACCGCACTGGACGGAGCCCCTTGACCCGCCCGCCCCTTGCTAGTGGCACATGCGGGCCCCTAGGGCAGCGGCGCAGGTGCAGGGGGCATTCCGAGGAAGAGGGCCCGTGGGAAAAGAGGGGTGGCGCGGGCCGGAAGTGGGCGTGACTGACTTGGGCGTGACCTTATCCCCGTCTGTCCCTTGTGTGTGGGGGGACGGTGTATAGGCGGTGGGCGGGGGCGAGAGGCACTTCGCATTAGCGGAGATTCGAGATGTTCGAAGTGAATGTATTCTACCGGGATGTGAACCTAGTTCCTTCGGTCCCGCGTCCGGGCCATGCGACACGAGCGCTGGGTCTTCGGGAGGGGGGGGGGGCGCGACCCCTCACGCTGACTTTGGGAGTGCACGGAGTGGACGACACCGCGCTTTACTTCCATCTCGAGCATCCAATCAATGTCTCACACTTGTTGCGTCTCATTCAATTTTATTCATTACTTTTTAAAAAAACAATCGCAAAAAACCTCCCCATGGACTTTGCCGTGGTGTCTTCTCATGACTCCTAGAATTATACTGGCGGGAGCAATGGTAATTGCTCCTGGTAGGGTCGCTCATGTTAGGTCGAAGGTTAGGAGCCAGACGAAAAGTAGTGCGCGAAGCGTCAGTTCCTTAATGAGGCATGTGACCCCACAAGATGAAGAGAAGGGCAGGATTTTTCCACAAACGTAAAATAATATATAGATTTTCATTGTAATTGTGACACATATCACTTTTCTTTGGCCATTTCAAGGATGAAATAGACCAAGGAAAGATATTTTCAGATAAGCAATATTTGAAATTCCAAATAAATTTTTAAAAATTGTTTGGGGGATTTTAGGAACAGTTTACGTTTAGGAGTTGAGGGTCAGGAACTGAACAGTTTGTGCTCTAAATCGCAAAAAAAAACAGAACTGAAAGCATTTATTTTGAAGTGCTTATGGTGACCTCCAGATTATTCAAGGAGCTAGGCTGGGAATCACTCACGGAGCGAAGGTTAAATTACAGATTAAATCTCTTGCATAGATTGGAAGGGTAATTCTTTAGCAATGAAATGTTGAAATGTATTATTGCCCCCATCGTACTACGGTAGTAGAGAATATGTTAGTAAAATTAGAGAGATTAAGTACAGATCATAAAGATTAAGATATCATTTTTCCACGAATGATAAGGGATCAGAATCATATTTTCCGAACGCACAAAGAGGGAAAGGTGTTTTGGGTCTGCGCTAAATCTCTCTTATTTTATTGACATGATCTCTCCCACCGTAGTAGGATTGGGGGTAATAATACATGTTCACATCACCGCTAAAGAAACTCCCTTCCAAATCATACAATACCTTCTTCAATCTGTAATTCGCTCCGTGAGTGAGCCCCAGCCTAGCTGCTCTAATATTTTGGATACGCTACTGAGTTTACCATAACAACGTTTTACAAATCTAGCTTCTCTACGCTGCACGCAATCAAATTCGGCAATCAATCCAATTTCGTGAGGATCCCATATGCGAGGGCTGACCAGAAGGTAACTAACGTTTCGGCCTAGCGTGGCATGTTGGGTAGGGCTGGAGCCACAATCTTGGTATCTAAACGTCCCTACACGCATTACGCGCCCGGTTGTGGTAGTATGTCTAGACTCTGGTACTTCTACATTGCTCACTGCAAACTGTTAAAATGTGGACTGCAGTAAAAACCCCGGGATTTGTGAAGTGCGATCTGTGATTAGGTTTTTAATGGCAAAAACCACAAGCCAACTGAAATTCATTGTCAACTTGGTAAAGTGTATGGAGACGGTGTAATCAATGTAGGCGGAGTGAGGCAGTGGTGCATTCAGTTCAAAAATTGCCAAAGCAACAGTGTTCACGATGAGGACCGCATTGGTCGGCCTAGCCGTATGACAGAAAAACTGACGCTGAAAATCAACGAAAAATCTCTTGAAAATTTCCGATTTACGGTCACGGATCTCTCACTAGACGTGACTTGTAAACACAGCGCTTTGACAGTGACGTAGAACTGCATGCTAATGACTAAACAAGTGCTGAAAATATAAGGCGGCAGATTTCTTCAGAGACGGAATTGAAAAGCTTGATAATAGATCTATAATAATAAACGCTGTCAGCGCATAATAACAACAAATTAATTTTACACATGAGTACTCAATCACCGGTGAAGGTTCGTTCATAAGACATGAATGCTGGCGAAATATTGATAATTTGAAACCAAGAAGCCTGAGGTGAAAAATAAATCGCTGAATGCGAAGTACCTGGGCACCGTTTGGCTCGCGTTTTCACGGGAAGATGGAACGAATGGACTTGGGAGTGCAGGAGGGAGGGAACCAAAGGGTTATTAGGACAAACGATTGCGAGTGAAGCCCAGGGAAGGAGGCGCGGAGTCTTTCAAGAGTAGGGGGTGCAATGCGGGGGCGGGGATTCGCCCAACGGGGCCCCCCGCCCCATCCGCCACTACGGCCGCCTCGCTCGGTGTGATTAACAACTCTTCGGAGCGTTGACTGCCAATGGCCCACACTTGTCGAATCACTCGGACGAAGTCGGATGAGTGTCCGGCCGAAGTCAGGACTTGTCGAGAAGACAATCCACATGCGTTTACACCCTCGATTAACAGGCTACCGACGGGGACAGAGCAAATGGTCGGCACTGACGAAATGGCGACTGAGCGGGCACGCATTGCGAATGGGTAAAGGTTCCAGATGATGGCCAAGTGCTAAAATGCCGAATACGTATCAGAAGACACGAATAGTTAACCACTAAAGAAGCACCGCGGACGATTTTCAATAAACCAGAGGACACCTCTCCATCTATATTTAAACGTTAGTTATGGCCATATCACGAGAGCAAGGGACCGCTGGTTCTGTCACACAACACCCAACACGCTCACCTACCACAATTTGCATTAACTAGTGATTATACACACCTGGTTTGCATGAAAAGTATCGCGGAAATTTTCGGAAAAATACAGTTATTTCAGCTTTTCCCATAATGCCTTAAAATTCTTCAAAGTACATCCCTTTAGCGTCGACACCCTTTTGCCAGCGGCTTTTCCACGACTCGATGGCAGGCGGATTCCGGGTAAAGGCACTCTGAAGGGTACGCGTGCAAGCTTCTTTGACGGCACTTCAAGTCCCATGGTGCTGTCCTATGAGGGAGGGAGGATTTCACTTTTGGGAATAGGAAATAGTCTGCTAGTGCCAAGTCGGGACTGAAAGGGGGTTGGGGAATCGTCGCGATGATTTCTCTTAATTTTTCATTGCAATTTCTTAGGACGCATGCGTTAAAGACTAGATTCTCTAAAGCAGACCCACGAACTCCTCTGATGCGTGGGCCTCGTTTAAGGTTTGATATCAGTGGGACACACAAGTGTTTGACCTGTTCTAAGTGGCTTAATTCTATTCCATCTATTTCATAATTTATGCATTTTACTCTTTTCTTTTGTCCCAAAACTTAAGCCTTTTATCATATTTGATTTAACCCATAATTTTTACACCACACCGATATCTGGTTTAAATCGATAGTGAGTAGCAGGCAATCTTCCGGGGTTCTTAATTCTCTATTAACAATTCTTGCGACTATAAATAATCTGATATCACTGCTAACGTGGGAGTTGGTTCGATAATGCATAGCAAGTGGGGTAGGGGCCCTTAAAGAAACAATTCCCCGCGGCACATCTGAAGTTAAAACTGCATCTAATGAACTCAACCCATCGACGACTCATTATACGTAATTTACGAAAACATACAGAGGTCCCTCATCCAATTGGTCACCGACTCATTTATACCATAGTTTATGTGCCAGTTGATTGGGAGAGACAAAGTCGAAGATTTATTAAATATGGAAAGAAACATAATGAAATAACTACGGGAGGTACCGCGACAAATAACTTCAACCGCTACTGCGGTATAAAATGCATCAATTTCAAAGTGTAGAAATCATCCCTCTTCACCCGGGCCAAGGTGAACGAATTTTACACTTGGATAATAATTCATTAAAAGCAATACCCACTGGCGTGTGTACTCCCTTCCTCCGATATTACAATTAAATTCCCGAATTGTGACTCGCGTCGTCTGTTTTCCATTAACCCACGCTGTGCATGGCAAATAATGTTACTACGACCGAGGATGGCCATTATTTTGCCAACGATGATATGTTTAGATATTCTTAAGGACAGTGAGATTAAAGAAATCGATATTTTGAAAAATATTAATGTTAAAAAAAATAATAATATATAATTCCTGACGTCCTCCCAAACCCCGTCTTTGCAGAGAGTAGTCAGCTAACTTCGCCAGTCCTGAGTTATTGAACTAAAAAAAAACATTTTCAAATAAGGTGCGATGCCCTTCGTAAATTCCTTTGGCACCATTGAGGGGATTTATTTCGGGGCTGCGGTCTTGTTTATTTTTTAATTTCGGAGCTGTTTTTCTATTCCTTCCGGGACAATAAACTGTCGTTCACCAGACTGTCTTCAGACGTGTGGGTGACTCGTTTTGTGTACTAATATTTCCCTTGTAGACGCCCGGGGAACAAATATTTTGGACATTGGTTAACGCTCTAAGAAACAATTTCTCCACATTCTGTCTGCCCTGAGTGCCCGCTGGTATCAGCCAGGCAGAGACGGGAACCGTCCCTATTTTACCTAACATCCGGAGGTCACCGGGTTTTGTCAATAGATCTGAGACGTGCCGATTATTTAGCAAATGCAGACTACACTTCAAATAAATAGCAACTCTTACCTTTTCTCGCAGTTACATCGATACACAACAAGGAAAGTAACAGCCCAAGGATTGCGAATTCCCGCTTACCTGCAAAAAAGGAAACAAAAAGAAATTAGTGACCGAATCAAGCAGAGAAGGTTGAATTGTAGTTGGCAAATTGTAGTGAACGGGTAATTTTATCTATGGGTAATCACGTTAAGAAGGGGGAACTAAACTTTGATGACGGCTACGTAAAATTTCCAAATATAGAGGGCAACCGTGTCTACATATATGAGTAAAAGGAGTTTAATTCGCGATAGGAATGGACCCGGTTCAGACGTTGAAACTGGATTGGAACCCATTGCATACTTTTAAGGACTTCGTACTCGGTATGTTTATTGTCAGACTTCACGATTTCCAGCAAAGAGTGCAATACACGATAATTAGACGAAATTTCTCCCCTTGAACGCGAATGAAAGTCAGAATATCGTCACGACAACCGAAAGGGATCCACTCGACGGAATGTAATCAAGAATTCGGAATAAGCCTAGTGCATCCTGGATCACATCCCAATCGGAAACTTTAATAAGGAACATGATTAGAGGATGTTGCTAGAATGGGCGACTGACTCCATTTCATTTAGTTGGTAGAATGCAATCGAGGGGCTCCATATGAACAGGTCACGTTTTATATTCGGAACGAGTTTAATATTACTATCAGGTCACTGTTTCCCGCGGATCAGGTCAACTGGATGGTGGAAAGAAATAAGAGGTCGGGCCCGATAGATTTGTTCTCCCTTGGCACAACTGCCGCTCACTCACATCGGATGTTGCCAAAAGAGATGATGCCGAGAACATTACTTCAACCTCCGATTTCCTTAACGAACGTACTGCCACATTCAGAGAATCACCGGTTACTCCCGCCGCTCCCGCTCTCGTAGGGCAAGGTGGGTGCGACGGGGGACGACGAGAGAGTGCGATAACCACCTCTCTTCGGTTACGCGCCCACCCTCGTGATACTCCCAACTCCTCCGACAATGCCGTACCCACTTGGATAAGCTCATAAATGGCAGTGTCACGAAACGCGCGTGGTTCATGACGCTTACCATGTTGCGGAATCATCCTCTGCCACACACCCTGGCGTGGTCGATAGTACTTTCAGACGCGTCGAAATCAGTGCGGGGCACACCGATCGGCTGCCTACCCTCGGCGGTGCCGACGACACCGCCGCCCATTCTCCGTCCTTCACCGCGAACACCCACCCGCATCACCGCAACCAATCACATCAATCAGGTGGCCGCGCAGTCCATTGGGAGCTCGGAGGGAATGTCGGGGCTCCCCAGAAGCCATGCCGACAGGTAAATAAATATGTACAACACGGGTCCAACATCACCACCGTCCACTCATGCAAATGCGAACGCGTTGTGATCACGGGTGCCGATGCCTCAAGATCCGAGTGGTCACAAGTGACATATCAACGCAGTTTTGTGATCAAATGGACCGCAAAAATGTGTGATGACACCCACATAATGAGGGTGAGGACAATGGGGTTATTTTCGCGTCGTTCTATCGATGAAATGCATTGAACTCGAGTGAACTTAGTCCCATGCAGGCAACAAGTAGTAGTGCTGGTGGCATCTCGACCGATAAGAGGAGATGCAGTGACCGCGAGATAATTTAGGATATCTGCCCAGCCCCGCACGTCATCTATTTCTCCTGCAAGAGGCAGCGGTGGCTGGAGAGCCCCCCACCGCCTCCGCCCGTCGTCCCCCCGTTGTTGCACTACGATTTCCGCCCGGCCCCATCACACCCACCGGGTCAGTAGAGGGGCCATGCACCGCACTCCCTCCCATCGAAGCCGCCGCGTGTCCCTCAAGTCAACCAACCCCCCTTCTCTCTCTCCTGCGTGGCGGGGGGGCCAAAGAGGGGGGGGTAAGGAAAGCGCTTTTAGCGCCCCCCCGGTTCAAGTGGGGGATGATGAGCTGGCGTTGCCTTAGCGACGGGCAGGTGAAGGGAGAGAGGGGCGAGGGCAAACTGCGGGAGAGGATCTCGGGGCACGCGAGGGGAGGGTGGGCGAAGAGAGCGGGGGTCCCACGCACCCCTGGTGCTGCAGAGAGAGGATGACGCGCGTCGTCGATGCCGCCGGGGGCAGGAGACGGGATTGCGGCGGGAAAGGACGGTGCTGCCGCTTGGAGGCAAGCGAGGGGGCCGCGTCATCTCCCACCAAGCGACCCACGAGTATCGGGTGTACGGCGGCCCTGGTGCACCCCAATTCGGGGTTCGGGACTGTAATCGCGCGCGGAAAGTCTTCATCTACATCGTTCACTGCAAGCCTCCACGTGAGTGTGCGGCAGGGGCTGTCGGGCCACCGCCTATCAGAGCAACGGGTGATTGATTTTCTACTCTCGTACGCTCGAATTGCGCGTGTGAAAAATGATTTTTTCCCATCGATCGGTTCAACGGCCAATTTCTCCCAAATTCCCTCTGTGGTCTGCTTGCCGTGGGAGTTTCCTTTTTGGATCAGCGTCACTTTTGCACTTTCTCTTAGTTTAAGTCGTAAACATGTTATATTCGGGATTCAAGTGTCTCCCGACGAATGACATCGAAGAATCTGTGATTTGACGATTTATGCTCAATCATAGCAATTCTTCAGGAAACCGACAGCTTCTATTTTCCTCCGATTAAGATCCGCGGAAAAGACTACTCCGGTCTTCCACCGGGTCAGTCTCCTTCCATTGATGGCGCCAGCGTTTCCGAAAACGAGTCGTTTTCCATCCTCAGGGCTGATTATTGTAATGTCCGTTTCATATACAGATGGGCATTCCCTTAGGTCGGTTAGTGGCATCAGTCAGAGGGCACTTGAGGGCATGCCCATCTTTAAGTACATTACGCAGTCTCGACATCATCAGCCCAGAGGCTGCCGAGCACTCGAGCGACACAATCCGCCCCTCACTCCGGGGGGCAGACAGCAGCAGCGGAGGCCGCCAGTGCTCACTCATAGTCCGCAGGGTAATTGCTCACTCATCCGGCAATATATTTGTGTTGATTTACGACTCCAATAGCACTCTAGTTTGAACCACAATGAAGTGAGTCTTTGATATGTATTTGAAATCTTGCCTATTGTGTGTACGCGGCGGTTTTGAACTTTTTCTGTTTTGATATACATAAATATTAAATTATGTTGAGACGTTAAGGAAACAACATACAAGGATACAACGGATATATAAGGATACAACGGATACATAAGGATACAACGACAAATATTTGAGGGGCAATGGCTACTTCCAAACACCCCGAATCCTTTTCTTCACTCAGGCGCAATTGTGAGCCCAAGGTTAGCAAACATCAAGGGCGAAAATTAGAATGTCCAGGAATTAAAATGGTACCCGATGCCGTGATGACTGGTGACATAACACCCCCCGCCGCACGCCAAATTGTCGGCTTCCAGGATGAAATATAGTAGTTTAAGCCGTGTGACACAAGAAAAAAGGAAAAAGTTGGGGCGCGGAGAATGGAAGGTCAGCCATGTTGGTGCACGCATGGTTTACCTCAGTGCCAGCGTGTTGCCTGGCCAAGCGGGCGAAGCGGAAGGCGTCTTCTGAACGAAAGGACATTCTGCCAAATAGCGAAGTAGCATACGCAGAAATCAGCGGTGGATACTATTGCTGCAACGGTCGCTCCGGCCCTGGAAGAAGTTGGCAAGAGTAATTCGAAAAGTGCTAGCAGGCAAAGGTTTATGCTGTCAAGTATCATGGGAATTGTGGAAATACTCCAGAATCTAAAATTGACGATAAAATAGTCGAGACAACTAATTATATTCTTCTGAGCGAACCCCGCCGCATGGTAACACAAGTGTCCCCAACAATTTGTTGCATTGCAACTGAACACACGATGGCAGACTCCGAGTGGGAATTTTGGAATCACCGGCATATAAAAAGGGAAATAGTTATAAGCGGAATTGAAAAGAATGGAACGTTGGAGTTTTGTACCAAAAGAGATTAATTGCTGATTTACAGAAAAAATGGAAATATAACCTTGATAACGATCACTAAATATTCTCCCTAACATCTAGCACGAAATAAGTTTTAAAATAAGAGGGAGTGAATCACCGGCATCTCTGCTAAAATAGCATCTTCCCCTTCCTTCGCCACTCCGTGCTGGCACCCACCGACGCACTGCGCCGCCGTCCGAGGGTGCCTTCAGCTGCAACGATCCTTCCCTCCGACTCTTTTCTTCGCACTCGCGGAATCTTCAACTTCCTCGGCCTGAGAAGCATGCCCTTGGAGCGGTCATCTCTTTCTTTCTCATCTCCCACTTCCATTTTCCCATGTTCACATTTACCGTTCCGGCCGATGCCAGAACAGGACATCCTCACACGACCGCACGCTGAATTCCTACGCCTTTGGCCTGGCAGCTTTTCGCTTCGATTCCCGATTGCTCACGTGCTCTGGTGTTCGCCGCCATCCTCCCCTCATTCACTGGCAAAAATTTACTTGCAAACAACAAGGGGGGCTGCGCCGCATTCTGCCCCTCAAATGCAGTCGAGGGAAAATGGAAAGCGGTTAACCAAAATTTAAAAACGGAGACAAGGAAGAACCGATCAATTTCATACCTATTTCCCTCACATCCATTTCGTCCAAGGTTATGGAACATATACTTGCTAGTTCGATCGTGAGAAAACTCGATTATCAGGATAAATTAATGAAAAATCAGCACGGTTTCCGAAACGGTAGATTCAACGAGACACAACTTGCGCTTTTTGTTCATGATATTCTACTTCGGGAGAGAGCAATGTTCCAGTGGACGCGATTTTTCTAGATTTTAAGAAAGCCTTTGACAAAGTTAAAAATATCCGGGGTTGGATTAAAGACTTTTTTAATGGTCGGGTTCAAAGGGTAGTAAATAGATGGAGTTAGCTCAAATGCAGTAGAAGTTACTTCAGGTGTTCCTCAGGGAAGTGTCATCGGACCTCTTTTACTCCTACTTTATGTTAACGACAATGGGTCCGTAGTCACTAGTAAGATAAGTTTATTTGCCGACGATGCAGTTGTTTACAGAGATATCCGTGAACCTGAGGACAAAGCGGCTTTGTCAGATGACTTTAATGCTATACAACGCTGGGGCGACACTTAGCGATTAGAATTTACTTAAAAAGGTGCGCAGTCATAAATTTTTGTAAAAAGAGCAATTCCCAACCGAACGCCTACTGCATTGGGAACCCCGAAATGGAATGGGTAAACTCAATTAAATACCTAGGCATTAGCCTCACTCACGATCCCTCCTGGATGAAAGACATACAGGGAATATGTGGACAAGCTAAGAAAAATTAGTATTTATTAGGAGAGTACTTGGTAAATGTGATGAAGAGGTCACAGAGAAATGTTATCTGTTGTTAGTAAGACCTCATTTAGAATATGCTGCAAGTATATGGGATCTTCACGAAGTTGGATTGTATGCCGAATTGAGCCGCGTGAAGCGTAGAGGAGCTAGATTCGTAAAACGTTGTTACGATAAACAGTACGCTATCGAAAATATTAGAGCAGCTAGGCTGGGAATCACTCACGGAGCGAAGGTTAAATTACAGATTGAAGTTCTTGCATAAATTGGAAGGAGGTCTCTTTAGCGATGATGTTGAAAATGTATTATTACCCCATCGTACTAAGGTAGGAGAGATCATGTCATTAAAATTAGAAAGATTAAGTGTAGAACAAATACATTTAAAATGTCATTTTTCCACTTCCGATAGGAGAACATAATAACATTGGTCGATCACGGTAGGATCATGTTCAGGTAAAATTATTCTGGTGTGTATTAACCCACTGCCACACACCCTGGCGGTGGCTTGCAGGGTGTATATAAATAAATGGACAGCAAAGCACTTCGAGCAATAGATTGCGATGGGATGTCAGGAAGGAATCAGGAGACGGATGCTTGGAAATGGAGCCGAGGGAGAGAGAGAGAGGGCATTATATTTGCGTGCTTGCATTAGATGTACTTAAACCACTCGGTGACATTTTGTCGCAGACAGGCTGAGAAAGAAGAGCGAAATATTTATCGGTGGTTTCCATATGATTGCGCAGCGTGAACGATGATTCGGGTGCATTGGACCAATCATTAGTGAATTCACGACACACAAATGTAAATACATACACATTCTTTCTTTCCCCGGATAAATGGAAATCATAATATAAATAAATCAAAGTCATTAGGGGAAATAATAGAGACAATCTAATTACAAGCGAGGATTAAATGCTGTGTTGACAACTGGTTTATTCGTATGGGCATGTGTATGTTGGTGGCAAGAATATCCATTTGCATGAGTGTATGCATGTGTAAAAGCATTGCATGTGTGTAAGCTTTGCATGAATATACATCTCTATGACTGTGAATTGGCGCACATTTGTTAGTTTTGCATGTGGTTGCACCACACCATACTCGCTTGTTGTTGCTTGCGGGGTATTCTGTTTATGTAGATGAAAATTAGAATTTATTATAAGAGTATTGGAAAATCTAACGAAAAGGTAAAATAGCAATATTACCTTTTGCTGGTTAGACCTCATTTAGAATATGCTACTAATATATTGGATCCTCACCAAGTTGGATTGATTGCCGAAATTGATCGCGCGCAGCGTAGAGGAGCTAGATTTGTGAAACGTTGTTACGATAAACATAGTACGATGGCGTATCCAAAATATTAGAGCAGCTAGGTTGGGAATCACTCACGGAGCCATGGTTAAGCTACAGATGAAATCTCTTGCATATACATGGATAGAAGGATGTCCTTATCGGATGATGTTGAAAATGTATTATTATCTCCATTGTACCACGGTAGGAGAGATTATTGAAATAAAATTAGAGAGATCAAGTGTGGAACAGATAGATTTAAAATATCATTTTTTCCTTAAACGATAAAAGATCAGAATAACGTTGTCCGCCATCTCTATGGGAAAAAAATATATTTATGTCAAAAGTATTCTGGAATGTAATCATCCCCTGCCACAGACCCCGGCGGTGGCTTGCAGGTACCGCGTATTAATAAACGAGCACCGACCTGGGCACCTAGGCACGTAGGTACGCACAATGGGGTGCTGTCAGGGGAGGCGGGACTGAGGCTGTTGGTGGCTGGTTTTGGGGAGAAAGGAAGAGGGGTGGTGGGAAGAGGGCGGGAATCGGTGCTTCGGGGTGGTGCGCGTGGGTGCGTCCGGCTGTGCACACGAGACGCCGGCCGAGGGGATGGCAAACAACAAAAGAAGGGCAGCGGCGAAGGGGGACGGGCGACGCGAGCGAAGGAGGGCGAGGGGGGCGGATAAATAGGTCCGTGTGGCAAAGAGGGGCCTGGGGGGCGGAGGGGCCCGTGCATCAATCACATTAGCCACGTGCTGACCCCTCCGCGAAACGGAGGCCACGATAATGAAAGGGTGGGCATATCTGACACGGGCGTATGCAACTTAACCACTGCGGAAACAATACTTGGAAATGCTATATACTCCTCCACGGCGACGAGGGTTCGCACAGGCCATAGGTCCCTTGATGAGGCGCTGAACCCGCGGGAAATATATTTGGATGAAGCGCAAACCGAAAGAGAGCGATAATGTGGGAGATAATCAAACAAGAGTGCTAAAACTGGGCTATTTTATATTCCTTGGTAAATAAAAAATAATTACAAGTTACAGCTTCAAAACAGATTGGCGTTTGAATTATATATAAGCATCAAGCTATAAGGAAGAACGGACCGTTGCCATAGGATTGACGCTGAACTTAATGCGATCGAGAGTAGGTACGTCTACCGAGTTGCGGATGAGATTGGTCCACGCACGACGACGAACCTAAAATAACACCATACCCATGGACTAAAACCTTGAAGTAGAGGACGGGCTAATGGATTCGAATGACCCCTTGACCTGTGCCTGCGGGAGCAAAGATAGAAAATAGGGTTAACCATGGCTCAAAGAGCCATGGTTAACCCTATTTTCTATCTTCCCGAGTCCATGCCACCGACTATCTAGACTATCTATGCCACCGAGTAACCACAAGGAGGAAGAAGTCGATAGGATGTACGATGAGTTAGAGGATATAATCGCGTATGTTCCTGCAGGGAAACATTTGATAGTGATGGGGATTGGAATGCGATGGCAGGCGAAGAAAGAGATGGTGATGTGGAGGGGCACTACGGTTTAGGCACGTGGAATGACCGCAGGGAAAAAGCAATTGAATTCTGCCGGAGACAGGGGTCTAATTATCACCAACAAGACACCACAAAAGGCGAAGATACGCATGAGAGATTTTCGAGATTCAGGAGGATATCAGACGTAACATAATGTGGATTAGGCACATATTTAGGAAAAGCATGATAATTCCATAGTCTTCCGAGGGTGGATGTGGATTCAGATTGCGTTTTAAGACTATAAAGCTTAACCTCATATTCAAGGGAGTAAAACGGGAAAGACACAACATTTGAGGAATTGTTATGCAGGAGAATTAGTCGGAATGATACGAAAGAAGAATTGGCAAGCTGCCAATATCGTAAAATAACAAGGGAGAAAAGGGAAGCGGGTGCAATTGAAGAAACATGGGAATATATGAATGAAAGGGGTATCGAAAGCCGTGGATGAATCTACAGGAAATATTGGCAAGAAAAAAACAAGGAAACCATTGATTAAGAACGAAATAATTAGAAAATCGAAATGAATGGAAAAATGTAAAAATAGAGTTTAGTAGAAGGAAGTACAAAGAGTGATATAATAATAATCAATAACTGAGGCAGGAAACAAATAGAGCGAAAGATGAGTGGCGGAAGACGGAGTGCGAGGATATGGAAATTTTACCAAGGAAGAACGAAATAAGTAAACTACACAGAAAGATGAAATTCCTACCAGAAAGTAAGAAAGGAAAATCCGTTAAAACAATCAAAGATTAGTGTGAAATGTTATTAATTGAACCAGGGAAGATTCAATAGAGACGGAAGGAATTGATAGAAGAACAGTATGGTAAAAACATGAGGCCGGCTAGATGAGGCCTACTAGAAAGACAACATGAGGTATTTAAGAATAGATTGAGGTTAAGGAATACTTGATAGCCAGATCTGAAAAGGAATTAGGGACGTATCATAAATAATTAACGATTTATTTGGATTCTTTATTGCATTTACAGGTTGAGTTTGGATTCTCGGATGCTTCATTCCGCGATAGAAGAAAAAGTGAACGTGATCCACGGTCCTAAACAATGTATCCGTACTATTCTTTGAATTAACCTTGTATATAATTTATTTGTTTTGACATGGAATGCATTATCGTATTAACATTAATTTGTGCACGAAAATTTGTTTCACTCAACGTGTATTTCGCTTTACGAGGAAAATCTCCGAACGGATTTTGTTCGTATTATGACATTCCGCTGTAGCTAGGTTTAAAGTTAAAGCATTTATAGGTTTGTGGGTGATTGCGCTTTAGTTTGTCAGTCAGTCAAGGGGCTGCGAACTGAGCTCAATGCATTGAAAGGTCAATGAGAGAGGTATGTGATCAGAAAAAATTTAAATAAAACAAAGGTTATGCGGTTTTAAAGGAAGAGGAAATATATGCTAAATTAGTTATTAATTAATTAACCATATTACATTACATTAAATATAGTCATTCTTATATGCTTTCATGGGACGCGTTATTCCAGGGGTAGAGCATTGGGCTACAGAACGCAGGGCCTGGGTTCGATTTCCGGAAAAGCCTCTCTGGGCACCTGCAGTTCCACCCAAGCTATGTGATTTTTCGGGTACCAGATCTACTGGGAAACCATAACCGGCACAGGGAAAGGAACTGGCCCCCTACCCTGATGTGTGAATATCCACACGCCGTCGGGCTTAGTGCTGGGTGAACTCTACCATCACATACCCAACCGACCTTCGGGTTGAATACTGTGTATATAGTTATCATTTCATGTCAGAAAAGAAAATACTTTGTTCTTCCACAAATATTTTACTAAGCACGACCCTGGTTTCGACTTACAAAGTCATCATCAGGTGAAGTACAGAGGAAACAGCTTTATATTGTAGAGAGAGAAGATGAGGTGCTGGTAAAGTGGGAGGAGGGGAAAAGAGAAGGGGAACAGGGTGTGTGGAGGCAGAGGCAAGGGGGAGAAAGCGGTTGGGTACGGCGTCAGGGGGGGAGGGGGCTGTGGATCAGAGGGAGGTGCAGAAGGGGGGAGCGGGATGAATACAGCAGGTCATTAACCAATATAGCCTTATGATGACTGTTTTTGGAAATTCCCAATTACATTTTTACATTGGATTACTTTTCTGCTGTTTACATTGGACAAACCGGGAGGATTTTCCGTGAGCGTGAGAAAGAACATTGCGCCGGTTTCAATAATAAAAATCCTTCTTACCATTTTACCAAGCTCTTACTGGACAATAACCTCACAAATGATACATTTTACTAGCACCTCCCCCCTCCTCTTCTCTGCCAGCATATAAAGCTGTGCGTCATCTGTACTTCATCTGATGATGACTTTGTTAGTCGAAACTTGAAGGTCGTGCATACCAAATATATGTGGAAGACCAAAGTATTTTCTTTTCCGATATGAATCGCTTCCACAAAGTGACGCCTCAAACCATTCCGTTATCCTTCCATTTACGTAGAAGTTCTGTTCATGAACTTGCTCCAATAGCATTTAGCATCATTCATCCCAGGCAAGATCCTTATTCTGCAATGTAATTCGTACTTCGACCTTTTTCCCTATTGTCAAAATAGCCTAATGAATCATTCACTCCTTACATCACCAGCTTGCCCCTATCGTACAGTTTCCTTGGCGACATTTCTCAATCTACTCCTTTTCTCTTAATAAATATAAAAACGACCCACAACCCCCCAGTATCTTCGTCTGAATTCATATGCACCTTTTTTCTGACCGATGATAGAGAATGATTGGATGCACCTGGCAAAGATGTTTGAACTGGACCACAGATTCATTCAGACGCAGGGTTGAGGTTTTCTTTCAGCGGAGGGGCAGGAAGGGGGGAGGATGAGGAGCGAGCGGAGATGGAGCACCGCTCCGTGGGCGGGTGCGGGGAACGGCGAGGGATGGATCCGGCGACGGAAAGACAGGGGAGGGGGACTCAGTCGAATGAAACGCCTGTGGAATGGAAGACGATGACGGGGCGTCCCGGAGTGCGGCCCTCGCACAGAGCCCGTGGCGGCGGCCCCTCGGGAGCGGGGCGGAGTGCCTCCTTCAAAGGAGGCTGCGCACTCCGGGGAGAGGTGCTCTCTCTCTCCGGCCAAAAGGACGAGCGGCGCGGGGGGAGGGGGTGGCTGAGTGACGGGTGTCACTCTCCTTGCTAGTGGGGGGGTGCGCTAGTTGGTCGGCGGCGGCACCATCTGACGCGCAGCCTCGCAACGGCGGTGGCGGCGGCCGGGCGGAGAGAAAGGGCGTCGATTCATCAACCGACGACTGCATTCCGAAAGACTTTATGCGGATCTCACTCTCGAAAATACAAGGCGGACGCGACCCCGTGACGTACCACGAGGCCTTGGCACACGACGGCACTTGCTTGCGAAGTCCCTTTGGTAGGACTGAGAGGCAACACAGGGAGGAAAGTAAGGGTCGCGAAACATGCGCTATCCTTTCACAAGGACTAATAACATTTGCAAGTTAATCTGCGGAGATAGTGAGTAAAGTCAAGGTTTGACTTATTAAAACCACAGGTATTGCAATTTTCCACTAGATATTTTATTTCGACACTACCGGTTTCGATGTTTTCACATCATCATCACCTGATGATGATGTGAAAACATCGAAACCGGTACTGTCGAAATAAAATATCTAGTGGAAAATTGCAATACCTGTGGTTTTAATATGTTACGCTTCCACCACATCACGCCTGAGACCTCACCATTCGTTCAAGGTTTGACGTTGGTGTTGGATTATATACATACTATGCATGGAATCTAGCAGGGCTAGAGCTAGAGAAGCCCAATCAAAACGAATGATTTAAAAACATTGAAATTGTTGCATTGTAATGCACATTAGCGGATGACTCCGTCAAAGTTATTGTCGCCCCATATCCCGCAATTTTTCTTAAATCATATATGGTATATACATGGTACCCTGCACGCCACCGCTAGAGTGTGTGGCATTGGCTTGATTACACACCACACTACTTTTGACCGAAAATGCATGCCTACCCTAGCACGGTGGGAGAGTGTTACTCTGATCCACTATCGTTCTTGGGAAAAAACATCTTAAATATATCTGTTCTACACTTAATCTTTCTAATTTTATTCGCATGATCTCTCCCACGATGGGGGCAACAATCCACTTTTAACCTCACTGCCAAAGAGACGTACGAGTTTGGAGTTACGGAATGGAGATCTAGCTCCTCTACGCTGCACGCGATCCAATTCGGCAATCAATCCAACTTCGTGAGGATCCCATATATATGCAGCACATTCTAAATAAGGCCTAAAGAGCAAAGGATAACATTACGATCTGCAAAACTACTTTATTTCATCCCAAAACTCTATCACTATATAACAGGTTATATTTCAATGTGCCATCGATTGATTGAGGCGGATACAGTTTTAAAGCGGCGGATAAAAGCAAGAATCCTGCGCGTCGTCAGTGCATTCCATAACGTTGAACTCCAGCCATCAACTTTTTACCTTACCAATTTGGGGGGGGGGATAAAATTATTGATTTCTTAGTGACGAGTATTCCCGAAAAAGTCTTAACTATAGAAGCTATAAAAGGATTTAGTGACCACAGGGCAATAAATACTAAGTTTTCGCTACATGGGATCCGAAATAAGAAGCATAAAAGGAAACTTTTCTTGTCTAAGGAAGGGAACTACAATGGTCTGAAGTGCATGCCACAGAATCAATTCGCAAGCTTTAATAAAGATAGGAATCACCGAAATATTGTGGATACGTGGAATCACTTCCTTGGGAGCACACGCTCAGCAGTCAAGTTCATTCCCAGTAAATTTATAAAATATAACACGGAACCTGGGTGTTATTACACTGTCAAACGGTATGTCATGCAAAGATAAAAAATAATAGGAATGATATCTCTAGCGACAAAAGAGATTAAATCACTTATGATTACAGGGTATCTAAGGCGAATACTAAGGAGTTTCGGAAAGTGATAAGCTAATGCAAAAGGAAAAGATTAGCAAAATATTAGAAAGAGAATCCGAAAGCATTTTGGTCGTATGTCAATTAGGTTGAGGGAAATGAGTCTACAGTAACATCAGTGAAAAAAAATATATAAAATTTACGTCGAATAGCAAAGTTTTGTTTTCTTCTCTCATCATGAAGTAATTCCACCTAGTTAAGCTTGACCCTAGTATATTTAAAAACTATATAAATGTAAAAGAGTAACTAGCAGTTTCAAAAGGCCAACTTATTCAATTCCTTCTTTTATATTGTCTTCAATGAAGTGTCACCGAATATCTCCGATAGCTTACCAAATCATGTCGGCCAAATGATGCCCAAAATTGAAATTTCATACAATGGAATAGAACGTTTGCTGAAAAATATTAAGCTTAATAAAACCTCTGGACCGATCAAATACCCGATCTTATAAAGGAAATAGCTTCGAAAATTGCACCGTATCTAACAATCATATTTAAGAAGTCGCTAGTAGATCACAAGGTTCCCGGAGATTGGAAAACGCCAACTACTATATTTAAAAACGGAGAAAAGAATAGACCAAGCAATTACAGAACTTCACGAAGGATTCTCGGGTCTTCCACCGGGTCAACATGGAACCCCTGACCCGTGGAACACCCGAGAATCCTTCATGAAGCAAATGCGCCGGGAAAGCACCAGATCTTAATTACAGAACTATTTCCCTCACATCCATTTCGTGCAAGGTTATGGAACATACTATATAGTTGCTAGTTCGATCGTGTGGCACCTCGATGATAAGGAGTTAATAATGAAAAATCACCACGGTTTACGAAAGGATAGATCCTGCGAGAGACAACTTGCGCTTTTTGTTCATGATATTCTTATTTCGGGAGAGAGCAATGTTCCAGTGGACGCGATTTTTCTAGATTTTGAGAAAGCCTTCGACAAAGTACTTCATAGTATCGGAAAAGGAATGCTTAGTTATTCCACATATTTATTAAACACAACCAAGATTTCGACTTACAAAGTCACCATCAGATGATTTGTAAGTCGAAACCTTGGTCGTGTTTAATAAAATATATATGTAGAATAAATAAGTATTTGCAGAAGTGGTTCTCGGGCTGGACTGCGTGAGAGATGCCAAAAAATGTCTCTCACGCAGTCCAGCCCGAGAACCACTTCTGCATCTCTCAACAACTGCGAAAGCCTACGATCTAAATAAGTATTTCTTTTCCGATATGAATCGCTTCCACAAAGTGATGCCTGAAACCATTCTACCGCATAATAAACTACTCACCAAGCTAGAAGCATATGGGATAGATAAAAATATACGGGGTTGGATTAAAGACTTTTTGAATGGTCGGGTTCAAAGGGTAGTAAATAGATGGAGTTAGCTCAAATAAAGTAGAAGTTACTTCAGGTGTTCCCCAGGGAAGTGTTATCGGACCTCATTTATTCCTACTTTACGTTAACGACATTGACTCCTCAGTCACCAGTAAGATAAGTTTATTTGCCGAAGATGCAGTAGTTTACCGTGATATCCGCGATCCTGAAGACACAGCGGCTTTATCAGATGACTTTAATGCTATACAACGCTGGGGCGACTCTTTGCAATTACAATTTAACTTAAAAAAGTGTATAGTGATGAAGTTTTGGAAAAAGTCCAATTCCCACCCGAACGCCTACTGCATCGGGAACACCGAAATGGAATGTGTAGACTTAATTAAAAACCCAGGCGTTACCCTCACTCACGACCTCTCCTGGGTGAAACACATACGGGGAATATGAGGACAATCTAACAAAAAAATAGGCTTTTTTAGAAGAGTACTTGGTAAATGTGATGAAAAAAAGAGAGAGAAATATTATCTTTCGCCGGTTAGGCCTCATTTAAGATATGCTGCTAGTACATGGGATCCCCATGAAGTAGGATTGATTGTTGAACTGGTTCGCGGAGAAGCTGGATTTGTAAATCTTTGGTATGATAAACTTAGCAGCGTATACAAAATATTAGACCAGCTAGGCTCGGAGCGAAGGTTAATTACAGATTTAAGATGTCATCACTTCCGAAACGATACATGATCAGAATAACGTTCGTCCAACGGCGGTAGGAGAGAAATGTGTTTTGGGTGAAGTGTAGCCTAGCGAATAAATACCCCTGCCACTCACTCTTTCCTTGCAGGACCTCAAGCAATGCAATGTTTTATGCCAATGATTGCCTGTACAGGCCCTCCCGAATCGCTATGGCGTGACGTGTGGTGCCACCGCCGCCTGCTTATCAAGGGGAGGGTCTAGGAAAGTCAGCCATGATGCCTTATGATTTCAAGCAGAGTTCCACAAACATTCTCCACTCCTTGCGTACATTCAAGAGAAAAATATGACACGAATAGTAATAAAATAACACTAAATAATTCTGAATTTATGTCAGAGACAAATCCAATCGAATACTCTCGAACGCTTTAATAATATGACGATATTCATACTGACTGCGTAAACATTTCGAATATCCTGAACAAGTTTTCCGATCTTGGAAGATGAAATATTCCTGCATCTAATTTCCTCGAAAACCATCCCCTTGCAATATTCCCACTCTTTGGACGCGAGCAGTTCGCTGAGTCGGTGGGATAACGCGTTTGCGGCCCGCATGCCGTGGCCTCATCCTCCTGAGAGGGGAGCGGTCCAATGAGGCGTCCGAGCGATGCGGGGAGGGAGGAGCAGGCTTGACAACCCTTGATCAGGCAGATGACAGCCTTGGTCGCCTCGTAAATCCAGTGGGCAACTGGAGGGCGGCGCCATACGCGGAATGGGGCCGGGGGACGGGGACCGTCCTCCCACCCGAGGGCCACCTGCGAAGGGCCGCCAACAGCAGACCGTTAGTGTGCACCCTGGGGGCGGGTCTGGCAGGCAGAGGTTTGAAGGAGTCCCTCCCCCTTCATCACCCGTCGAAGGGGGACGAATAGGAGGGACCCTCCCACCCGTAGGTTGGGCCTCACCCTTTGGACTAATCGAGGCGTTGAACCACGCCGCACCTTCTAAATCATCCACTCTAAGTAAATATAACACGTGCAACCTGATCCATCATCGCCTTGATATTACCAAGTGGTTCTGATTAATCTTGATGGCTTCAAGTCGGCGGAAGGGACTACCAGGTGTCGAAAATGGTAATGCCTTAGAATCGTACTGCGATGCCTTAACAGGGCGGGTACGTATAAGGACGTACAGGGTACCAAAAAACAAATATATATACATCCCATGGACTACAAACTTTGCGTGGTGGAAGGGCTTGTGCGTTCTGATGACCCCTGGAGCTGTGCTGGCAGGGGCAATAATAACTGCTCCTGGTGGGGTCTACCATGCCAGATAGGTCGAAGGTTAGAAGCCAGACAGAAGGTAGTCCACGCAGCGTCTGTTCCGCAGTGAAGCGGCTGCAAAGGCGTCTGACCCCAGTGGGGCGGTCATTAAGTGATGGCGTCACGTTAAAAACACTATTGAGGAAGGCAACGGGAAACCACCTCAATTAATATTCCCAAGATTGCTATGATGGACACAATAGAGAGTAAGAGTCCTGGCAACAGCGGGACTCGGCCCAAGCGGCCGTGTTTCGTGCCCGGCAGCGGGAGAGGCAAGACTTCCACGGTTGTCATCTCACGAAACCCTTGGTGGGGAAAACCGACAGAAGGACAGAAGACGCAGACGAAGAAGACCAAAACAGTTAGAATAAGAACTTGGAATGTTAGGACAGTGTTGAGGACAGGAAAATTAGAGAATATTAATCGAGAGATGGAAAGAAGTAATGTAGCTATTTTAGGTTTATCCGAGGTGAGATGGAAGGATAGCGGGGATTACTGGAGTGATAGTTATAGAGTGATAAGCGGCGGGAACGGGAGCCAACGAGGGGTTGCCATAATATTAAATAAAGAGGTAGGAAGTAGCTTAGTCAACGTAGAACATGCAACGGATAGAATATTACTAGCAGAGATAAATCAAAAAACTTGATCCTGGTTCAGGTTATACATGCCATCGAGCAATCATAAGGAGGAAGAAGTCTACAGGCATTTAGTTTTTATAATTTCTTCAGAATACCATTACAATTCCCTTTACTGAGCAAATATACCTTAGTACCTCAACGCTTCTCAAAGTTAAATATACGCAATTATAACAGAGTCGAGTGCTAACACCAAATGGGGAAAGGAGAAAGTGTATTACATGTAATATCCCAAATCTTTGTTAGGAGAAATGACACAATTTTTCCAACATTTCAACCTTAAATACTTCAATCATATCCTCTAGAGAAAATAAAAGATGGTAAGGTGGACACTGAAAGTGCGCCCCCAAGACATGTGCATGCATTTCCTTCGCAGGAATCTTTCACGCCTGCGGCCCCTCTCTCTCCGTCCCGGCGGGGCGCACGTGGGGCGTTCGAGGAGGGGATTGTCAGGGAGGGAATGGACTCGAAAGGGTTTTCGGGAATCTTTTTTTTTTAATTTCCGAAAAAAACAGACGGAGGGAATATTTTCGAGGTGAAGCAGCCTTCTGGCTTCCAGCCAAAAGGGTTTCCGTTATTAACTCAAAATGCCCGGAAACAAGTAAAAAAAACTTGACAATCTGAGCAAAAAACACTTATTGTCGATGGCTTTTTTGCATTTCCCACATTCTCCCCTCGTAAGCAGCGCTGATCTGCCTTGAGCTGACCCCGCCCCCCGACTGGAGCGCCACACCCAACCTGTGATTTCGACATCAACCCAGCACCACCTGCGCATGGAGCCCGAGACCAGCATTGGCTTCGAGCCGTGGAGATCAGTTAGTCCTGAAGCGGCGACGGCGAGAGGTACGGCAGGTTTTACCTTTCCCTATTCTGAGGAGACGCATGCTTAAGAGCAGTTTATTTTAGTAATCGTCTCTCTCATTTTTCTCTTTATTATTCCGTATTTCCAATATAAACAATGTATCCGTGTTTCCGTCCATAATCCTGGACGCGCACGCGATCAGCTAAAGTGAAACTTAGGATTACAATGATACAATTTGTAGGTCAGTAATATATAGGGGAGGCGACCGACGGCTGAGGTCATTTGCGCCATTAGGGATGGAGAGGAAAGGGTGGAGAGAAACCCGGCGTCGGCATTATCCTACTCTCGTCGAAAGGTCCGCAGCTTAACGTCCCATCCGACGGACGGCGAACTCAACCGAAGTGCTCTACACAAAGCACCTCTGTAGGGATCGAGATACGACTGACACATCCTACGACGCCGGGATTCGAACCCGGGTCCTTCGGGTGGGAAGCCAGTACGATAGCCACCGCACCATCTCGATCCCCATGCAACAATTTCAGAGTGAAAATCATTCGACTTGACTGGGATCCCGGTCGCGACATCTCCCGCAGTTTCTTGGAATTTGTTCCTTAGAATAATCAAAAAAAGAAGATTGAGAGGAGGGCGAATGATTAGATTAATCAGGGGACTGAAAGATTGGGGTCCGAAAGTGAAGAGGTACTCGGGGGGGCGGGAGGAGGGGAAGAAATTGGATTGTTGGGAGAAATTTGAAGGCGGCAGGAAAGATGGATTCGGAGCATTTAAATTGTGAATGGGGTGTAGAATACTGTGATATAGAGAGGAAAAGGTTAAACAGGCGAGGAAAGGGAAGGCATAGGGATGTTGGATGGAATGATTGGAGAGAGAGTGTATCGAAGAACTGTTCGGGGTTTCTTGTTACATGAAATTAGGAAATGTAATGATGTTCATTGGTCTGTGTCTAAATAGCAAATCTCACCTTAAACGGTAGAATACACGTATCAATAATAATAATAACTTCCACTACTTTCTTCCCTATTATCATTTCCATGATATAAATTTAAGATTACATTAAATACCTGTCTGAATATCCACTTCTGTTCATCCTTCGTGAATAATACTAACAAGGAGTTAAGAAGGAGGAGGAACTCCCAATAAAGACATTCGGTTATTATAATTGAAATTATTTGTTTTAAGTTAAGAACTGTCCAACTCTATCAAAGCCTAAGATTACATCTAAAAGTCACTCAGTATTAAGTGGCGCGTAAAGCGGATACAAGCTTACTGGCTTACTTTTATTATTTCGTCAAAAACCTACATTGTTTTTTACCTCTTTCCGCGACGTAGTTTTTGAGTGCGTGGAGACGTATTTGCAACTGAGAGCCCGCATTTCCACGTAGACTGTTGTAAAATCACGCCCATCACTTGAATTATTATATCCTGATGAAGCTAACTAATTTTTGTGAAACTTTTTATTTGGATGCTGCAGAAACGCTGCTGCTGCTCAACGCACACACCCCGGCAGTGGTATCACGTAGATCCATGCAAACTTCATTCGCACCTGTTGCATACGTACATCAATGATTTTCTCCGTGCAGCCCTTCCTCTCAAAGCATTCCCTCCACTCTCAAACGCCTTCTGCTCGTCAATTTGACTCACATACTATATTCTCTCAAGACGGCCACCACCACGAGCTACATTCGAAGCGCAAAGGCCGTTATACTATATTTTAATACTGTCGGGTCAGAACAAAACCGCACGCATTCAGCGCCATCCATTGATTGTTCCCAAAGCCACTGAAGTTATTGTTTTTATTCAGCAGTCGTTTGCCTGTCGGTGAATGCAGATATAACAATGTCAGCGAAAATCGTTGCTCTTGCCACAGTCACAAAGCGCGTGTGCTGTGATTCGATTTTTTTGTGGAAAAAATGATCATGTGCTCAAATTCAACGTGGGAACTGTGCGCAGTTTATGGACGTGGAGTGATGTGTGAAGGAATGGTGTCGAGACTTAAAAAAAGGCGGCACAAATGTGCATTACGAAGAGCGGAGTGACAGGGCCTGTGTATCCAGAATCCGATGAAATAGCTGTTCATCAAGTGGACCAAGAACTGCGATCTGATCAACGATTGGAAGTTAGTCTATCCCCGACTGTTAAATTTCCTCTTGTTGGACGCATCACTATTCACACGATTGCTATAGTAAAGTACGGATATATCGGAAAAGAAATACTTTGTTCTTCCACATGTATTTTATAATTGGGAATTATAAAATATGCGTGGAAGAACAAAGTATTTCTTTTCCGAAATGAATCCCTTCCACAAAGTGACGCCTCAAACCATTGCAAGCACGGACATCACGAATTGCGTGTAATGTGGGTACCGAAAATGCTTACCGAACAAAAAAAAGAGCAAAGAATGTTGAGTTGACGAGCGTTTTCGGACCGCTACGACAAAACGGAGATTGAATCGAGCGACCTTTTCCTTTTCTTTCAATTGAAACGGTGTACCATTGTTTGCAGACGACGAGGAACTCTAGACCGCCGTTGTCGACTGGTTCAATGCCCGGGTGGCGAACTTCTATGCTGAGGGATTAAATTATGCTGGTGCAGAGTAACGAAAAGTGCCCAGAAGTGAAAGGCGATTACGTAGAAAGGTGAAAGTAGGTTTGTAAGGAACTAAAAGCGTCTATAAAAACTTATTCTAACGGGTAATCTTTTGCCTTTCGAAAACACCTTCGGGCCCCTGCCTTTCGAATATGCCTCGCATCATAGGGCACTTCTTTCACACTCGCCCACGTATTATGCCGTGCACCCCACACACACACTCTCCACCCGCCCTCTATCTCTGCGCTCAAACAGTCTGGAGGCTCTTGCCTCCACTTTGCTATTCGTCTGCTCACCAGATAGAAGCACCTTCTCCTATAGCAGTCTGCACCGACGTCGATGTAGCCCTCGTGCCGCCCACATTAGTCCCCAATTCCACCCCAACCTCCTTCCCGGGGCTAACGAGGGCGGAGGGGCTGTGCAATGGGGGGTGGGTGGTGGTAATCCAACCCTTTGGCATGGGGCGGCACCCACCTGCCATCACGTCACGCACGATGGACAGGCGGGAGATGGGGCAGCGCGTCGAGAGGAGAGGCGATGGCGGGAGGATGGCAGGGGCCAGGGGGTGGCATCACCCCCGCCCCCCGACACACACACTAACCAAGGAACTGGGTTGAGAATCACTCTCGGCCTCTTGCATGAATTCGAAGCAAGTCCCTTCAGCGATGACGTTGCAAATGTGTTAATAATCCCATCGTTTGGCGGTACAAGTGATCATGCAAATAAAATGACGGAGATCAACTGCAACAACCGAAGGGTTAAAATATTATTTTCTCCCTAACAAGTAAATGAGCAGAAAAACTGCCAATGCATGGGCTGAGAAAATAAATGTATTTATCATCCAAAGTAGCCTATCTTGCGGCCACTACGTTATCGAAACTTCAGAGCGTACAGACTTCCCACCGAGAGGGCCCGGGTTCCAATCCTGGAGACAACAAATATTTTTCAGTGATATCCCGATCCTTACTTGAGGTGCTTTGTGGAGAGCACTTTGGGTGAGTACGCCGTTCGTCGGATGGGACGTTAAGCTGCGGAGCCCTTGTCCTCTTTCGACAAGAGTAGGCTAATTCCGACACCGGGTTTCTCTCCACCCTTCATTCTTTCCCATCCATCCCTAATGGCGCAATTGATCTTAGTTGTTGGTCACCTCCCATGAAAAACTAAAACTCGAACCATCATTTCATTGCCCTCCTTACCAAAGCCCGTCTCGCACGCATTTAGAAGTATTTTAAACTTAGATAGCTTGGTGCGTGTGCGCTTCTGCGCAAATCACTTCCGTTTCAATTACTTCACTTTTCCATATGTAATTAATATTTCAGCAACACTTCACTTTGCATGCCTGGGGTGGAATGACACGCCATAGCAGTGTCTTGCATATGTTCTACGGTGGATTAACCCTAAGGGTGCGGCGGGATTGCGTCATCGCAAGGGGGGCGGCGCGAGGGGTGACGGGGTTGCTTTGGTTGAGGGGGGCAGGAGGAGGCGACGGCGCTTGCAGTTTGGGGACCGCAACCGTCCTCCAACCCCCAGGACTCCTTCCCTCCCCCCACCCCCGTGGAACAATTACCATTCACTCGACGTCACTCCCGGCCCTGTATATAATTCAATCGACTTCTTGAAAATACCTTCGCGCATCTCCATATCACTTACTCTTCGCCCCTGTACTCATCCCCCTCCATCCTCTCGATGGCTATTGCATTGTTTCCCTTCTTTGTTCTTTCCATCTTCACCCACGCCTTCCATGGTCTGCTCCATACGCACCTGCCACTCCTTCCCTCACTCCCCATCCATCCATCTATCGGACGCGTGTCTCCCCGCATCCACGCACCTCTCCTCCCGCTCTCTCGCTCTTCGAGAGGTTCCCGCGTCGCGCCCTCCCCACTCATCCCTCCCCCGCCTCTCACTCACCTCTCTCTCGCCACATCTCCATCCTTTCTCCCTTCCTTCTCCTTTCGTTCAACTCTCCCACAGCACCACAATTCGACGGTTTCCAGCATTGTACACCAGTATACTCTTGCTTACATTCCACGTCTCTCTACCATTTAACAACGTGCTCCACACCCAGATCGTCATTAGACTCTTTCTTCGGTTTAAAATATTCGGTGTGTTAAAATATTTCTTCCTTTCATGAAAAGCGGTTTTCACCCGAGTGACACTACTGATTCGTTATTTCCATTTTATTCCTTTCGTCATTACACTAATGTTTTCTCCTTTAAACGATCTTGTAAGGTCGACGGGGTCCGCCAGGTCCCCTCATGTTGGTCCCCAAGGAGGCGTGGGGTCGCCCACCCGCGGATCCGTCGCTGCATGCTGGACGCTGGCGCGTCGCCCCGCTCGGTCTCTGGAGGAGCGAGGCGGGAGCGCCCTTTGTTGAAAGGCGGGGTGGGGCGGGAGGATGGTAGGGGTGAGGGGAGGAAGGGTGTCTCCTCCTCCGGGGTGGGGGGGCAAGCGGACCCCGTGTCTACGGAAGCCGTGGGAATGCGTCGGCGGAGTAGAAACCCCGAGGACCCTCCATAGGTGGTGGCCCCGCCCCCTCGGTGCACTTATTTGTGTGTGTGCATGCGTGAGTGCGTCCCCCTCCCCCAACCACCCTCGAATCCTCCGGCGAGGGGCGTCCTTATTCACGGACGAACCGAAATTGTCGAAACTCGATAATGACTAAATTTTGGCTTCACATCACTGGTAGATCCTGGGATTATTTTGATTCTGCGGCGTCGTCATGATTCCGTAAATTTCCAGTCTCGGCAGTTTCGACGCCTCAGTGAATAATAAGGCCTCCGTCCCCCCGGTAAGGAGGTCAACCTGGTGCGGGTCAGGGGTGCTCCGATTTGGCAGAGGCCTTTTGGCAGGTTGAGGGAAGACCACTCGATAACCACCAAGTGTGATGCACATGAAGCAAAGGAATAATCGCGAGAGGAGCATCGCAAAATTGTTTCATTTTTAACCATAAACTTCCTGTTCTTCCCCTTCCTAGGGCGATGAGCCTGCCTTCTTCCGGGAGCTTTTTAACCGCCCCGATGACCTTCTTCCCCGAGGACGACTAATCGTGCCCGCCTAGTCCTTCGCCTCGGGACGCTTTTCGCTCTGGAGGGCCCTTCGAGATTTCTCCCTTTTCACTTTCCTTTTCTCCTTAAAACTATAACTTCCTACTTCTCTACGTAAGTTTTCACTTCTATACTCATCCATGCTGATCTGAATTTCGTTAATTACCAGATGTTTCGTCCTTTAAGACTCTTCTACCCATGATCAATGTTCGCTCCTCTACACAATTTTCCTAGGACAAAACTAAGTGCACCGTGCCTGCGGGAAGGGAAGATCGCCCTTCTAGAAGTATACTATGCACGATATATGACAGGGTACAAAAATACCGTCAATGCATCTTAACAACTATGTCACTCACAGGTAGCGAGAGAATGGGTTAACGCCAGGAAAATTAAGCCAAGACGCCAAGCTATTTTGTGTTGCTTTCCTCCTGGAAATACGTTGAAGTTTTTCCATTAAGTTTCGTGAGTAGTCACGTGACTACTTACCCCTGCATCGGACACAAGGATGCACCCGTATCTACTGGCAGGTTGGTCTCCGACAGTCCCACCTCCCCAGGGCTGCAAGGCCCACGCGAAGGTTTAAATAAAAAACCTGTGTCTAAAAAATATATCTATATATAGTATACGATATAAAACCGTAAACACGGTATTCAACCCGAAGGTCGGTGATGGTAGAGTTCACCCAGTACTAAGCCCGACGGCGTGTGAAATTCACACATCAGGGTAGGGGACCAGCTCCTTTCTCTGCGCCGGTTATGGTTCCCCAGAACGATCTGGTACCCGACAAATCACATAGCTTGGGTGGAGCTGCAGGTGCCCACTCTGGGCCTTGCCCGGGAATCGAACCCTGAACCCTCAAGTCAGCAGTCCAACGCTCTACCCCCTGGACTACCGCGACCCGTCCTATACGATATATAAACATATTTTTATATATATTTTTTTTCCAGTGAATACACCTACACTATACTCCACAAGATTGGCAGTTACAAACATTTCTGTCGTGTTGGAAAATGTCAAATTAAGTGTGTCATTTTCACGAAGAAAACCACAGTCATTAGTTGCTTAGTAGAAAGATCATCAAAGGAACAAGCTACATTTTTTCCGTTCCATCAGATTTGTGTACGGGGTATCCTTCAAGCTTGCAATCATACTGCACCCACACATTTCTGTCTAGCAACTTACTTCATTTCATTGACAGTACTCTTGTGCTTTAACCTAACTTGCTACCAGCTCAGATTTGCTACCCCTTAGCCCCATTTCTACCTTTCAAAGTCGCAAAAAATGTTTGCTCCGCCCTTATTACTTCCACTCGCCACCGCATCATTAGCACTTCAAGTCTCACATCATAAACGTGGAACTCAACAATCATGCTCCTCACTACTCGGCCAAAATCTAGGAAACCGAATGGATTCACTGTTAAGCCGCGCGCCGTGGGAAATACCATGTCTTCGCTGAAGTGCCGAGTACTACATGCGCTTTCATTGTCCTTCAATCGAGGGAGATACACAGCCCCGGTATCGGGTGCAGCGCTGCTGATATCATCCCCACCATTCATATTTTCAAATAGAATGTATTATTCGTCCTTTCAATGCAAGGACTGCTCCCTCAAGGCATCCATCACCTGACTCCAGGAATAATCCTTCCAAACTAAGGCAATGGACATCACGTTGTGAATTCCACCCCAATCCTACCAATCCGTCCAATGAATTTCGACAACTTTTGTTATCCTCGGTAGGTGACTAAAACAGCCTCTTGATTGCAAATGCGCTCACGTGCAGTAATGGAGCGAGGGGGGCTCAGCAGTCACAACTTCTTGCATACCAACTTTCACGCGGGCCCTGGGCAACCCACAGGAGACTAGAGCTCGTATTTTCTTATACACACGCCTTAACTCTCTCCTTAGAATCAAGGATTGCCGTACATACTTCCATTTACTCCCGACCCTAATGCGAAATCATTAACCATCGAAACAAGCACCATTCGTCTCGCAGTTACTTCATGAACCGACGACCCCCGCTCCCCCTCTCGCGTCCCTAAACGCCACCGACTCGCCCTCCGCCAGATCCCGATTTGAACCAATCTCGTGCGCCGAGGCCCATCGAGGCCTCTGCTGCTCTTCGCTCCCTTTCGCGTCGAGTCTTCGAACGAACCCCGACCCTAATCCCGCACACGTGCATCGTTACCTTTGAAGGATTTTGCATTCTCGGGTTTCACCGCGATGTTGTTTAAAGCTGACAAAAGTTTCGCCGAAGCTGCATTCGGCGTCCTCGGGTCGAAGAAGCTGAAGACGCCGATTGCAACTTCGGCGAAACTGTTGTCAGAATAAAAACAACAAAGCGGTGAAACCCGAGAATGCAGAATCCTTCAAGCCACCGCCGCGAAAACCTACGCATCCATATACATCATTACCTTTGGTTATATCGCTCAAGATGGGTTTTAACTCGAAAGGCGCTTAGAATCCCAATTTTCAAATCGAATCTCTCTGCCTCGACCCCAGGCGTGTTCCAAAAGAGTTCTAAATATACAAAACGAAGGAGTACGTCTCGTCAACTCTTTCACGCGAGCGTTTCCCCTCTGTTTGCACGCACCCCCCTCCCCTCCCCACATTCCTAGCCCACTTCGCGTGCACCCCCTCCGCATCCCCCGCCCCCATTCATCACGGCGGGGGCTCCCGTGGGCACATCGCCGCAGTGTCGGGTGTCCCACTCTCGCTGCCCAACAACAGACGCGAAGGCCTTTGACACTCGAGACGAGCAGCGTTCGGATCCGTCAATCTCTCCACGCTCACTAGAATTCCCGGGATCCGAGCGCCCTGGAAACGCTCTCGCATTGTGGCGGCGCTCCTTGGCAATTGGTGCGGGGCGGGGGACGGGGTGGCTCGAGACATCATCGCCGGGGGGCGCGCGGGATTTCCACCGGGAGATGGCGACGCGGTGCTCGCGGGGGGAGGACCCCCGGGGGAGGGGGTACGCCGGTGTCGACATGCCGCCACCTTCCTGGTATTCAGTCGAACGAAGCAAGGCCTCAATTACGCTCTGATTACTGAATCACACTTAGCAGACTTTTTGTTTCACTCAACTACATATTGAAATTGAAAAATAACCAACTTCGCTTTTCCACACAGACTATTCATTCACGACCTAGGTTTCGTTACGATATAACATCTTCAGGTAAAAATTGACAGGTGGAACAGTGTAGGCGGAGGTAAAGCCGAGGGGAAGAGGCGGGAATCCCTTCCTTCCTCCCTCGTCTTGCCCTCCGCCCAGAGAAAAATATATACTATATACTGTATACTCTAATTAACCATTTCTTAGCAATCATTCTTCCTATTCTTTTCATCAAAAACTACTATCCTTTGGATGAAACATCTATCATCCATTCTCAGCTATCTCACTGACGATATCCAGGGTCATCTTGTGGGTTTTGGCCACCATTCGTCGCCGCACAGAAGGATACGTCTTCGATCATTTAATTCACCTTATCTATGCATTGATCCCTCACACATTTAAAGCCATTAACACATTCACGATCGATGGTGCAAATACGACGGACAATTGATCCGGATGTCGTTTCTCAAAGATTAAAGTTAATTTACAATTTCTCCAAGCCATTGGATGGAGTAATATAAAACATCCCAAAATAATGCATCAGCGTAAATAAAAACATAAAAGAGGGGTAGGAGAACAATTGCATGGGCATGGGTGCAATTGCATGCAATTGCACCCATTATTTTACACCCGAGACAAAAGAACAATTAAAAAAATGTATTCAAAAGGGAGAACCGGCTCCAAAGAAGACGAAGACCGTTTCTTCTGCAGGCAAGGTCATGGCCCCAGTTTTTTGGCATGCGCATGGGATAATTCTCATTGACTATCTTGAAAAAGGAAATCTATCAACGGCGAGTAGTATGCAAACTTATTGCAACGTTTGAGCGATGTAATCAAGCAAAAGAGGCCGCATTTTCCCAAGAAGAAAGTGTTGTTTCATCAAGACAATACACCGGCTCACAAATCCGTTATTGCAACGACCAAAATTCATGAATTAAAGTTTGAATTGCTACCCTATTCGCCAGATTTAGCCGTTGCCGTTGTCGATAAGCGTTTTGCCTCAAAATGATAAAATGGAAGACGGTTTAGGGAAATTAATTTGAAATCATTACTAGGAATGACACAGAAGAAGTATCAGCAGGCCCTAGATAAAATACAAGGACCTGGAGGTTGGTTCATCAGAAGAAAATTGGGGATATATCAAAGGAGGTATATGGAAAGCCAAACACGAAACTACAGGAGGTAAAAATACGAAAAGAACAAAGAAACCGTGGGTTACGGACAGATTGTCAGAAAGATAAACAAGTGAAGGAGATGATAACATTTAAATACTGCGCAAACGTGTAGTTGCAGAAGGAAGTGTGAAGATCTAAATAATTAACTGAGGCGGGTAACAATAGAGTAAAACAAGTAGTGGAGGACGCAACGTGGAAATATGGAAAGCTCACAGAGAAAGGGTGCAATTGGCGCGCTATACAGAAAGGTATAAACCCTGAAAATCCCTCAATACAAACAATGGTAACTCGTCATAATTATTAATTAGAATAGGGAAGATCCAAGAGAGGTGGAAGGAATATATCAGAGCAACGGTATGGCAAAGAACATAGACCAGCGAGATTGAATATTGTAAGACAATATGACGTAGATGAGGATATTTTAGGTCCAGGTACAGTTTTCAAATTCTCGACATTTTGTAACCTTCGGGAATTGAATACGGGAAATCGTATTTCCCGTTTTCTTTTCCCGAATTAATATTTTTTATTTAATTTTCGTTTATCATCTGTAATAATGACTAACAGTAAATGCTATTGAACAGAATAGCCGTAGAGAAGGTGGAGCAACCGGACTCCTGGCACCGCCTTTCCCGGCACAGTCCTTCAGAGCTTTCTAGACACTCTTTTATGAATAAAAAGAGACGTTTTAGGCGTGATATGGTGGAATATCATAATAATTGGCAATTTTCCACATGAAATAGGTCAACGCAAAACTTCAGAAGATTAAATTCCGATAGTGGACGTCTACCGGAAATCCAGGACTACTGTACCTTTTCCGAGCCCTAAACGAGGGTCACTATAGTATCCTCGAAATCTAAAAAATGCAATTGATGACTTTATTTAACCAAACCTCATAGTATACAGTGAGCGTTTACATTTTTCACACAATGTATTAATATTCCCAATTTCATTCAAACATTTTATTTATTAACTTAAGCATTACAGCAAATCATGTGCAAATATTATTCGTTTGAATATTTAAAAAATATTTCAAATAGTTTTTATTCGTCATTTTTAAAATGAAACTTTAAGAAGCATTAATTGTCCGATCAGACAATCGTGATCTTTGCCTTGTATCAAATGTACTTCATGCGGAAAAATTTCTTTCATTTTCTGTGGGCGTTGGTCGAATTGTTATGACTTCGTCTAAAAGCATGTTCAAGTTGGAAGTGAGAGAATGCACTGCTTCATGAAAGCACATTTCCTTCCTCAGAGAAGCAAATATTTTTTTTCTACGTGCATAGGGCTACGCTTTGAGTTCGATATTGAAATTGCTTTAATCAATTCACACCTCAGATCAGATTATGATTTAATGTCGGAACTCTCTGTAAGGACATCCTAAATTATTTTTTCTTGGAACTTGTGCTGTAAATATTCCTTTAAAAAGCTTTCCATTAATGAGTTCGCCAATTGTGCAGTTTCATTATTACTTGACGGGTCAAAAAATTCATTCACTTCAATCTCACATTGGCAACTAACGTAGCTCAAGTACTTGCTTTGTGCTTGTACACAAGATCTCTATTTTTACGTTTAAACAATTCAGATTTTATTTCCTTTAAGAGCATTCGGCTCATTGAAGAATTGTTTATTTCTACATCACTGAAAAGGAACTTGAAAATTCCTCCTTAGTGAGAATATTAGCCTTTCACCTTTCAACTTTTTAAAACAAAATACTTTTGTTATAGCTACATGTAGCGCGCATTGTTGTAGCAGAACTGCTGAACATTCAGTGATAATTTTCCATATCAGCTGCACCGCCACTTTTAATTGCTACCGCATCACTTTCAAGTTTTGACTGAAAATTATCAAATCATTCCTGAAGAAAATATAACACTTTTTCCACAGGACAGTTCCCAAAGAATCTTATCAAACCAAGGTTCCTAGAGGTCTCATTGCAGTGAACATGCATGTATCTACGGTTCTTGCAGCCGGTCCACTCTTCTATTCAAATACTATATAGCTTATTATCACTTCATACACATATAGCTTATTATCATATCATACATTCAATTTCTGGATGCACAGTTGTTGCACCTTAATATAATAATTTTGTATTACTGAAGATGGAATTCTTGGCAACCGCATTCCTTTGCTTGTGAAACGTTCCCTGATAAACTCAATTTTTGTGATGGTGTTGACTGATATCCCATCCAAGGCTGCTCATTTGCTTACGGTTTGTTTTAAATGCAGTGGCTAGACTTAATGTAAATTTTCGTTTGCCTATTAGAAAATGAAGGCATTGGTGTATCATTATTCATTTAAGACTGTTTTTTTTCTTTTTATTCCATGGATGTATTCTAAGTGCCTGTTTTGACGGCCGGGAAGGTTTTTCAGAACATACAAGTAGAGTAGATTAGATTACAGAACGTCGAACTGTCGATATTGGCATGTTTTTGGAGATGTCAGTGTCAACCCCCAGATGGCGAAATGAGATGGATGTCGATTGGACATTAATGTCCCCGACACTGATGTCCGCATAGACATAGCAACCAATCATGTAGGACATTGGAATTTAAATGACCGTTGACTTCGTCGATAGCGACAAATCCAGGAGTCGACATTAAACTAATGTAGTATCGTGAGATCAACACACGATGCCCCCTTCGTGTGTGTCCGAGAGCGGTGGATCCCCGCCCCCTGCTAGGTCGGGGGCGGGAGGGAGTGGGGAGGGGGACAGAGTGAGCGATTGCCCGCGCGCGCACCGCCATTAGTAAGCAGTCGCCCCTCCCCTCCCCTTCGCACCCACGCACCTCCCCGTGGCGGGGGGAGGGGCGCCACCCCCTGGCGGGGGTTGGAGCGGGCCAGGAACGGAAGAAAACGCGCGGACTATTGAGACGTGAGGACCACCCCTTCGAGAGGCAAGGAGCTCCCCTTCCCCGAGGCGCGCGGGGCTTCCACCCTCCCCCCCCTGGGCCCTCCCAAACAAACGGCGAGAAATAACGGCCCTCTAGTCCGTCGTGGGGCGCCATTCTTTTTCCTCTCGGGTGGGCGCTGCCGTCGGGGGCCGGGGGTGGCGAGTGATGGAGAGCCCCCGCAGCCGCCACGGGCGGACGGGGCCATCGGTCACCGGAGGAGCGGCCGCCTCCTCGCGCCCCCGAGAGGGTGCGGCCCCTCCTGGGGCTCGCCTCGAAACGCGCCCCACACACGTGACATTGTTAAAAACTGGAGGGCAGCGACAAGTAGTACTATTCAAACGGAGCGGGATGGCCATAGTATTCTGGCAATACTGAGCATACTGGCAAGAGCTTCATGACTAGCTAAATACTAGGCGCTTTTATAAGAGGAAAGGAAGTAAATCACAAAATACCTGGCAAATACTAGAAATTCAAAATTTTGCCAAAATTATGTAAAGAAGCTAACGTTTGAAAAATTAATGGACAAAAGGAAACAAAAAGAGATTTAATCAACAAAAAATTTAAAAAAATAATAAAATAATAATATTATAATCAAACCAAGTCCGGTGACTAAAACAACAAAAAAAATGGGAGAAAATTTAAAAAAAAAGAGAAAAAACTGAATCCAAGCAATATGTTAAGTAAAGATGTTTCATGTAGTTGTGTATGCGTCTTGTAGACGATGTCTTGGGCACCACGTTCTCGCCCATAAATATTAACATGTTTCTTACTCCTTCAATGTTATGGCCAATTGTCAGCTCACTAGTAATCTTTCTTTCAAATTCTCCTTCACTTCAACTGGAAAGGTACACATTCGCCATACATTCGCTCGCGATTGTTCACTTGCACAGTGCCGATTGTACAGTAATTGACGCTGAAGGGGTGGACGTTCATCGCACCGAAGCAGTGATATTTTTAATGACTCACAAAAAGATTTGTAAACATGAAAAAATACTACATTACAATCAGCATAATTACATTACAAGTGTAAGTTTTCATAATTCATTTAAAAAATACTATTCAAAGAGGCCCATGTCCGGAAAAAAATTAGGACGAGGATGACTGCGCGATATCCCCTCGGACTTGAGCGAGGCGCGGCTCTAGTCTGAGGACACACTACTCGGCGCGACACTCCGTCGGGAGATTCATCGCGCAAATGGGAGAGGGTACATCGAAGGAACCCGTTTGAATTCTTTCTTATTTCGCAAAGAGGCGTCTAATTTGCAAAGTATAGTGCAAAAAGACGCGACTCAATGGAATGGCGACGCTCAGAAAGAGTTCAGAAATAACTGCTAGTCCGGAAGAGACGAATGGTACAAATATAAAATTAGAGAGATAGACTGCAAGACCGACAATGATTCACTGATGAAGCTACCGCTCCATAATAATACAAGCGTTCGTCATCAACCTATGAAAACTTTCGAAATATTTCACCACATTGTATGCATTCTAATGACTCCGAAATCTTTGAAGGCAACTTATACTTTTAACCCTTATCCAATGATCGGTGAGGTATAGGGAGAACGCATTTCTCTCACTTAATCTTTTGCTCAAATTATTTATTTATATCAAATCCGCATTGTTTATAAAACCAAATGTTTCTAAATGACGACTTTTTAAATTATAAAGCAGTGCTTTTCATAGTATTAATAATTATATAGATTGATAAAAAACACAAACAACTATTTACAACAAGCAAGTAATTTCGTGAATTACAAATTAAAGAGCATATTGTCAATAATACCCTCTGCAATTTTATAAGGATTTCCGATATCAAAAGCAAATGTTAACAACACTTTGTCATCATGATTCTTCTCGTCCACATAGCAAGTGTTCAAATTTTGGCATATTTTTTAGGAAAAATCCTCCGACCTTCGCTATGCCTACAGACTTGCAATATTTTTTGTGCATCTCAAGCAAACTGGTTTCGTGCATTTATAGTAGGAGAAAGTGTTTTTTTTTTAATTTTTGTTGCACGTTGGCCAGAAGTCGTAAGTGGATTCTCTTCACTTCCATTGGTTTTTTCTTAAGCTTTATACGATAATACGAGAATCCGTACAACGTCTGCCTGCTCCTAATAGGTATTTCTTGGATTTGGGAAGGACATCATCAACCTCTGCATGCGCGGTCTGACCCACCCCGCCGCTCTGTGCCTTTTATTAATTTCATTCCCGGCAATTCCTTTTCTTCGGGGTGGCGTTGATGCAAAATATAACATGAATAAATGGAATTTTAAAAAAAGGGGGCAATCAGTCACCTCTTGGTTCTCCGACCGGCAGAGTACTAGTAGACTGATTGGTTACTACTCCAATTTTCCAATGAACACTAAATATTAAAGTTTTAACACATAATCTTTTAATTCCGTAGCGATATCTCACAAATATTAGGTGTTAAGCACAAACAAACACTGAAAAGATGAGTAATCCCTGTGAATAACTCTTTCGTCAACCCTAAACGAACTTTTTCGTTTCTTATATTGCTTAGTATTTGATATCAAAGATAGTGCCGATAATTACAAAATAAGGGATGCTTATACAAGGTTTGTATAAAAAGTATCGGTAACAATTTTTTTTCCTAACATGTGCGTTAAGTGATGAATTCAGGCCGTAGGTAAAGTGTGTGCGTGATCCCACATCGTATTGGCGTTGATAAGATGACAACGCACACCATTATCAATTTAAAATTCGGCGATGCGAAATATCTGCCCTAAACTCGTCCTCCCGAAGATCTTTGGACTGACGACCAAGAGTAAAGTCGAGTACGTCTGCTTGCAAATACCTTCTTTAACGGCATTGCGACGATTCCCCAACCCCTCACAAACCCGACTTGGCACCAGCACACTATTTTCTATTCCCAAAAGGGAAATACTCCCTTAAAAGAAACCACCATGAGTCCCTTAGTGCCGTCATCATAGAAGCTTGCACGCTTACCCTTAAGGACCTTCCGGAATCCACCTACCAGGGACCCCTTCGAGTCATGCAAAAGCTGCAAGGAGAAAAGGGGGTCCACGCTCAAGGTATGAACTGGAAAGATTTTTGAGCCATTATAGCAATACATGAAATGACACTTTTCCCGATACTTTTTATACCAGCCTTTAGGATGCGTCAATGAGCGGGGGGGGGGGAGATAGGAAAGCCCAAAATGACGTCCCACGTAAATGAGGGACGACTAATTCTTTGGTCAGGGATGTACAAGACGGCAATGGCGTCTTCATCGATGCAATTTCATTTTCTTCGTAGCCGACCGTCGCGAATAATAATGGGATTATTTATTATTCTTGATGGTCACCAAAGGCATTCGCCATGTAAATGTAAAAACAATAGTGTCCGATTCATTAGGAAGACGCCATTAATTCCCTTTAGTAGTTAAACAAAGCAGAAATGGAAACTAACATGCTATCGTCAAATGATTCTTGCAAATGGACGGAAAAGGAAAACCAAAGGCCATCAAGCTCTGGGCATGACAGGGGAAGAGGCTATTGAGAGAAAAGGTAGGCACAGGGGACACTCGGAGGAAATGAGCTGCTGGAAGCGTTAAACAGAGCGGAGAATGCTGGGAAACGATTTATACAACGCTATTAAGCGATAATTTAAACTGCTATGCTCCTATGACGCCTTCAAAGGGACACAAAATATCCTTAAACCCCATTGCACACACCACATTAACTCATTCTTTAGCACTTCACTATTCCTACCCGACTTAATTCTATCCCATTCCTTTCCTCCCTCTCCGAGCGGCTTCCACAGCGCCCTCTCCTCTCCTTCCACTCCATCGCTGCTTTTCCTTTCCGTCCATTCCATTTCCTCCAATCTTCTCCTCACACCTCGACAGCCACCAACTCTCGCTTATCCTCTCGCCTCGACAAATGTTTCGTGACATACACGTACATAACTATGGGCCACATTTAAGTTTTCACTTGTATTTACTTACGCTTTAACATAAAGTGCCCGATGGGAAGAAGTGGAGGTAGGAATGTAAGTCGCTGGGGAATTCGTAAAATCAGTTAGGGTTGCTGATGACCAGGCTTTGGCTTGTCAGTCGGCCAAGTGGTTGCAAGCATTGCTTAGTGAATTGGAGGTTCAGTTGGGATAGATATGGGATGAAAATCAACATTAATTAAACAAAGGTTATGCGATTTTCCTGTAAGAAAAAGGCGAAGCTAAACATTAAAATAGGAGGGGGAAAAATAGAGCAGGTAGGACAATTTACGTATCTCGGAAGTGTTTTGGAACAACACGATCAAAGTAGTAAGGGCGTAAAGAGAAGAACCGCGCTAGGCAAAGTGGCTTTCGCAAGGAGGAAGGAATTGATGACGGGGACGTTGAGTAGGGATGTTAAAAAAATGCTCGTAAAAACTTTGATATGGAGCGTAGCTACTATGTACGGTGCGGAAACGTGGTCGCTGAAGTAGGAGGATAGATGTAGATTGGAGGCTTTTGAAATGTGGGTGTGGAGAAGAATGGAGAAAGTAAGGTGGACCGAAAGGAAATCAAATTACTTAGTACTAGGGATGATGGGCGAGGAGAGGGGTTTGTTGGGAGAAATCCCATGGAGGCAGTAAAAATGGATGAAGGGTGTATTGAGCGGCAGTGGGATGTTGACGACTGTAATAGAGGGGAAAGTGTTTGGCAAACGAAGAAAGAACAGGAACAGGATAGGGATGTTGGACGGGATGAAGGGAGGAAGGAAGTACTCAGAGATTAAGAGGGACCTGATGTAGACTAGGTTGCTGGATTGTGTTTCGTTAGGAGTCACAAAATATTTATTTGGTAGTTGTGTCCATCCAAAACCTACCTTAGCAGGTAGATTACTTAATAATAATAATAAGGTGGGTGGCTGGCCCGGTGCACAGCGAAATTGTAGGAGAAGAAGGAGTCAATAGTCTAAGAGGGGCACTCTCCGTCCACATGTGGCGAAGAAAACCTCGCCCATGTAAAAAATATGAAAATAGAATAAGAACCGAAGAAAGAGTCGAACAAGCAAAAACTCGATACCAAGGCACGAATTACAACAATAACCGCTCATGCAAAACCGATACAATTCCGTGGTGATAATTAAATATGCAGTGAATCATTTGTTTAGGAATTGATGTTATCCTGATAATTCAGGTAAATTATACTGAAAATAGGAACCACAAAGATTTAGCCACTTACAACTTAATAACGATGAAGCAATGATCTGCTCAACTCCTCGTGGAAATGGGGCGAGGGATGTGGCGAATAACATGCAACTTTACACCCGATCGCCTTCCCACCCACCCCCCGATAAATCTACCCCGTCCGCCAATCCCTCTCTCCTTCCCGGCGTAAAAAACAAGATCACCAAAGCAAGGCTGGAGAGCTATGTATTATCTTATCGCCCCTGCGGTCATGCGATTCCTTAATTCGAATATCGTTTTTCAGGGTAAACTCTATTGGCGAAAGTGTGGACGTATCGACCGGACAGCCTAAGTGGACGACATCGCAGTAGCGCGTAGTTGTTATTTCCACCACGGATTGATTCCCGTGCCTTCAGAGGGGCGTTGCTGCGATGGGCGTCGGCCGCGAGGTTGAAGACGTCCCGAATCGCGGAGATGCGCCCCCGGGGGCCCTTCCTCGGCGAGTGCGCTCTTCGGAGGGGGCGGACCAGTGGCGGGGGTCTGGGGGGTGGGCGAGCACTTGCGCTGCGGCCGCCGCCATCACAAATCACTCGTCTGTGCACAGTGGTTGGGAGGAGGGGGTCGGGTAGCGCGCAGAGTCAACCGGGAGGGGGCGCCGAGGGAAGGGGGGCCGCTTCCGCCTCTCGGAATCTGGTCCCGCTCTGAAAGGCGGCGCGGGGGAGGAGAGCACGCACATGTCTTTGATGGGTACACTCTTATTTTTTCAACTGACATTATATGCATACAATTTACTAGTGAACAGGGAGGGGTTGTGGACTTGATGATCATTGGGACAATTGGGACAGTGATGTGTACATGATATTTGTCAATGAGTACTAAGGATCAGCTCCCTTCACAGTTCTCTTCTCTTTCTAACCCTAGGGCCTGCTGCTGAAATTGCGGCCAATCATTTTGAGCGAGGGCCGCAGTGGTCCGCGAGGCAGTGCGACTGTGGCGCCGAAGAAGGGGAGCTCCCTTTGGTGGGCGGTCGACGCCCCTCGCCCTGCCCTCGACGAAGTGCCCGCAGGGAGCCAAAGGTTGAGAGGAATCACTTGGCACGGGGGAGGGGGGGCACTTCCGAAGGGGGCGAGGTAGTGGCGCGCGCTATTCACTCTTTGTGGAGAGCCCCAACGGGGCGGGGGTGGGGAGAATGGGCCAGAGGGGAGGAGGGGGGCGCGACCCCCGAATCTCCATCTGATTGCTCATGTGTGGGTTCAGAAGGAAGGAACGGAACTCAAGAGTTCCGTTCCTTCCTCCTCTTTAGAAAGGTGATGAGACCACCGAAAATTCGATATCCAGTGAGTTTCTCTTTTAAATGTGTTTCTGTGTTTTTGTCTTCGTATACTAGTGCTAATTCCATTTACATTATTATTAACGCACGTGAGACTTTCACAAAAGTGTTATATATATATATATATATATATATATATATATATATCCATCGTTCGGTCTCCCCACGGTGTGCGGGGAAGGAGTGGTGGCGGTGTCCTGCGGTGCCGGGTCCGTTGGCCGAGAGGTCACTATCGTTGGGGATCATCCGGGTGCCGAGAGTCCATTTACTCCCAGTTGTAGTGAGTGGGAGGTCGGTGTGATCCTGCGTCGGGTCGGGGCTACGGCGTTGTGCGAACGGATGGCCTCAAAGAAGGGTCTGTCCGTGGGGATGGGTGGGGGGAGAAGGTGAAGAAAAGTCCGAAACTTAATTTTTAGTAGTTATGCTATTCATTTTTTCCCTTGCACTAATCTCAGTGCTAAAGTGGACAGCGATAATATTCAATACCTCGAAACACGACGATATTTTCACTTGGGGTACAATCCTTGGGAATAGAATGAATTGAGAGACCAAATTATATGCGGGATTAAACTGGCCGAATAGGATCGCGTGCAGCGTAGAGGAGCAATAATTTGTAAAACGTTGTCATGATATACACTTAGTGGCGTATTCAAAATATTAAAGCAGTTAGACTTGGAATCACTCACGGGGTGAAGGTTGAATTACAGATTGACGCTCTGGCATTAATTAGAAGATCTCTTTAGCAATGATAACGTATTATTACCCCCCATAGTAATATGGTAGGAGAGATCATTTTGATACAATTAGAGAGATTATCTGTACAACAGATAGATTTATTATGTCATTTTTTCCACGAACGATAAGGGATCATAATAACGTTGTCCGACCGCGGTAGAGTCATGCTCGGGTGAAAATTATTTTGGTTGATATTCACCCCCTGCCACACACCCTAGCGGTGGCTTGCAGGGTGTATAAAAAAAAACACTCCGGATAAATCTACCGATACTCTCTGGTGTACAGCTATTGACGAGGACCGACGCTTCCACATCAATCCCATTAAATTCACGATTCGAGCCGGCGGCCAACCTCCGCCCCAAAGTGTCGCAACCAGGGGTGGCGGCACGTGCTCGCCGGCGAGCAGCAGGGGCCGAGAGGGGGTGGGGCGCCGCTCCCAAGGGGCAGACAAGGCATCACGCCTCTCGAGATTTAACCATCGGGAGAAGCGGGGGGCGGATGTGCGTGGGTCGAGTCCAAGGGGGGGGGGGGCGGGGTGCCCACGAAACAATCGTAAATTGATAGCCGTCCGCGATCAAAGATAGGATGGAGGAACAAGGGGTCGGGAGATGTATGACTAATTATACTGAAATGCGCATGCATTAGTCACGTACGCCTCTCACGGGGATTCCGACGCTTCATCCCACGGCGGAGGCGAGGGGGGCGGGAGGGACACCGCGCGCCGGCAATAAATAAAAGGCCGTCGCGGAAGGAGAAAAGGTGAGAGGGGAAAACAAAGGACGACGCCCCCACCCTAACCAGAAATGGAAATGGGACGGAAGGACGCGTAAAACGAATGCGCGCATGAACAATACCTTATCTGTCCACTGCGGGACCCAAATTACGGAGATTTGTCTCATTATTGAGACAGTACTTACAAGGGGTTGTGGCCCCGGGATATTGAGCATTGGACCCGGGTTCGATTCCGGGTGAATCCTCTGGGCAACCTATAGGTTCACGTGGGTTGTGTAATTTTTCGTTTGCTACATTTTCCTGGGAAACCACAGGCGGCCCAGGGAAAGGCACTGCCACTGGCACTGTCCGGAGGTGTCTGAACCGGAGCTCCTAGCTCCCGTCCACTCGACCACTTTCGGCGAACGCACACCCGTGTGAGAGCGGCCCTTCCGGCGGCGCCCCCCCCTTCCTCCTCCTCACTTGGGGGACCATGGCACGACTCCTCGGCGAGGGGGGAAGCGCACGCATGCCACCACCCCTCTTCCTCCCTCACCCGAAACTGTGGAACCCCGGCTGCGACAAAAACATCCCTCTTTCCGCCATTTAAATTATGAGTTATTGCCCCCCGGACGCGCTCCCATCCCTCTCTCGCCCCCTCTCCTCCCGCCCTCCCCTCGGCGCCATTTTCCACGCACGCACGGAGACATCCGCCCACGGCCGACGCGAGAATCAGGGTTCGTCTCTCGACGTGGGAAGAAGCCATTGCCATTCCACTCGGTCGTTTCGAACGAACTGTTTCGGACCCGAAGGTAGTGAGTGCAGTGTCTCGATGAAATATTTCGGTGGGAAGAGTCCACTTTCAGTTCAGAATGCGTTGATTTTTCCATCTCAAAACATCGCAATGAACCAACGACTGTATTATTAGCTTAGTGGACGAGGCGAGGTCGACAAATAATATGGTACGCAACGCGGATAAGTTAGAATTTAATACTATTAATAAAAAACAAACAGAGAAAACTGAGGAATGAAAATATATTAAAGTAGCAAGAATGCCATAGGTGATCGATTGACAGCATGACAATACAATGAACGGGATTGACGAACAAATCCACGCGCACTGACGTTTGGGAGCGCGTGGTGGACGTACGATCCACCAAAAAGGGTCCGTCGTCCGCGACGGCTGTCGGTGGCTCTCTCTCGGGTCTCGTTCCTCTCCGTGGAACAGAGAAATGAGGGACCGCGGTGACTCCTCGCTCCTCTCTCGCTTTCCTCTCCGAACCTGTCTCTTATCTCGATTCGATGAATAGGCGATTCGAAGAAGCTGTCTGTTGCAAGTGGCCAGTCTCCGAAAGTCTATGCTCGGCAGTTATCCAAGAGGGTGTAAAAAGATTTCCGAGAATTCCCGTCTTAGATAGAATCTTAGTCATCAACATTTACAAAATCATACTTAGAAATAACTTACAGTATCATCGTCATCAACCATGATGCAAGTTATTTCAACAGAACTATTACTTCTGTGGCATGGTCGTCGAGCGACTCGTAAACATTGCCACCAGTTGTAACCAATTGGTTTGCAACCCGCGTCTTCTTCCAATCAACCGTTCTCTTCAGTCCTTCTCAGTGACTTACTCTGGTGATTTCACGCCTCATCCATGGCGTACCTTCGGAGTTATTACCCCTCCACGTTTATTTCATTCTTCATGAAACTTAGCGGTGGTAGTAAAAGCAACAATGGAGCAGGGCGTCCTGACGTGGGAGTTCGCATTCTTCAGCCTCGACGACCGAAGCAGGTAGCCGTAGCTACCACGTTGGCGATTTGTACGGGAAGATGGCGGGCTTGCAAGGGGCGGGCGGGCGCCGAGGCAGTGAGTCGCTTACGTGGTGGTGCGTGCATGGGTCGAGTTGGTAAATGCGTGTCATCCATTGAAGGATGGACTGCGATGGAGCACTGCATTTGCCACGACCGGATTCCCTCTATTGTTATCTTATTTCATGTGTTCTTCAAAAAGAACTCCAGTGGCTATTCCGCAGGATTTTAATGCTTTCTTTTAATGATTTAATTTACTTTTTATACATGCTGGAGGTGGGAGTGAAAGTCGGAGGGGAGTTCGTAAAATCAGTTAGGTTTGCTGATGACCAGCCTTTGGTTTGTCAGTCGGTCAAGGGGTTGAGGGATATGGAATGAGAATCTATGTTAATAAAACAAAGGTTATGCGATTTTCCCGTGGGAACAGGGCTAAGCTAAACATTAAAATAGGAGAGGAAAGAATAGAGCAGGTAGAACAGTTTACATATCTCGGAAGTGTTTTGGATCAACACGATCAAAGTAGTAAGGACGTAAGGAGAAGAGCCGCGCTAGGCAAAGTGGCTTTCGCAAGGAGGGAATTGATGACGGGGACGTTGAGTAGGGATGTTAAAAGATGTTCGTAAAAACTTTTATATGGAGCGTAGCTGTACGGTGCGGAAACGTGGTCGCTGAAGTAGGAGGATAGACGTAGATTAGAGGCTTTTGAAATGTGGGTGAGAAGAATGGAGAAGGTGAGGTGGACCGGAAGGAAATCAAATTACTTACTATTAGGGATGGTGGGTGAGGAGAAGGGTTTGTTGGGAGAAATCCTATGGAGGCAGGAAAAATGGATGAAGGGTGTATTGAGCGGCAGTGGGATGTTGGAAGACTGTAATAGAGGGGAGAATGTTTGGAAAACGAAGAAAGGACAGGAACAGGATAGGGATGTTGGACGGGATGAAGGGAGGAAGGAAGCACACAGAGATTAAGAGGGACCTAATGTAGACTAGGTTGCTGGATTGCGTTTCGCTAGGAGTCACAAAATATTTATTTGGTAGTTGAGTCCATCCAAAACCTACCTTAACCGGTAGATTACCTTAAAATAATAATAATATTCTGAAGTGTTGGAATGCCCTTCTTAAAGCTGTCAAGTGAAATCGGGTGTTCGTTTTTCTTACAGCGTGTGTTCCAAAAGTGATGCAATTTTTTTTTCAAACCAGTTTATTGAACAGATTTGCACAAACACTTAAAATTCTTCAAATTACTGTCCTTGTGCCTGTATACATTTGCTCCAGCGGCTCTGCCATGATTGGTACGCGCCCTGGAAGGCGTCTTCGGGGACCTCTCGCAAGGTCTTCGCCAAGCTAATTGGATCTCTTCTATGGGCGAAAAAGGGCTCATTCCAGGGCTGCGAACAAAATCCGAGGGAACAAAAAGAAGTCTGCTGGGGCGACGTCAGGACTATAAGGGGGGTGGGGCAGCGTAGGCACCTGGTGGGTGGCCAGGAACTCGCGGACTCGTAGCGCGTTATCGTGATGGAGTTGTATGCTTCGAGCTGAATGTTGATATTTGCTTTTTACTGGTTAATATCGATACAATTGTTATTACTTGCCGTAAAGACTTCGTCATCTATTGCATCTTCGGTTAGGGCACTCCCGGTCCCTTTGGCTACGTCTGCGTTTTCACCGTTGACATTCTTCTCGGATTCTATGTTATTATTTATGTTTCTGTACAGGGTGAAGGTTCGGTGTAATATTTACTTGATTCATTATTAAAGGAGTGAATTTACAATTTGAAATTGATTCCTTAAAAATGGAGCTCATCTCCTTTATTTTAGCAGTGGTCGTATGCAGTCTTGATGCTCTGAATGATCACTTATTTTTATTAAAATGTATATCCTCGTAATTGAGCATTTTCTCAGAAGCCCGTACGAAATCTCGCAAGTGCTCTCGTGTATCCTGCGAGGGCCTTTTAGTGTGGTGGACTCGAGCGTAGGTACGGGCCCTGACTGACCTCAGCGATGCCCACTCGCTTCCTTCGCGGAGGTTGATGCCATCCTGTCTGCTCCAAGCCACGACCCGCTGTCCCGGGCGGCTTGCTTCAGGGTGACAGCCCCTCGCCGTCACCCCATGCCTCGGAGCCGCACGGACTTTCAAATCTCTTCCAAACCAAGGCTTCCCGGCCTGCTACATCGGGGCAGTTGAGGCCACTCTTCCCCCTCGACTCCTCCTCGCCTTCGCTTGGGATCCGCTGCTGCTAGGGGACACGCCAGCTCACGTAAAACTAAAGCTGCGCCTAAAGTGGTTGGACATTAGGACGTGCATGCTTTTAGGCGCCTAAACGTAATTAATGCTTCTAATGAGAAGGTAATTTGAGTTTGGACACCCTACGCTGCAGTGCTGCCATTTATGCAGCTAAGACTAACACTAAACAGATGATGCCCGAATGTAAATATTTTGATGTTTGAGTTTCTTTGTGCCATAGTTGCAAAGCCGCGTTATGATTTTTGCGTATTTCTGAGTTTACTTTACAATTAATTCGTCAGCATTTTATAAAAGGTTTCCATGTCTTCCTTTAAGTTTAGTCACTTGGGCGATTTTTGGTACTGATTTCGTATTAATTTTCTCTCATCGGACTATATTTACTCTTTCTAGATTATCCGTTTTTATAAATACTTTGATTTTATTGTTGTGTCAGATATTACTACATTTAAATAACTTCAAACCTTTTATCTTATTTATTTGGTACTTTACTTCAGGGTAATTTTTCGGTCATAAATCCTTGAGAGACATTGTTTTGAGATATGCTTTGTGTCGTGTGTAGTTCATTTATATGTATGCGTACTTTTCTTGCTGAACGTTTTATATTTATAAGTTAAGCTTGTTATCAATTCAATGTTTACCCTACAATTTTTGTCTTCTGTGGGCACTTTTTCATTTTTGTTGGTTTTATTACTTTGTGGTCCAACGTAGTGAAACGGTTACTCCTTTTTCAATGGTTTGGTGAGCGACCCTTGATTACACAGTTGGACTCATGCAGACAGCCACATTTCCACTAAGGGCCACACTAAATGCTCACACTCTCCAAAAACAACATTTCGCTTGAAGATTGTTTATTTACCAATGTAAGATTCAACAAGCACCCAAACGAGGTACGAATACCTTCAGGATGACAAAGACTATGCTCTTAGTCATTAAATTAAAGCACCAAATGAGGAAACGTGTTTTTACCTCTACATTCCAAATATCTGTATCCAATTACTCGATAAAATGAAGTTGTTGCAAGAATTAAACACCATTCATGCGGAAGACGCCAAATTTCTCTTGCCTAAGGAAAGCCCCGACTTTTCCGACGTCGTATTGATAAAGCCCTTAGTTTTTCCAACAATTGAAGAGTCAAAGACCTAACCAATGTATTTGCAACCAACAAATATTATACTCTCCCGCAATGGCGATCATTCTTCGGCTAGTTGTCTCTCTTCTAGCACTTGAAATTAATTATGGGTTTGCATTATGGCGTATGTAGGATACACCTCTTGTGTCCTAACCCCGGGGGCCGAAATAGGTGCCTATATTTGCGCCCTCTCGCTGCCTAACGAGTTTGTTTAGCCTTCCAGATGGTGTCCACCCTAAATCCGAGCGATTTAGGTGCCTAAATGACGAGTCTGGACGCAGCTTAACAATTGTGAGGCGTGCGTGAAATTCACTAATTCGCAGGGACATTCGGAGAACGTATCTGATCCCTCGAGCATGCGCCCGTGATTCAAGAGACGCCCTCGTTGGAGATAGTAGGGGAGCTGGTGGTATGTTGTGACCATCATATTTACACTCACAAAAAGTGTACACATTTAACGAGTACCTTGCCAATAACCGGGAAATATATTCCTCATAGGGTATTTCGTTGTCTTTCTTCCAGGGGTGAGGGGTGAAAAATTTGCGAATCGGACATATTTTTTTTCCGTCTTAAACCTAGCCAAACGATCAATTGCGATGCTAAAACCCTGTTTTGACCATTTTAAGACGATTTTGGTACGCCGATTCCGTAAACCGGGCCCGCAAATTTGCAAAAAAATTGCGAATCGGGCATATTCTTTATCGTCTTAAACTTGGCCAAATAGTCAATGAGGATGCCAAGAACCCCTTTCGACCAGTTTAAGACGATTCAGAATGACCAAAGCCCGTTAAGACGGGCTCAAAATGTATAAAAAGTAGCACAACCGACCCTATAGGAAGTGGTTTTAAACTTGGTCCTGTAATTAAGCGAGGGACAAAAACCATTCTGAGATCATGGCGCTCATACAACTTGAAGATGATGAATGCATGTTCGAGAGGGTGCGCCAAAGACAAGGGGCCCGGAATACCGGAAAACGTCACAAATAACTGAAAAACTGTCAACATCAAAAATGAACGGACACATGAGGCAAAAACCGATCCAAATTCCCGAAGTGTTTGTCAAAAATTATCATAATATAACTATTTTATATTTTCAGTTGGGTCAGTGGCGTGTGCAGCCCCTAAGGGGTGTAAATGAGGGTAGAACTGGGCGCATCGGGGGCAGGAAACTCGTCCGACAATTTTTACGAAAACCCCATCACTTACGAGTTACGTTAGCATTTGTCCTGCCCCTTTTACATTCCTGGGTGGTCGTGGTCCCTACTGATTGCACTGAACATATGGAATACACTTATATTCATGACAATTACTTCGATTATTGGATCGGGTTTTCCGTCATTTTTCCCGCTTTAGATCCGTTTTTCTCCTCTTAGGAAGGGTTCACAGCCAAAACTAATGCCTAATTCGGAAAGAGCAGACAATTTTACCCTTAGTAATGCATTTCCATCCTCCTCTGAGCTGATTATGCCAATTTTATTTTCGAGTGTCCGTTTGCGTCCGGTGGTGCGTTAATGGGTTAGAGTAGTTTATTTTTTAGAGAAATTGAGGTCAGAGAGGCGAGAGGGAGTTTAGCAGCGATTTTTGATGCAGTGTGAAGTATTATTCAAATTAGGAGATTTCGCATGGTTTTGATTTCTCATCACAGTAGGAACCAACCAACTTCTTCCCCAATGTTCATACATTTGAATGATTCTATTGTAAGGATTTTACCTGAAAACAGAAAAAACTGAATTTGGATCCTGAAAAATGCTTTTATCTCCAAGTACTTTTATGTAATAACAATATCTGGGAAACGGGCGGTTGTGGGATTCTTAGAGAGAATACAAAGAAACACTCCGATTCTTAAGAAAAACGCCAAAGACCCTCGATATTCCTAAAAAACCCCAAAATCCTTAGAAAAAACGTCATTAAATCCTTAAGAAATCCTACCAAGATTCAGGAACAGTCTTATAAAAAACACTCAGATTCTTAGAAAAAAACCAATACACACCAAGATTCTCAGAAAAAGCAAAAAATCTCTAACATTTCTCAAAAGAAACACCGATAAACACAGATTCTTAGCAAAACACTTGAATGGTCTCAAAAGGTTCCAGAAATGCCCAAGACCAAGCTTTGAGTGCCACAGCGAGCCCATGAACACTCAAAAGCGCTAAAAAACGCTAAGAAACACCAAAAGCTACCAAAACCGTACTCAAAAAAGTCGCCAAAATACAGGGAATTTCGGGGGTCCAGGGGTTGCCCGATTTTTTCCCTGAAAATTTCAGGATGGCACATCTTATTGATATCAGAGAAGAATCGTGACTTCATTTCGGGTTAACAGAGAATCAATGGAAGCAAAATTTACATTCTTTTGGCTTAGCCTGGCCGTATAGAACCAAAAGAGCATTGAAAAGTGCCGGGCAAAACTTTCCGAAAAATTGAAAGAATGAGACTTGGTGTTTCCCGGGAGGCAGCTGCATACATGTTCTTTCAGACTCAAGGGTTTTGTATTATGTATTGAATGTATTATATATTCCCTGATTCCGGACGGAAATCTGATAATTACTTTCGGAAACATTTTCGTCCGTGGTAGACAGTGGTTGGTCACGTAAATTTGTCTGTCCTTTCCGAGAAAAATAGAGCCAAAAATGAAATATCCTCATTTCAGGATTGTTTTGCATTGTTTTGAAAAGGACAGAAAATTAGTATGAAAAATGAACAAGGTAGTATATACTATATATACATACATCCCTAATTACTTACTCATGGAATGACAGTCCTCTCTTCATGCCTCTCTCGTGGCATTTATGAATGGCGCAATACCGCACCATTTTCAAAACTTCCACACGTTTTTAGACATTAGATATGCCCTGAAAGCCACCACTAGGGTGTGTGGCAGGGGGTGAATACACATAAGATTAATTTTGACCCGAATATGACCCCTACCGCGGTCGAATAATATTTTTCTGATCCCTTATCGTTCGTGGAATAAAATTACATCTTAAATAATCTGCTCTGCAATTAATCTCTCTAATTTTTTGACATGATCTCTCTCCAATCGGTTTACATTTACACATAAAATTTTCCGTATGCATTTTTTTTAACTCACGGAATTCGTTCCTTTTGTGACGTCAAATCGATCAGTCACTCGGGCCTCAAAACCAAAAAGTAGTAAGAATACGCCGCGCCACCTTTAGTACATATACGCACGTTCGGGGTTCCGATACGACAGTTGTCGGCATCAGATCCGGTGTTCGCGAAAGCGCAACTGGGCGAGGGAGGGCGCGGGCACCTGCGCGACCAAGGCTCGATTCCGGACGGTGGCTTCGGACGCCTCCCGCGAAGGGAGGGAGGGAGAATGATGGAACGGACGATCCTTGGTTCATGTCCCGGACGGACGGCTCTTGGTATTGGAAACTTTTCCACTTATTAACAGCACAATGCCACCTTCCCCACCTGTTCTGCGTTTGTCTTCCTAGGGGTTAAGGTCGGTTTTGGATGGGCACAAGCAACCAAACATTTCTCTCGCCTATCCTAACGAAAACAAAACACAACATCCTACTCTAAAACAGAGTCCCTCTTCAAATCCGTAATCTTCCCTTCTCCCTCATTCCATCCAACATATCCTAATCCTATTTCTGCCCCTTCCTCGCTTGCCCCACACTCTCCCCTCTGTCAGGTATCTGATCTTCATCTGAAACCGAATACGGCAGAGGGAATAAGGACTGAACCCCCCTCTTAACTTGTGAATTTCACGAGCCGTTTAGGACTTAGCATTGGATGAGCCTTACCCTCAGCTTTCAAACCAATTTCTTCGTTGATTATTATGGTTTAGAGGTGGTATCATGAAATTGAACTTACTTCATTTGCCCAAGTTTTTCAACTTTTCAATTCGGCCTATATCTCTTGTGCAATGGGGCAGTGTCTCACGGAAGTTGACGATTTAATAGGAATCCCCAAGGACGTGCTTTTCCATGTCCTAAAGCTCATTGGTAGCTCCCGCAACCGAAACGTAGGGAAAGCACAGGAGGAAAGGTTGGCTTTTCGTTCAATTGCGAGCCTCAAGCGGTTAGGAGAGGGAGTTTGAGAGGATTGCCTCAGCGAAAGAGGCGATGGGGGTGAAACCATTCGGGTGGCACAACCACTCACGGGCGAGCCATAATTCTCGCGCACGGGGGGAGGGGGATGGAGGAGGGGGAGGGGGTGAGATGAGGCGGGGGATGGAGACCTTCATCCATTACAATCCGCATAATGTGTGTTTTCGCAGGGCCGGGCGGTAGAACAGGGGCGCGCCCATAAATCTCTCACGGAGGTCCGTCGCTACGGGGAAATCTCTCTCCCCTACTCCCCACTCCACTCGGGGGAGGGGAGGAGGAAACATACGCGCGAGGCGCAGGGGATAGAAGTGGCTCTCCTTCTTCGCACCAGGGGGCAGGGGATCATCCGCTGCACACGACGCTCGGTGGGAATGCGCCCTCGTTAGTCGCCTTAAACAAGCGCAGCCGTAAGAGAAACGTGAAACTGTCGAAGGGAGAGAGATATCCGCACTTGTGTCACAAATGACCCGGCGGCCGCAAAGGGCTCCAACGACGGTCTCTCGTTTGAAGGTGAGACTCCTTTTTTAAGTATAAAAGAGTCCCAAGAACGGTGCGTTCCCTTGTCCCGACTTTTGTCACTTCCACTTGGAGAGTGGAGTGCCCCCACATTTGGGAGTGGAGCACGCATCAATCAGAGGGGGGAGACTACATCGAAATGCTTGGAGAGACCGGCGGGGATTCAATCGGCAAAAAAACTCAATATTTCCGTTCAGAACGCGGTCCCTCCTCTGCACATTGTTTAAGTACATCCTCCTCCAGTGAGTACACCCACGGGCGGCGCTTCGCGTTTGTTCTGTTTTCTCGGCTGCATCGTGCATAAGCGCATCGGTTAAAAATTTTCGAAATCAAGAAAAATTTGAATAAAACATCCATCTACTCTTGATAGATGGTGAATTTCATTGAGATCCTTTAACAGTTCACTCAGAAATTCTGCTCTGCTCGTAACCAATTCTGAATTCTGCTCGCAACCACGGTTACGTTAAGTACGCCTTTCTTTGTCCATCGTAAAAATGTAGACGATCATTTATTTTTTGATGATATAAGCAAATCTCTAGGCACATGAAATACACATATTTTGGAGTGGTCATCAAATTGGGAAATTATTTCATGAAATTGTTGTTCGAACTCGAACGTGGACAAATTGAAAGAGAAAGATCGAAAAATAAGGGTTTTAACAAGGGAAGGCTCTCAATATATGCGCGCTTCCTTCGGTACATGAATTAAATTTGAGGATTATGTTTGCACGTTTAGTTTACCAAGCAATTGACGTTTAAGACGATTACACTTTTTAATTTCGGTTAAAAAGCGTTTCAGCATTACACATTATGATCGGAGTCAAGTTATTGCATTTCACATTAATACTATACTTCGCATTTATTCATTAAAAAAGCTTGGTTTTGACAATAAGGAAAACAATTCTTGGATATAGAGCGCCACTTTCTCTTACTGAGGATGGTTTTCAAAGGATTCCAATCAAGTTTTGGAATTTGATTTTCCGAGAACCCCACACGCCATGCCTGAGACTTCAAAAATTGATCCCTCATCATCGCCACGCCAAAAAGACATCCGCATTGGTTCGGTTGACTTTGCGTAAAAGGTATTCAGTCGCAACTCTTTTAGCTTTCAACTACAAAATAACTTTCTTGGCATCAATACTTTCAATTTGATCTTCCCATTAGTGATGTCCCACTAATCGATTCCACCGATTGAACGACAGAGCAAACCGCGTGGACTGTTTTCCGCGACAATCTCGACTTTTAGTGACGAAGAAAGAGATTCATGGGTATCGCTCAATAAGATACCTCTACGATAGTCTAAAGATTTGTAAAATCACTTAGGCGGTTTTTAGTACAAATTTCATTTAACACATTAAATTTCATTTGGTACACATTTCCTATCAGTTGAATCATTCTAAGCGATATCAAAAACTTTTCTGAACATCGTTAAAAACAGGAAGGATATGGATCCGGCAATAATACGCTTATCATATGCATGTCTCCTCTTTGTCCTCAAGCCCAGTGAGGCATCGAGCGTGCTATATTTCCCGCGTGACCACGGACACGCCTTCGCATCGTTGTGGGCACTGCCTCCATGTCTCGGCGCTGTGGAGACAGTCGTGGGAGACCCAGTCCACCGCAACAAATGGTCACCGACGGCGAGCGCTGTGCGACGGTGAGCGGGCATTTTGCAAATAGTTCCGCTTTCCATGAAAGCAGAAATCTGAATGCAATAATTATAAAACTTATAAGGCTTATAAAACGCCGACATTTGGACAAAATTCTCTAAGGTGTCCACACTACACACATTAGAAAACCAAGAGTAGTAGCAGTTTTTAGGGGAGGCCACCGACAGCTGAGGTCATTTGCGCCATTAGGGATGGATGGGAAAGGAGGAAAGGCGAGCGTCGGCATTAGCCTACTCTTGTCGAAAGGCGCCAAGTGGTCACACACAGTTAAACGTCATCTTTATCTACATAAATACTCTGCGAGCCTGGGTGCGAGCAAGGTGTGTGGCAGAGAGTGTAGCACTCAAAGTGCCCTCCACAAAGCAATTACGTTAGCCACCGCACCAACCCGACCCCCTTAGGTAACCAATCAAAGCACTGGATGAGCAAACGGGTCCTCAAGTTAGTGAAATAAAACTAGAGCTCTCCCATATATTTTTCTGAAATAATCGAAATGTGGATGTCGACGACTAATCCATGAACACCTCGTCTAGAAAATCGTATTGTTTACGCTATACCTAAAATTGCATCTCGGAATATCAATGAATCCGTGATGAATGAATATGAGTAAAAGATATGGCGATCGAAGATTACATTGAATAGCGGAGGTCACAATAGGTGGGCTATACGGAGAATTATCCTGTTTTTTTGACGCAAGAATATAATTTGCAGCACGTCCGATGGCATTTTAGGATTTAGTGATTCTTGCGAGAATCCCATGCATACTGCCGAGGTGCACCGTCCGCCTCGGCTGGTGCTGGTTTTGAATATCCGTATCAAGCCAGGACCTATTGAGAGGGAAAACATCTGCAGGTAACCATAGAAAAATTTTAAAACGTTTCACACATTAATTATAGCAACCAATTGCTTGAAACATCTTGGGTTTATCATTTGTATGGTAATATAATTTCCACTTTGAAAATAACGCAGTCAAAATGCTGTACTCGTTTGGTTTCCAATAAATTGCGTGAAACTTTACAAGGTTTATGGCCACAAAAAGGATGTCAGTAAATTCTGCAACGCAATGCCTCAGTCAATACATTACATATCGGACGCGGGGTCTAATTCTTCAAAACCTCCGCCGTTCCACCCGAGGGCGACGGGGGAGTCCATCAGTGCTTCCGCATCGGGGTGATAATACCCTAGTCGATCCTTGGAGGGAGTGGCCGGCGGGTGGAATCCCAGGTCGTCAGCGGGTGGGGAACAGGGTCACGGCGTTCACCGGAGAAGGGCGCCGTTTTCACGTGAGGGCACCGAGTCCGTCGGTCGAAGGAATCATGATCTAATCCCTCGCACACGACCCGACACTGCCCCCCCCCCACCGCCCTCCCCCCACTTCTATCTTCCCCCGGAGGCAGAAATGAGGCATTCCTCTTACCGGAGTGGAGCACGAATCCAGGACCCGCTTGTAAACAAGTCGAGGATTCCAGGGTTCAATCGGCGCTGAATGGGAGCGGTTCGAAAATGTAGCTCTTTCCTCTGACTATGCGTGGCTCGAAACGCACTGTTCCTATCATTTATTGTGTCGTATGATTGCTTACCTACTGTCTTTCCTCTTGTATGTCTTGTGTATTTCTCCTTTGGTGGGTGAAACAGCTCCCTGACGCCATCTCTTGGCCAAATAATCGGGGCATATGGGGCTACATTTAAGGCCGCAGATTTCAGTGTGAAGTAAGTTTCCTCGATAGTTCAAGTGGTTAGAGCATCCACCCGGCAAGTGGAGAGATCCGGTGTTCAAGTCCCGGCCAACGAAATGTTTTTACACTCGTGGTCCGCTCAATTCCGCCTTCCCCATCTCTCCTATGTTCGTCCTTGATATGTGTTCCTATACTCTTTTCCTTACATCTATTTCCATGTGCGTACTCACTCAAAGTGGTCTCCTCAAAGCACCTCAAGAAGGGATCGGGATACCACTGAATAATATCTACTACCTCCGGGATTCGAACCCGGACCCCCTGGGGGGAAAGCCAGTACGTTAGCCACCGTACCATCCCGAACCCCTTTTAGGTGGATTGCGGTGTAATTGTACAGATGTCGACGCAGAACATTGATCGCGGTTACGGTGCTGAACGCCGATGCCGAGGGTAAAATGGTCGGATTTTCAAATAATGAAATGAAGGAATGCACACAACGGAAAAATATCACAATAAAACAAAGGGAAACTAATGGATGGAGTAGGCCTATGGATTCGTAAGGAGCATAAGAGAAGTGGAGGGCCACAGTGGAAAGCCGCGGAGAAAACAAGCGTACCCAATGACGGAGGGAAGCGAAGGAAGAGTTGCCGATGGGTGAGCGCATTGCACGAATGGGGGACTCGAGCGAGGGAGGGGAGGGGCGCACATGGCGAGGTCGGCCTCCTCTTCCGCCGCCCTCCTCCCCCTTCATTAACCCCGCGACCTCCTTGAGAAAACTCGAGGGAGGCTCTGGAAGTGGAGGGCTAGATGCAGAGCACCACCCTGGGCGGAAGGAGTTCCCCCACCATTCCAAGGGGCAGTGCAGGGGGGGGGGTGTGTGCTCCCAGACTGGCGGGTTCCGCGAGGGATGCTCTGCGAAGAGACGCCTTCCCGGGCCTCCCCCGGCTAGCCGCCAACCCCTCCCCTCTCTTCCGCGCCGAAAACACACCCCCGCCCCCCGCGCTGCATTCCCAGCTGCGATTCAGCTAACGAATGTGCCCGGCGCTCAGCAGAACGAGTGAACAGAATGATATTGCGGCCTCATTCTCCTCGGGGCCAATCTTAACGACCTCGAGGGGCTCCTCCGCCAGGATACGGATCCTGGGATATCCTCGAGGTAGCATCTGGATTTAGAAAAAAGAACGAGAAAGGTGACGGCATCTCTCATACGAAGTCAAGGAGAACGATGCACAAGTATCGCGGGGAAAGAAACAATGTTTCGACACGAGGGAGGTGTTTTGTAATTCCTATAATTCGCAATGGAAGAGGCAAAGCGCAGAAGAATAGCTGCTGAAGGCGATCCGCGAATAGGAATCATTGTCTCCTGTAAAGAGAAACATCACAGAAGGAAAGTACGGTTTCGACACCTTAGCGGTAAATGGGTAAGTGATTTCTTCGGGGACATTTACCGGACATCGCTGTGAGAATTGTAGAAAACAAATGTTTGTCGTGAAACTTCCATGATGAGTCGCACTAAAACAGCTGCATCGGAAATATAGAGACGATACTCCTTCCATGGGAAAGATCACGAATGGAATTTTCGAAGATATAACGGGAGACAATGAAATGAGAATGGAAAGAGAACATCTAATTGAAGGACTAATTGACAATAGCGTGACTGGTAATACGACTCCAATCTCGCAGAAGGGAGGCAGGACAACCCAACAATCGGTCTGATGATCGTGTTCCTGTACGTGGAGGCCTTTCCATAGAATCCCGTCCAAATTTCGAGAGGGCACTGCATGGAGACGGTGAACGCCGAGGTCGTTCGGCCGACGCGTCGAGGAATCGCATTCGCGGAGTGTTGGGCTCTTGGACGTCCGCGTTGGGATGACCGGACGGGCAAAGAGAAGACGAGGCGCGACAGGGGTCGGTTCAGGAGGGCGGAGGGTGCGGAATGGAAGGAAGGAATGGAGGCCTCGGGGAGAGAAGAAATATAGTAGGTAGGCGCCCACGAAGGAGGCGGCAACGCGAGTCGGCGGAAAAGTAGACCACTGGTGAGGGCGCAGAGACGACTTCATATTCGGACTAGGGAGAGGAAAAGAGAGGCGAAGTACACGTAGAAGCCGACGATCAACTTGGACACAATGGCGGAGGGATGCATTGAAATGGCTCACGGAGGGGCAGTTGATGGGTGGCGCAATGGATAAGTGGGGTGGTGGATCGGTGGGGCAGCGGATAAGTGGAGTGGTGGGGCAGTGGATAGGAGGCCATTGAAATACTAAGGACTGGAGGATGTCCAGAGAATAATACATCACTGGGATAAGGAATTCCATGAAGCGGTCGTGGTTCTGAGAAACGGAGAGCCACAAAAGGAAGTAAATGGGCAAACAAGCAAGCGATGGGCGATGCCGGAGAGCGCCTACCGTCGCCTCCGGAGGCAGGGCTCGGGACTATTAGCGAGGGCAGGCGGGTCGGCGAGGAGTAACAGAGGGGGGCAGCGGGGAAAAGGGGTGGCCGATATCGGCAGGGGAGGCGGTTCTAAAGGGGCGGAGGTGACCGAAGCGGCTGAAGACACCCGATCCATGGGTGAGGGAGGGCCGAATTTTTTTAGGATTCGAGGGTTTTTAAGGGTAACGAGGCAAAAATTAAGGAGGGTCGTCGTCAGCAGAAGGGTGCGGGGGAGGGGATTTGTCTCGTTGGGGGTGCGGTCCTCTCTCGCCTCGGCTGCATCTGCGAGGCAGAGGGGCTCACATCCGCCCCCTCCTGCACTCGGGAGGAGGTTGGGACCCCCACCCACTATCTCCCGCCGCCGAAATGTTTTATAGAGCGAGGCTGCGAGGGAGGAGGAGGCGACCGGGGGAAGTGCCCCGGCAGGAGGGGGCATCGCTTGGGGGAAGGGGCGGCAGAATCCCGTCGCACAAAAACTGAGTCTGGCGAGGGGAGGAGGAGCACGACGACGGGGGCGGGGGGGAGAGGTGCAGAAATGTTTACACATCTTCGCGCCAACATAAATGGCAATTGGTTAAGTTTTCAGTCAACAGCTCAGTCCGAGGAAAAAAAATGATTTCCCCTGCGCGCCAATTTGAAAATGAAGGAGCCGGTGAGGGTAGACTGTGCTCGCGGAGAGAGATGGATATGCGTGCAAGTAAACGTACGCCCCCCGCCTCCACACACAGCGATTGCCCCTGGATGAGAGAGACTGGGAGGGGAGGAAAGGAGAAGGGCGGAGGACGATGAGGAGGGGATGAAAGGGGGAGCGGGGTGAGACGCTGTCGTAAAGAATCGGAGGACGGAGGGAATGGGAGGGAGGGAATGGCCAGGAGTCAATCACTCGTGCCGCTGCGTGTTGAAGGGGAGCTCTGACAGCAACGAGTACTCGCGCCCTCGCTTCCGGCTGTCGAGGACATTAACGCACGAGGCTGAGACACCGTCCTGAAACAAACTCGACACTGGCAAACTGAGCGATCAGTGCATCCGAGCGATTTGTAGCGTATCCATTGGGTTATTTTCATTTTGGACTCGTCGGTGAAATTAACTTCGTTTAAAGACATTTGCCGACGAAAGAGTACTTTTCACAAATTATTCCTACATCATTTTAGTTCCATCTGGTGGCCAGTTCTCAAAGCTTGGAGTCATTTGAAAGCATTTGCAAACGTGGAATTACTCCCTTCTGATATTTGTGTGAAATTAAATCAAGATATTCAGCGTCAAAACATACAAGGTTTGTATGACAAGTATCGAAAACAAATATTTCCTGACGTGAATGTACACCGCAGTGAGCTCACACAGCGTAAGTTCAGTGGTGGAGAGGGGGGGTCCGATCTTTAACGAGAGCCAATCGCCTGCGAGCGTGAATTCAGGCTAGATTGTGTTTCCAGTGGACCTCTGTTGAGTGACTTGGTGCATGCGCAAAATGCGGTGACAGATTGAACAGCGGTACGCCATCAAATTTAAAGAAACTGCGGGAGATGCCGCAACAGCAACTTTTAACGGATTCATCCACTAGGTGTGCAATGCAATGCAACAATTTCAGAGCGTAAAAATCATTCGCATTGACCGGGATCCGGGTTCGAATCCCGGTCAAGGCGAATGATTTTTACGCTCTAAAATTGTTGCGTTGTAAGGTACGGAGACGTTGAGTATGGGCACAAGCTCTTCAAAGACGGCCGATAGAGAGTGGAGCACGAGCCCCGCGCTGGACGGCCGTCGACTTCAAGAAACGACGATAACGTACAACGTGTGCGTTAAGCACTGTATTCAGACAAACGGTTGCGTACGATCGCAGACCGTGTAGGCATTGAAAAGATGACAGTGCAACACACCATTATCACTGAAAATTTGGAGATACGTAAGAACTGTGCTCTACTCATCCCGAAGGTCTTGACGGGTGACCAAGAGCAGAATCGAGTGTATGCTTGCGAAGACCTTCTGCAACGGCATCGCGACGATTCCCCAACCCCCTTACAGTTCCGACTTGGCACCAGCAGACTATTTTCTATTCCCTATAAAAGTGAAATCTCAAAGGACACCACCATAGGACCCTAAGTGCCGTCATCAAAGAAGCTTGCACGCGTACCCTTAAGGACCTTCCTGAATCCGCCCCCTTATCAGGAAACCTTCGAGTCGTGGAAAAGCCGCAAGGGCAAAAGTGTGTCGACGCTCAAGGGATGCAATTGACGAATTTTGAGGGGTTTTAACAATATCTGAAATATATCTATTTTTACCAAATTTTTTCTGACACATTTTATACAAACCTTAATACTACAGGATGAAACTAGGAGTTGCAATTGAAACTTCGGACCTTGGGAAATCCTCACAGGGATCGCTTTCATACTTTCCAATAAAAATCAATCACGGCAATGTAATATAGCCCCTAAGTTCCACTATATTCATTACTTTTTACAAGTGGAGATTATCGATAAAATCATACGATATGTCGTTCGCCAGACACTACAAATGCCATCGATATCGATCTTTGTGCGTTACGAATTACTCGATCAACTGCGGCCACCATTCTGCAATCGAATTAATTAAAGTTACCTATCATGTATTTCAATGGGCATTGGTAAAATATTACAGTACTGAATATTTAGACAGTAGCCGGTAGAAGAAGTTAAGCACTGAAATAAATTTGGCAATTCGCCTGTAAAAATATACATACATTTACGTTCCGGGAATGAGAACAATCCCTAAACACCTCCAACTTGAAAAAATTACAGAATAAACTCAATTATTTCAGGCTTCGCTTCGTGGACGTTTAATGCGGAACCACGGAATGCTAGACAGTATACGTGGAGAGGTTCAAACGTCGTAATAGGACACTATGGGCAAATGTTACTGTTTTTGGAGATCCACCCTAAAAGCTATCTGCCATACATAAATTTAAAGCAAATCTCTTTTCTCAATATGCTTATTAAAGGACTGAAATATTATATTATGATGTTAAAGACACACTATTATTCCACATAAAAGGGTTAATTATATATTTCGTGCTAAAATGTTTCTTTGTGAACAACGCTTACGAAACTTACCGTTAAAATCCAACTAAAGGTATGGCACCTATTTAAATATAGGTTTCGGACGGCGCCAAATGACATTTCGCCTCTACATACAATTAAGACTCCCTCTTTCTTTGCCAGAATCATTTTTTCATGTCTTGGGCCCGACCTCAGCCCCTCCATAAAACTCTATTCTAGACATTTTACATCTACACAATGCCCCGCAAGCTATCCCAAGGACGTGTGGCAAGGGGTGGTGGATCACTAGCCATTATTTTAACAAGCTAACATTCAATACAATGTCTGTCCAACAAATACGCGAACTGAGGCCATAAAAACTTTATTTTGCAAAATTTAGTCTACATCGATTTTCTCCCCTTCAAAACGCTCTCCACTCGTTGCAATGTACTTAGTCCATCTTATTTTCCACTGTTTAAAGCACCCTTGGAAGTCCTCGAAAGTTAGGTATTTTAGTGTTCTCCTTGTTTCTTGCTTTATTGTGTCCACATCTTCCCAATGATGTCCCCTCATCACATTTTTACATTTTGGCAAAAAGTCGCAGGGGCGAGATCTGCCGGTCATGGCCGCCAGATTGCACCATTTCGCTCATTTATTGCACAGACCACTTATGTATTCCCTCATTCACATGGCACCCCGTGATCCACCCAAAAACCACGTTAGGACGCCAGACTTAGGGTGTTTTATGGGAATTTAATCTTGCATACCCCAATGTTCGACAGCGTGTACCTGTTATTTTCTTAGGTGTTCCCACTTTTATTGTAGTCGCAAATAGTGTGCGGGAAAAACGAAAACCGAGCACAGTATAACTCTTTTAGTTTGTGACAGTTTTTGGGCCTGTCAATGTCATTAAGGAGCTTAATTACATATGCAATGTTGGATGCAAAACCACACGCTTTATTACTTTGTTTCTATACGCTCGCCGCAAACTCAGCATGAGACCTCACTAAAGGAAAATAGCACCTTCCTCCACCCCGCTTTTCATCGGCCCGCTTCTCTTGCGATCTTCAACTTCCCAATGTCTTCTTTGTAAATACAGGCGCATTTTGAATTTTGAGATTTGCTTTTTTTTTAATTTATAACATTAGACTATCTTCAATATTTACAAAATTATTTATTTCAGTAATGACAATAACTTGAAATTAACATTTAAAAAAAAGAGTCCATAGAATTCATGGACTATTTGCAACATCTATTTCACAGATTCCCATTTAGGTCTTCAGCCCAACTAAATATTCCTTAGTTTTATTATCAATGGAATAATGATTTTTAAGACGGTTTGGTTAGATTTTACTGTCCATTCAAACTCAGTACTTCGATATGCTCACCTCCATCGTTGCTCACCAAAGAAAACGTAATCGTAGTAATTAAGGTGTATGCACCGAAATGAGTGTACTTTTAATCATTTTACTAGCTTTCTCTCTCCACATACTAGGGAAACAAAAGTAATTTAAGTAAAACAATGTCATTTATAGGGATAGGAATTTCAACAAAACAAGACATCACTGATGGCATGAGCTTACAAGAGGTTTAACTAATCGATCAAGAAACTGCGACGGACCTCGCTATCCCGACTATAAGTACATGGGCAGGAAAAGTCTTCACTGCAGGAAACACGTCATACTGTTTCAAAACGGAGGAAATAGTGATAAAACACGGATTGACGGATCTAGTACAGAGCGGACTCTTTTTCTCCCACGACGGAGACGTAAGGTAAGGTTTGGGCGATGGAGATAAAAATCAAATGTCAACAAAGTAACAGAAAGAAATTTTGGAGCTCAACTCTTGGCGAAACACATAAATGCGGTACTTAAACATCACCTTAACAGGCATCAATTTTAAATTGATAAATATCGTGAAAATGGAATTGCAAATGTGGAGACTTGCTTTTTTCCATGGGTGTGTAAATAAACGTAAGAGATTGTTTTCAATAACTTCTTACAAATAATTCCTATTTTAAACGCGACTGCATTTCATCTGTCTAAGAAGTATAAGACTAACACGTACAAGTAATAGATATTCATCCAACATTTCCTATTTCCCGAATGAGAGATTAGGATTCCATAAATGGGAAATGAGAATACGTGCCTATGGATCAAATAAAGATAACATGCCTCCATGAAAGGAAATTGAGAAAAGAACTGGATATTATGAAGTAAATGCTGCTTCCAGGTCTTCCAGCAACGAAATGAGCAAATTCGGCAATAATTTCGGGAGGTAAATAGAATCCCTCGCAAAGGTCCTCGCCACATTTCCCATCGCCAACTATAACATTTATTTAATTGGTAAAATTTCCTGTTACACCTACTCTAGTGTGTGGCCTCAAACGTTTATGTTCGAATTAGCCTTCCAGTATTTTTGAGAATGTCATTACCTTCGTTTTCTTAAGATTGATTCTAATTCCATGCCCATGACGCTGACTTTCTAAATAATGATTAATGCTAACTGAAGCTTGATTATTGGCAAATATAACCAGCTACAGAAAATCCCCGCCGACTTTCATTCCAGTCGCCAGACCTTCGCCTACCTCTCCCACAGTTTCCTTCGACAATACTCCGCGTCACATTCCTTTCTGAGATCACACGTGCTTTATAATAAATACAAATATATTTTAAGAAAAAAAGGTCCGGTTTAAAATGCAGATTTACAATTTTTCATTATCTTTAGATTGAACATATTACATTCGAAAAATAAATTAATGTGGTCCATTACTGAGTGACCAGATTAATTTCTTATTCCTCCTATCTATTCCTATTTTCTGCAATGCATTTGTTAATTTTTTCCATGCACTTTCTCAAACGTCTTTCCGAAATCTAAGAAACAGGCATGCTGATTGTATTCTATGCTGTATGTTTAGTGATCTCATTACTGCAATGGCATCATGTGTGCCTCTCCCCTTCCTAAACCAAAACTGATAATCTCCTAAGTAATCATGTACCCTGCCCTCCATCCTTTTGTTGATGTTCCTTAATACTACTTTAGCTTTTGTTAAAAATTTTAATTCCGGAAGGATGGCTTCTAGAGATGCGTGACGAAATGATGGCCGCAATATGCCACTTGGACTGGCTGAAGATTTTAAGGGAAAACGTAACTAATTCCGTCAGAAGAACATGGTAGTCTAAAAGAAACTCATATTTAGAAACCCTATTATAAAAATAATACTTGTCGACTTACACACTTGATCCTTCTTTCCATAAATCGCGATTGCCACAAAAGTAAGAACAGTTACAATGAGATATGATGTCACCTGCAATTCCACTCACGGAAGACTACTCAAAAAATCATACTGCCCTAAATTTACTTAAAGGGTGAATTTCAAACACCCAAGGTCACATTGCCATGTGGCGACGGGCGCAGATATGAAGGCACTCGATTGGCAAACTTCAGTTTCTAATTTAAATAAGAAGTACGATCAGCTGGCCGAATAGCCCTCGACAGGCGTTGAAGTCTCCCTCTCCGAAAGAAACAGTCACCGACGTGGAGCCCGGAAGAGAGCATGGGAAGGGATACATGAAGAAAAGTCCGGATTCCCGAGGTGTGTGCGGAGGAGGGGGCTGGGGGGGGGGCTTCAACTCGTTCCAGACGTGCCACGGGGGATAGCGTTTAAAAAAGAACGGAGAAAAAAGTCGTTCGGAGCCTCGGGGAACGGGTGTGGGAGGGGAAGAATTAGGACCATGAGGGGTGAGGAAGGCACATGGGGATGAGCGGAGTCGGGCAAGTGCGAGAGACTGGCAATACTTTCACTACGTCTAACTAGCGACCAACCGAAGAATGTCGTAATATGATGACAAAAATAGTTTAGGCGCAGTTATTTATAAAGGCTTTATGGCGTTACCTTTAGTGCGCACTAAAAAGTAGGGAAGAAATATAACTCGGAGGAAGTAATGACAGCGATGGCCATTTCAGAAACAAGTTTGAGGGAGTAATTTGGAGTATTTGGAGAGGCCGGGTTGAAGACGCAAACGAGGTCACAGCAGAGGACATGATGCACTTTGAGCACCACGCATGAGATGCCGCCTGCGTACCATTGCAGTCCAAAGGATATGTACGACGTTTGAGGCGTTTTATTTCACAACTAACCTCTCAAATACTTCGACGTGGCAAGCGCTTGTCGAGAGAGGAGTTGGGATGCAAACGCAACACCGGCATCATCTGCGCAAACGCACAGAAAGAGAAAAAATAAACTACTTAAACCAAACTAATTTCATGACGGGTTGGTTTTGCTCATTCCAATGATCGAATTATAACGCAACTCGATTGCGAAATGACGGTTTTGATCATTTGGCCATTTCCCTCACGATGACTAACACTTACCTACTCGATACCTAAAGATGGGTAACCTCATTTCCCAAAGTTTTTTCAATTTCATTTTTCTCGAGAGCGAAAGTAAATTTAATGCGAGATCATAATTTTCAAATAACCTAATTTCCTTGGTATCTGTTAGGGTTAAAATAAACATACCGATGAAAAAAGAAGAAGAGATAGAAGTCTCCGAAGAAGTTTATACAAGGCTGGTCTGAAAAGTTTCCGACCTAGCAAAGATACGAGACATTTTTTCTGAAATTTTCTGAGTCGGAAACTTTTCAGACTACCCACATACTTGCATTGCCGATATTATGAAATTGTTTTCCTGTATAAAAAATGCTACATGGTAAGTTTGTCTGACTCATTTCACCGAACTATGTATTTCGGAGTAGAATGTATTACCAATCGGTTTCACTTTCTGCATTATTGCTAAAGTCCAGCGATGGTCAAAGAAGACTTCTAAGGTATTTTGCCATATATGTTGGGCTTAGTACATAAGTGAGCTCTACCATCACCTACTGGTTTCTTATGGTACTGTACTAGAAGTTCCTGTAGAGGCTTCAGTATAGAGAAATGATATAGGCGCATATTTTATTCAAAGCATGATGCCAAAACTTATTACATTCACGAATGTTTTTAAAGCATCTTGTAAAAAGACAAATGCGCTTGCCGTTCAATGGACACCTTATTTTTTCCAAAAAACATATTTAAATGAAAATGTAAATTTTTGTAACTCTCATGTGGAATAACTTCCAAGAGCCGAAAGATTCCATAAATCAATCAATTGGCTAAGCTGTAGACAATGTCACACAGAGGTTTACTTTACCTGCATGGCAATAGGCTAAAATTACTAAAATTTACTCTTTAATAGGCTAAAATAATATATATATATATATATATATATATATATATATATATATATATATAATAAAACTGGTGCGACATTTTTATTGTTACAAATAAGAGTAAAAACTTTCAATTGATTTTAAATTGGCCGGCCCAGGTGGCGGCGGTGTAACGTCCTCTTCCGCCAATCCAAGGATCACGGGTTCGAGTCCCGACAGGGTGGGATTTTTTCCACCTAGGGCTTGGGTGTTGTGTATTGTATTGTGTTGTCATTGTTGTCCGATGTAAAGGCCAAAAAGTGCTGTTTTCGGACTAATATGAATAAATAAATAAATTGTACTAGGGCTTCGGTCAAAGTAGGGAATCAACTACTCAGCAAGCATAATCACCCAAAATGTTAACTCTGCAGTGCGGCGAAGAAGACCAGACCGCTCGCTCCTTTTCGCAAGTGCAGAGATGGCTGGCTGGCGCACAGCACCACATTGGTACTTCTCTGGCCGGCAATAAATATTCGACTATTCCCGTCGCATCCACCCTAATATGTTCTATAATGTGCCCTGCATGCGCCGGATGCCCCGTGGGCCACTTCGGCCCACCTGCCTTATCCGAGCAAATACATCCGCCAATGATCTCACCCCGTCATATACCGCGAGGCCGTGCGACAAAGATTGTTAGGTCTAGTGATTACTGGAACAGTTGGCGACGGAATCACTTTATTTCCCAGAAGTTCAAACTAATTACTGCCAATGTGTTGCGAAATGGCCTCGGTCACATCCCCCTTGACAGTTAAACGCCATTCAGTGGCGAAACACGTTGAAGTAATTGTCCCTACGGGACTCGTCTTAACGACCCGAAGGCAGTCCAACCAAATGGTTTCAACGGGAGTCGATGATAGCATTAATCGGAGTGTGTTCCCGGGAAACTGGCGTAGACCTCTTGGACAACGGGCCGAAATCTCACACGATCTGCCTTTACCAACGGAGAAGAACACCGCCCGCCTCGTGGAAGCTGGTAATTGTCGGACAATTTGTCGGACGTGGCACCCTCGTCACCTGCAGGGAGGGAGGGCACTTGCTAGCGGGCCTTGAGAACAAAGGAACAACGCCGAGTAGGCAAGGGGAGACGAGTCGGCGGTCGCTGTCGAGGCGCCCGTCAGGTCGGAAGGCGAGAGATATATACGTGGTGACGGGTGGATTTTCCGAGAGGTCCTTTGGAGCGGCAGAAGACATGGGAGGATAAAAAAAATGGAGGGGGATTTCCGTCGAAAAGAGGGAGTGGTGAGGCGGGCGACCGCCGTGTCCTCACGTGGGGTGGCTGACTGTCAAGAGGGGAGAGACTCCCGTCCCGGACATCGCCCTCCCCCACGAGAGAGGCTTTAAGGCACACTAGCGATTTTGTCACAAGCCTTGAACGTACGCAATCCCAATAACCATATATGATCAAACCATTTGGTCTACCATCAACGTGGATGAAAAAAATCACAGGAAAGTATGGTTCAGCGACCACTGGATTGCATATGTAAAGCGGTGGTTCCGATGTATTCCCCTTGCATGAAAGAGGCGAATCTTTTGCCTGGGCCATTGAGTGTTCACCGCATAAGTTACGAAAATATACGATATTTACAGACCGCTACTTAAGCAATTTCTTGATTGAAAACCAAATCGCAACATTCAGTGAAAGAAAGAATCCAAAAGAAAGTCGGTTACTCTCTAGCGATTTAAGAATATAAAGAATATTTTGCCCTAGCGTAAAACACTAAATCTTAACGAAAGCACGGCAATAAATATTTGATGAAAAAAAAGCGAAACAAAGATGGGATAGAATATCGGAGTTCAGAATCACTCAAGCAGGCGGTTGGCATTTGATCTAAAATAAACTCCAATTTGCTTTGGGTGAGTACATGACAAAGGCTTGCGAGGTGGTCTCAAAGATATTTCACCTCTTTAGAGCGGGTGAACGGAAAAGTTGTGACGATGCCATTGAGGAGTGGTGTTACCACGTCCGCATGGCCACGCTTAATGCACGCGGCAGTTTGAATTTTGAATCCAACGAGGGATAATTAAAGAAAAAATAATGTGAAACCCAAAAGAGACCTTCTTGAAAAGACTCGAGGGACGTGGAGGAAGAACCACTGGGAGTTTGGAAAAAGGACGACGGATCAAAAGATGCTTGGCATCAACTAGTGATTGGCGATTATAGCGTCCGGGACTAGGGCTTTAGAAAGGACCCCCAATGGGTACACTGGAGTGTACTATGTGCGCATGGGCTCCAAAGAAAAGAATTATCAGGACCCTGTGGCTCCTTTGGCGACCGATCAGAGCGCTCGAATCGTACGGTGAAGAGAGAAATAGACTCTCCTTCCGCTGCGCACGCTTGGATAACCGTCCATCGCCGTCCTGACGCACCCGAGGGAGATTTTGATAGAACGGCCCTCCTGTCAGATGTACCACTCATTTTTCGAACGCCTCTCGTTTAAACCCACGTCGGCACAATTAGGCTGCTGCCGGAGTTCCCCGGTGGCTGGCGGAGGGCGCTGGGCGGCGGAAGAGGAGGCTGCTGCGAGGCTTCCCTCCGACGGGCGGGGGCAGGAAGGAGAGGCAACGTGATACGAGAGAAGGGGTTGGTGGCAAGCGCCCCGATGCGGCAAGAGCGTTCACGCCAAGAGGATTACGGTCACTCGGAGCGTGCTTCCGGGGAAGATGTGCGTCTGGAGGGCGGGGCAGGTCTAGATTCAGCCATTTTGCAAAGACACCACTCTTTTCCAAGGCAAGGAAAAACGAAACATTCAAATTCTCCCATTGTTACAAGGATCTTACATTCCAAATCATCCAGGAACTTTTAGCCTGGAAAACTTCCGAGCATGTTCTACTAGCATTCATTTAACATGAAAGAAAGTACTCCTTCACTCTTTCATCGCGCACCTCCATCAATGAAAAATAAATCCATTGGGAGGAAACCTTACATTCACTACTGCCCATCTTCCACAAAAGGTGAGGCTAGTTGAAATGACGTAAGTCCAATACGCGGATAATATTTACACGTGTTAGAATAAAAGGCTAAAAATATGAAGAAATAATATTTTGGAAAAGAGAACAGTTTCTCCCACGAACGAACACATCAAGCAAATCAAAACGGAAAGAATAAAGCATGTGAAACACGTCCAAATGAAGGTTATGCCATTAAAACCTAATTTTAGAAAATAATGCTGGAGAAACTTGACGAAAGATCAAATAAGCATACTGTGTCGCTGGGCCTCCGAAGTGTCGAGATGCGTGCATGGAGGAGTCCTCACGTCCGATTTTCGAGTTGGAATGGGCGTGCGAAGAGCAGCTTCATTTGCAAAGAGATCTTACGATAGACGTGCGTGCTTGATGGTGAGCGCAGTTCAAAGAGTGAGTGAAATCCGATTATGTAGCAATCGACCTCCGATGGGAGGCGACAGTGTCGCGTGACTGACGACAACGGCAAGATGGTGGCTTTTGCTGACGTCACCACGCTCCCAAGAATATTATAAGCTGAGGAAACTGACTTGAAGCTGATTGAAACGTTTTCGAACGAATTCACTCGCCGGCGATATAGGCGAGTGATGCACTACCAAATTCAAATGTAAATCCGTCGAATGACCAAGTATAAGGGAGTGGGAGGAGGGGAAACCGGAATTCGAGGGAAGAAATCTGCCTTGCGTCGGAGGAAGACATTTTAGTTGCCTGGCGGCGCCGAAGAGGGAATTAATAGTGACTGATAATAAAGGCACTGGCGGGTGATTAAAACCATCCATCCATGTTCAAACTAGAGCACCGAGAGATGTAAATACTTCTTCGTCGCTAATATTTTTGACGATTCCAGCAAAGCCAAGGCTAGGTTCCCAAACAACTACGATACAAAAACCAAATTGTCCTCCTAACTCCTCCTGACTTCCCTACCAACAAGACATCGCATTCAAGTCAAGGCTGGTGTTCGAACGACCCCTGACACGCGCTTCTGCGCTGACAGCTCGAGAAATGCGCGCGCGATTGTATCATGCAAGAGCATATTTGGTGTCTCATAAATTGCTAATTGCCAAAATCTTAGCATGTATTACGGCGTAGGTTTATTTAATTGCCCTCCTTGATATAGACTTTGAACCTTCTTCGCAATAACGCTCTAGCCTCGAACGATCCCTTCCGGTCTACGAGGAGGGACTACCGTACCCAACAACACTAATATGCAATTTATTCTCGTAGCGCATGTTGGCAAGGATGGTGGATTCTCTCTGGGATTAAATAAAAAATGCAAATAGCATTGGCTCCACTTGATTTAATGCACTTGCCGCGTAGCACTCCATTTTTTCCTTTCCCTGACTTTCCACCATTCTAATTTGGCTCTCTTTCAGGCAATACCTATTTTCTATCGCATCCTCCTCAATGAAGTTTGGTCGAGGCCACAGAGATTCCTTACGACGTTGAAGTTTTGGAGATATTTCGCTCATGTTCATTCTGTCTAACGCTTCCCCTACCTTAATTCCAAAAATTCATCATTTAGCATTTGCCCAAGGACCATTTTTATCCACGAATGCCATCCTACCTATCCCGCAAGAGAGTTATAGAGTGGACTCGACACTTATCCTTCCACAGTGGCACCTACGACGGTGCTCAGCATCGAATCTACGGCCGTACGTTAGCAAGTACGATTGATCATGATGGACTTGCTGTAAGCCTTTCCTCTCACGAAGGCGGTTCATCCAAGAAAGCCGAATGTTGCCCCGCTCAATATCAAAGAGAAATGTTACCTTTCAAAGGTTAGGCCTCATTTAAAAAATGCTGCAAGTATATGGGATCCTCACGAAGTTGGATTGATTGCCGAATCGGGTCGCGTGCAGCGTAGAGGAGCTCGATATGTAAAACGTTGTTACGATAAACTGATGATCATGATATAATTGTCCGATGGTGGTAGGGCCATGTTCTGGTGAAATTATTCTGGTGGGTCTGCGACCAACTGCTACAGACACTAGCTGAAGTTTGCAGGGTACATAAATAAAATAAATTCATAAACATTTCGCAGGGAGAGGCACACTAAAAGCATAGGCATACGCCAAGAGGTTAACGCGTGTTTTTCGAATATATTCGATAATATACTTAAGCGAAAGTATAGCAAAAAAGAGGTTTTTATCGCCGTTCCTCCGAAAAAGGTCATGGAGCCACCGAAATATTTGGGCAATGAGAGTGTGTTTTGTTTTACTTGTGCCAATGTTTTCTATTAGGAAACCCTGGATCACAGATGAGATGATTGGAAAGATGGATGAAAGATGAAAATGGAAGAATGTAAAGACAGAGCTAGGTAAAATGAAGTACAAAGAGTTAAACAATAAATTGAGACGGACCACAAATAAAGCAAAAGAAGCATGGTGGAAAACGCAGTGCAAGGATATGGAAAGTTTACAGAGGAAGGGTGAAATAGGTGCGCTATACAGCAAGGTTAATTTATTATTGGGAAGTAGGAAGGGAAGAGCTGTGCTAACAGTTAGAGAAAAGTGGGGAAAGATAATAGTTGAAACAGAAAAGATCCAAGAGGGATAGAAGGAATATATTGAAGAACTGTAAGGTAAAGAACTTAGGCCAACAAGGTTAGACACAGAAAAGGAACATGACGTAGAGGAAGATAGGTTAGGTCAAGGCATACTCAACGGTGAAATAGAAAGGGCATTAAGGGAGAAGAAAGCAAATAAGGCCGTAAAGGTAGACGACATTCCTGTGGAACTACTAAAAGATTTAGAAACACATGGTCGGAAGGGACCATATGGACTGATTCGCAGCATCTATGAGGAAGGAATCTGATCGGGAGATTTTATGACACCATGGTCAGTTCCTATTCCAGAAAAGGTAAAGGCTACATCTGGTGAGGACTACAGGTCAATAAGTTTGATATCCCATGCAGCTAAAGTGATCATCAGCAAAAGGATGGAGAGCAAGGCACATGATGGGACGATCAGTTTGGGCATAGGAAGAGGAGAGGCACGCACGATGCCATTGCAGTAATGAGATCTGAGGGGAATACGTAAAATCAGTTAGGTTTGCTGATGATCAACCTTTAGTTTGTCAGTCATCCAAGGGGTTGCAAGTATCCTGAGTGAGTTGGCGGTTCAGTGCGACAGATATGGGATGAGAATCAATATTCATAAAACAAAGGTTATGCGATTTTCCAGAAAGGAAAAGGCTAAGCTAAACATTAAAATAGGAGGGGAAAAAAAGAGCAGGTAGAACAGTTTACGTATCTTGGAAGTGTTTTGGATAAACACGGTTTAAGTAGTAAGGACGTAAGGAGAAGCACTGCGCTAGGCAAACTTTGATATGGAGCGTAGTTATGTACGGCGCGGAAACGTGGTTACTGATGCAGGAGGCTTTTGAAAGGTGGGTGTGGAGAAGTATAAAGAAGGTGAAATGGACCGAAAGGAAAAAAAAGAAGTGCGAGAATGGTGGGTTTATTGGGAGAACTACTAAAGAGGCGGGAAAATTGGATGAAGGGCGTATTGAGTGGCAGGGGGATGTTGAAGACTGTAATAGAGGGAAGAATGTTAGGCAAACGAGGAAAGCGCAGGAACAGGATAGGGATGTTGGACGGTATGAAGGGAGGAAGGAAGTACACAGAGATGAAGAGGGAACTGGCGTAGATAATGTTGCTGATTTGTGTTTTGTTAGGAGTAGCAAAATTTTTATTTTGTAATTATGTTCATCCAAAACGTACCTTAACCGGTAGATTATTTAATAATAATGTTTTCTGTCCTGCGTTCCTTTGTGAGATCAAATATTTCTCAGGTCATCAGAGTCGTAAGGGCTTTTATCTATTGTTCGAATATGGGTTTGCTTGTGTGTGAAAGGGTTGGGGCGAGAGGGTTCGTGCATGAATGTTTACCATGTTTGGTTTGTGGGCTCTAAATTTGTGGCTTCTGCATGCTTTTTTTCCCTACATTACGGGTGGTGCCCTAACACCCGCCAGCGGCTTACGGGGTATTGAGTATATGTAATATGGTTTGAGGATGTTTGCTCTTCCGTAAGTTTGACAGGATGCCTGAACGCCATCTTACATCTACATAAATACCCTGCGAGCCACCAAAAAAAGGTTTCTGGCAGGGGGTGTACACCAGGAGGAAAGGGTAAGGGGTGATGGGGTTGGGGTTTTTCAAATAGGTGGGGGAAGGTGGGGGGAACCTGTAACATATATATATATATATATATATATATATATATATATATATATATATATATATATATATATATATATACATTTATATATATATATATATTTTATATTTATATATAAAAATTCTGGTCTCTTATCTCTCTTGGAAAAAATGACATTTTAAACCTGTCAGTCTTGCAGTCTATCTCTCTAATCTTATGTTCGTGATCCCTCCGACCATTATACGTTGGGGTTTGTATTATATTCTTGATATCATCGGAAAAGGGCCCATCTTTAAATATTTTTTATAAGTTTAATCTATATTTTAAACGCTGCTGCGTAAGAGAATCCCAACGTAAATTGTCTAGCAAAGTAGATACGCTGCTGCGTTGGTCTTATGATGAATGCGGATTTGAAATGTCCTGCTTTTTCGCCAAAAGTAACAAGGCCTGTTTCCTACCTCGTACACTCCGAGCACTTAATTCATGCTCTCCTCTCGTCTTAGGGAACTTTGTCTTTCGTGTGGAAAGCATAAACTATTGTAAAAGGCATATTTTATTTTACTCTTGGTGAAATAACACTATTTTTCATCTGATAAACACAGGAGTCAGTCATTAATGAAATGCTATTCCCTTTGGTGTAATAATCATTGCATTTGAACGCTATAATTATTGTGACTTGTAATAGGCTTACAGCCAATCAAGAGATATTTATTGAAATGAAATTAATGATTTTGTAATTCTGCATGCTTTAATTAGAACACGACCCAGTATTCGATGCTGAACGTCATCATCAGGCGGTCCTCATAGAAGCCAACTTGATGTATGAACCTTCTGAGTGAGGGAAGGAAAGGTAGGGTGGAGTAGTAAAAAGGTTAAAATGTAGGCAAGAGGGAAAGACAATTACATCTGTCGGTGTCAATCGTTGAATTGGAAGAGTCTGAATTGGTCTGGGAGTGGGAGGGATACGAAATTTCATTGGCAAGTTCGCCCTTGCAATGAATGAATTTTAAAATTTCCAACTGCTCCAATCCATCGAGTCTTTGACCTTATATTCAAAGTGGAGAATTTGAGCCACAAAGTCACTTTTGTGGTCATGTTCGATGATGTGCTTCACAAAGAGGAATGTTATGTCCTTATTCTTTACACATGTTTTGTGCTCTTTTAACCTCTATTTAAAATTCTGTTCCGTTTGCCTAATATACTTAGTGGTAGACTCCGAGCACTTTAATTCATACACTTCTCTCGTCTTTGGGAACTTTTTCTTTAGTGTGGAAGACCTTAAGGCATCAAATATTGTAAAAGGCACATCTAATTTTACTTTTGGTGAAATCTTGATTGCTTTCTTGAGAAATATTCCTTAGATAGAGTATTCGTCGCTATTTCGGAGTGCGGTCTTTTAAATATTCGTAGTCGTAAATTTTGCTTAAGGCTTACGAAACTTACAAAAATAGCTATAAGAAACACAATGTAGGACCATTATTACAAGTTTATGTTTTTTTCAACAGTCATGGCTGGGAGTCAGTGTTGCAGGCCAATCAACAGTACATATCTTGGATTGTTGAGAGTATCACAACCTTACTTGCGTCCAAATGATCTGATAAAAATGCATGTAGTTTTATCTATTTTTATTTATTTATATGCCGACTAAAGTGGCACACTCCTAAGAGAGTACATTTATCGAAGCTTACCACACAAGTTGACAACAGGCCCTGATCAAATCCCTCTCACGTACACTGGTTTATGGCATAATACTTCATAAATCCGTAAATGGTCGCGCAGTAAACAAGGACGGGAATGTAATAGACAACATAACAATATTTAAATAAGCAATAGAAAGATCACGGTAATTACCAACCATTCTCTCTCACATTCATCTCATTAAAAATTTGAGAATTTAATCGTAAGTTCCATCCTGAAATACCTCGATTTTCAGAGTTGACTTACAAAAAACCAACACGGTTTCCGAAAGGGTAGATCTTAAGAGGCCCAACTGGCCCTTTTCGCTCATGATATTTACGTCTCGGGTGAAAATAATGTTCGGGCCGATGCCTTCCTTTTAGGGGAATTAGACTGAGAGCCACTTGAGATGCGAAGAGACGAAGGGAGACTTAAACTTTTGGAAAGCTTCAGAACAAACGATTTTAACAATGACACTAGAGGAATTATTATGGCCACACACTATTTAGGGTTCTTAGACCACAAAGATAACATATATTCCAGTACGGACGGATACTAATTCTCATTCTTTCCCAGAACAATCAGCAATCATTATAGTAAAAAGCCACAGTCATAATAGAAATAGAAAAGACATTTAATTTACAAGTCAGGAAAAGGTTAAACCTTGCGTACACACAAAGTATATTCATAGGCGCACGTGTATGTCAGTTGATAGTATAAGTATTTGCATGACTGTAAGTTATAAAGGTGTTTACATGAATATATAAAACTTCTGGTTGTAGACTGGCATGAATTTGTGGATTTTGAATGCAGTTTAATCCGCTTTTATGGGTGGTGGGCTAAAACCCCCCGCCACACGCCCTTGCGGTGTATTATGCAGACGTCTATTTTTAGACCTTTAAAAGAGGCATTCGACAAAGTCCCTCGTAGGAAGTTTCTGCTAAATTTGGAATTATAAGGGATAGATAAGTGTGTGATAAACTGGCTTCAGTAGATGGTTCATGTTAGTAAAATTAAAGAGATTAAACTGTATTACAGATAGATTTAAGATGGCATTTTCTCCGCGAACGATATGGGATAACAACAACAATGGATAATAACGACCGCGGTGGGGTCATGAAAATAAAAATTATTCTGTTACAAATTCATCCCCTGCCACACACCATAACGATGGCTTGCCTGTTAAAAAAATAAATAAACACAGGTAGCGTCTCATCGGACATCCCATAAGGAAGCGTTATCTACACTATTGTTCCTTTAAAAAATTAATGACATCAGTTCTATGGTTTTCAGTAAACATTGTTTCTTTGCTGGCGATGCATTGATACATAGGGAAATATCTAGTAATGAAGACAAGGTATCATTACCTAATGATCTAAATGCGATCAAAAAATGGTGCGACCTAGAAATAAATTTGAATAAATGTGTCTCGATACATTTTTGACGAAAAAGTATTTCACCAGAAAACACAATCTATACAGGAAACAAAATAACACACGTAGACACGGTAACATATCTGGGTGATACAATATCGAAGGATAAGCCCTAGAAAAAACGCATTCGTCAAATTGTTAGAACTGTAAACAAAAAGTTGGGATTCATACAAAGGATCCTTGGGAGTGCAATGAGGTGGTATATGGAGTTTTGACATTTCACGTTAGTTAGGCCCCTCATAGAGTATTTTTTTTATTTTTTTACTTATTTATGTACCCTGCAAGCCACTGCTAGAGTGTGTGGCTTGGGTTTGATTACACACCACACTACTTTTGACCCAAAATGCATGCCTACCCTGCGGTGGGAGAGTGTTACTCTGATCCATTATCGTTCTTGGGAAAAAAACATCTTAAATCTGTCTGCTCTACGCTTAATCTCTCCAATTTATTAGCATTATATCTCCCACCGTAGTACAATCGGGGTAATAAGATATTTCAACATCACTGCTAAAGAGACATCCTTCCAATTTATGCAAGAGCTTCAATCTGTAATTTAACTTTCGCTCCGAGAGTGGTTTCCTCTAATATTTTGTGTACGCTACTAAGTTTATCATGACAATGTTTTACAAATCGAACTTATTGTTCTGTAGTCTTCACATAATATAGCCTTTAGCTTTTTTAGAATATGAACTAGCACTGACCTCGTTAAATATTCCGACTAAAATCCTCCTTCATAAATGCTACGAATTACTCCAGAAAATAATTTTCCCATGTTTCATAATACATTTTCAACATCACTGCTAAATAGGCTCCCTTCCAAATGATACAATAGCTTCTCCCTGAGTGATTTCCAACCTAGCTGCTCTAATATTTTGGATACGCTACTAAGTTTATCATAACAACGTTTTACAATTCTAGCTCCTCTACGCTGCACGCGATCCGATTCGCCAATCGATCCAATTTCGTTTTCTAAATGGGGCCTAACCAACGACAGATAACATTTATTTTTACCTTTCCATCACATTTCTCCGATACTCTTGCCATAAATGCCAATTTTTGTTAGCTTGTCCACATATTTCCCGTATGTGTTTCATCCAGTAGAGATCGTGAGCGAGGGTAACGCCTAGATATTTAATCGAGTCTACACATTCCATTTTGGTGTTCCCTATGCAGTAGGCGTTCGGGTGGGAATTGCTTTTTTTGCAAAACTTCATCATTATGCAATTTTTTAAGTTTAATTCCAATTACCAAGTGTCGTACCATCATTGTATAGTATTAAGGTCATCTGACAAAGCCATTGTGTCCTCAGGATCACGGATGTCACGGTACACCACTGCATCATCGGCAAATTAATGCTTCTTACTATAGACTACAGAGTCAATGTCATTAACGTAAAACAGGAATAAATGAGGTCCAATGACACTTCCCTGGGGTACACCTGAAATAACTTCTACTGCATTTGAGCTAACTCCATCTATCACTACTCTTTGAACCCGACCATTCACAAAGTCTTTAATCCAACCCCGGATATTTTTATCTATGCCATATGCTTCTAGCTTTGCGATTAATTTACTACGTGGTGCTTTGTCGAAGGCTTTCTTAAAATCTATAAAAATAGCGTCCACCGGAACATTGCTCTCTCCCGAAATAAGAATATCATGAGCAAAAAGCGCAAGTTGTGTCTCGCAGGATCTATCTTTTCGGAAACCATGCTGATTTGTCATTAATCACTCCTGATTATCGAGGTGTCTCACGATCGAACTAACAACTATATGTTCCATAACCTTGCATGAAATAGGTGTGAGTGAAATAGGCCTGTAATTGCTCGATTCCTCCTTGTGTCCGCTTTTAAATATTGGTGTTACGTTAGCCGTTTTCCAATCTCTGGGAATCTAGTGATCTACCAGCGGCTCTTAAATATTATTTCTAGATACGGCGCAATTTCCGAAGATACATCCTTAAATATTCGAGCAGGTATTTGATCGGCCTCGGCAGATTTATTAGGCTAAATTGTTTCAGCAAACGTTCTATTCCATTGCATGAGATTTCAATTTTTGGAATCGGCTGAGCGGCTAGAATTGGTAAGCTACTTATTTATTTTAAAGCATTATTCACAAACAGCAGTAGCGCTAATTTACAATGAAAAATATAATAAAAAACATGAAACAATTCGGGACTGTAGGGGGGTTGGGGAATCGTGTCGATGCCATTGGAGGTCTTCGCAAGCAGACACTCTTGGCATCCTTTGGTTGTCCGTCCAAAAAACTTCGGGAGGGCGAGTTCAGCACAGATCTTTCGCATCGCCAAATTTTCAATGACATAATGGTGTGTGCACTGTCACTATCTCATCAATGCCAATTCCATCGTGCGTACACTTAGCCGACGCGACGGTCTGATTTCAACACTTTACGCACGCGTCAGGAAAAAATTGCTGCCGATACTTTTTATACATATCTTGTAGACAGTAGAACGGATAGATTTAAAATGTCCTCGTGCCATTAGAGATCAAAATTGATATAAACGCAGGCACAAAGGATATGATTAACATTGGCAGTGTTTATATTTTGTGGATATCCTGGATGCATTTTAAATCAATCCATTATTGTATCACTGTCCTCGCATGTTTTGAATATTTCCTGCAATTCAATAATCCTGTTATTTAATATTTTTGCAAGTAAGTAGCGTCCTTCGCGTGAATACCTTTGCCCGAATACAATCTGCGTAGTTTTGTAATGAATATGATGGCCTAACACCCCCCGCCATGCGTCCTGGCGGGGAGTCATGTGTCTGATCCTGTCGAAACATTTCCCTTTCCATTCTCCGCACATTGCTGATCCCGCGTGGATGCCCGAGGACTCCTTAAAAAAACATGTGGGAGTCAAGAAGACAGAATGAACCCGACGTCATTGCGTCACCATTCTATCTCACCTCAGCGAATAATGCACTACCTCCGATTGTGCTAATTTTTTAAGGACCGGACGCTCTGAAAAAACTAAATAAGAATACTGACCTCATTTATGCTCCTCGGAACAACATCGCCATTTCCTCCCACAAAATATTCCACGCCGCACCGCCCTTCTACGATATATGTATACCGAGAATCATTTCAAATCTCCATCTCCGGAGGGGATTGGGCTTCTGGATATAGAATTAACTTGAACTTGAGTAATATAGTACATAGAGAGACTTGCCTGGAGAAGAGGGGACTTGGGTACGATATAATGAATAAATACAACCTTGAGAAAGAAATTTGTGTAACTAAAACAATGTCACCACTGCCAGAGAGTGTAGGGGGAAACATTTCAACTGAGACACGGGCTCAAGGGACATTTGCCACATTCAGGTAGCACGACCATCAACGATAGAAGAAGAAACCGGGGAAGAAACTATCACCTAACAACCAGACCGGAATAAATCTGTTAACTGGAGGAGGAACCTACTACTGGCGCGTTAGATTAGCAATAACATCATAATAGGTCTCATGACGATTGCGCGAAGTAGAGTCCTTAACAGCCGGATGCACGATGGAGAGTAGGAAGCGGGGAGAGGAGATTGGAAGGAATGTGAATGAGAGGAATGGTGAAAATGAAATAAATAGCCCGAAAAACGATGGAAAAATTGAAAAGAGAGCATCTAACTCGATCCAAGTTTATGGAAGACACCACCACTGGAACGACCACGAGCGGGAAGAACTCGAGGATGGAGGTGAAGGACGCGGTGGATAACGGAAGATGTCCACGAGAGGAGCTGCGGGGAGGAAAGAAGAGATTAACAGGCGATAAGACACTGCTACAAATCAATTATCAGGGTTAATATCCCTTGATGATGATGCGTATTTAGAGAAAGTTATAGTTCAATTGAGACAAAGAGCTACGGAGAAGTAAACACGATTATCTAGCCGCAGAACGGTTGGAATTGAATGATGCTGAACTTTCGGGGGGCCTGATTTATAACCCTGTAATCATGACTATTAATATTGAATTTCCCAGGGCATTGAAAGCCTGACGGAGCCGATCAATTGCGAGGATCTATCTTGAAACAATGAATGCTTTATCGCTAAGCATTTGTGCACCTCGTGCACCGTTGAGGGGGAAGCACCGCTGGTTGGACCACCCATCAATGTCACTCGCGAGGCGAGAATCCGCAGGCCTGCACAAGTGGATGTATCCGTGCATGGGCAAGAGTCGCTCGTTTCCCGACTGCTCCCTTCCTATCGAGAGCAACAGTTTATCAAACACATTTAACCTGAATGAGTGCACTTAGCAGCCATAACACTCCCTCTTGTGACAGCTGGTTTTCTTTGAAACGACGCTTGTGCTTCACCTAACATAACGAAAAATCATCGATAACATCTGCATTTTCCAGGATCGTTTCACGCAGTGTTTGAATTCCTTCTCGTTTATTTTTCGCCATAAATTCACCGCGCGATTTCTGAAAGAAGAGTGAGTAAAACGTAAAAACCAAACCAAGTGTTTTCAACTCGGATCCCAAGTCAAGGGACGGGCGAACGTTGAGGAAATTAATAGAAGCCCCGGGAAGGGTTGCGTACGTTCCTGGAAAGGGGGGGTGATAGTGGGGGCGAGCATGCCCGCCTCGCTGCAGACACACACCGAAACTCAAACCTCGACGAATTCCGAGAGCCGTCGCCGACCGCGCTAACGTAAAAAAAATAACAGGAGGCCCCGGAGAGGGGGATAAAAAACCCGGATGAATTGGGATGACGGGGCGAGGGACAGTTTGGGAGAGGGCTCGGAAAAAATAAATGGTCGGGCGCGTCTCCCTTCATTTGTCCAGGCTGAGGGGGACGGGGTGTATAGGACCGTGGGGTGGGGGCCCACCCCTGCTCCTCCCACCCCAAGGCCCGTCGTCCACCGCGAGTCGACCCAACCCCCGACTTATGTGCGGACGCCCGCTATCTGGGCGTCCCATCGGAGAGCCGAGGCGAGAGGGGCGGGGGCCGGGATTTACGAGACGTGCTGCGGGGGAGGGGGTTGGGGCGAGCAAAGGCGATTAAAAGAGAATTTGGGCGCGAGAGAGGGATGCGAAAGCCGACCTGCAGACTGGAAGGAGAGCGAACGAGGGCTACTGGGGGAGGGGGAGTAACAAGTGAAGGCAAGAGCGCGTCTTGCAAACTGTAGTCTCCATTAAGAGCAATGACGGAGTTTCGGCATTTCTTGTTCGCGCTCCCAGCCGCTGGGAGCACTGCCATGGCACCTGGCATGATGTGGTCCTGCACCACCTAGTTAGCGAGGTCATCGTCGTAAAATCAAATTATGTGAATCCGTTGCAGGGCGAAAAACTAAAACCGTCGCTGGCATCGGTGGTAGCCGAATCCTTTGTATTTCTCCCAACAGTCCCCTCTCCTCGCCCACCATCCCTAGTACTTGCTCATTTGTTTTCCTTTCGGTCCATTTCACCTGCTCCATTCTTCTCCACACCCACATTTCAAAAACCTTCAATCTACATCTAACCTCCTGATTCAATGACCATTTTTCCCGCGTCGTACATAACTACACTCCACATCAAAGTTTTTATGAGTCTTGTCTTAACCTCCCAACTCAACGTCCCCGTCATGAACTCCCTCCTTGTAAAAGCCTCTTTGCCCAGCGCAATTCTTCTCCTTACGTCCCTACGACCTTGACTGTATTGATCCAAAAGACTTCCGATACACGTTAATTGTTCTACCTGCTCTAAAATTGACCCTCATATGTAAACATACATGCACACACTTCTCTACCCTGCCCAGAGGAAAATATCTTTGGTGTGGTGGAAAGGCGTTAGCGTTCTGATGAACCATACCTGTAATAATTGTAATTGCAATTGCAATTACAATTATTACTAGTAGGGTCCTCCGTGCTAGTGAGATTGAAACGTACATGAACTCGTAGAACCAGTAGAAATTCACCTGATCTAATCTGCATAACCCTTCCTCTCTCTCATCCCTTATCCACCCCTCATGGTGCTTCCACGCCCAGCCACAACCCTTATGCGTGAATTTCGGGGTATTTATACACGTAATGTAAAATTAAGTGAATTGTCTGCATAAAAAAGAAAAATAATGTTTCTTGAGAGGCAATGAATGTGGGAACAGGGTGAGGGGGCAATGAGGGGATGTGGGGAAAGGGGAGAAGATCTGATAAGCAGGGACATACATCGGGGACGGTTGCAAGTAGGAGAAATATGAGGAAATTTGTTCCGGCCCTCCTTTAAGGCCTTTATCCAATTTGAAACCCGTGAGTGGGACAGAGCAGAGTCCCCGTAATCCGCAAGAATCATTTTGCTAGTCTCCTCAAACGATTTTTTTAGTTTAGCACAAAACATTAGTCATCGCGCAACGTTGCTCGATCGTCGATTCTATATTTTTCGTGACACGTTCTGCGTGCAGAGGTTTACAATAACTGACGACTTGGAGAGCACTAAGAGCGCATTTACAGCAACGCTTAGCGTTCCCCCTATCTACTTGAAGTAGTTAGATTCCACTCCAACCAATAGGAACGACGCGGGGAAATTTAAGTGCATTAATTTTGGAACGCACCCTGATATTAGGTTTCCTCGATAGCTCAAGCGGTTAGAGCATCCGCCCGGCAAGTGGAAAGATCCTGTGTTCAAGCCCCGGTCAACGAAATATTTTTACGCTAGTGATTTGCCTGATTTCGCCTTCCCCACCTGTCCTGTGTTCGCCCTTTATTCATGTACGTATCCCTTTTTGTAATATCTATTTCCTTGCGAATGAATATTTGTTCGGATTTCGTGTTTGAACGTGTATATATGTATATATTTATATATATGTGTATACATCTGACTGAGTCTGACCTGAAGAAGGCCTCGGAGTAGGCCGAAAGCTTAAAAAAATCTACAATGTGACTGTCCTTTTTCGTGTTATCTATTTTATTCTGTGTTCTATTGTGCCGTCCAAATGTTATATTTCTCTCGTGAGTGCTTCCACACCATCGGTATGTGTGTATATATATATATATATATATATATATATGGTTTATATATATATATATATAAACCATAAACACAGTAATCAACCCGAAGGTCGGTTTAGTAGGTGATGGTAGAGCTCACCCATGTACCAAGCCCTATACGGCGTGTGAATATTCACACATCAGGGTAGGGGGGCCAGTTCCTTTCCCTGTGCCGGTTATGGTTTCCCAGGAAGACCTGGTACCCGAAAAATCAACTAGCTTGGGTAGAGCTGCAGGTGCCCAGAGTGCCTTGCCCGGGAATCGAACCCGGGACCCTCCGGTCAGTAGTCCAACGCTCTACCCACTTGACCACCGCGACCCCATATATATATATATATAAAGTGTATATATATATATATATACGTACATATATTTGTACATATATTTTTTCTGTATGTGCGTGGGTGTGTAAGCTCGCACATGCATGGACGAAGGAAAACGCTCGTCTGCCATCGAGATTCGAGTGTCTAAACTGCTGAGTGACCGAGAGCCGGCAAGAGGCTGCGGAAGTGCGCATGCATATTTGGTGCACAAGAGGTGCGCGCTCAGCACCGAGACATCTCCCGCCCACTCCTCCCCCACCAGCTGGGCGAGTAAGGGGGGCGGCGATTAAAAGACGAGGGAGGGGGCAGAGGTACGAATTGCTCGCTCCAATGGCCACATTTTAAGGTTAAAGTTCAAGCATCAGATAAGCAAGCGTGTTAAGTCCCTTTCCCAGCGACGAATCGGATCCGAGGGAGGAGGAAGGGGGTGTGAGAGGAAAACCGGCGACGACGGTATCCATGGCGACGGCTCTCGCCTTGCCACCCCTCGTACCCTTTTCTCCCGCGTGGTGCGCTGCCATCCAGCCACCTCTCCGAAGTCCCTGCTTCCCGCCCCGAAGACTCGGAAGGTTTGCCATTTCAGGGGCGACCGGATTCCCATCCATGTCTCTTCGTCGGCGGGTGACCATCCTCATGGGAAACACCGATCTCCCCGGCCGTCAGAGAGCTTTGCTCCTGACGCAGCAGCCAATGCCACGACATCCCGGGCATGTTCTGAAAGACATTGGACAGTGCGCGACCACCATGGCGTTTGAACGAATGGCGAGGGCAAAGCGAAAGAGCGAATTTTATGAAGTAACGAAAACGTTCATTCGAATGGCCAATCCGGCGGAATACGTCGCTCCGGGTAATGCGGGACATTCCGCCAAGTCAATGCCATGCGCGCGACCTTGCATTCATAATTGGAACATGCTCAATATTTGATCGCAGGACAGCGTGGACGATTGAGTTCTTAGATCGTCCATGCCGTCGCTTTCGGCGTGGAATCCCTTAGTGCGCTGAAACGCACGGGCACCTCTGGAGGAGGGAAAGGAGGAATCGCGAAACCAATCTGGAGCTGGATTAAAGGATCCACGGCTCCAAAATTGGCGAGAGAGTAGGGCGAGTGAGTGGGCCGAGTGAGATGATGAATCCGCCACGAGGACTTAATTACGCACAGATGCGGATTCCGGACGGGACGGGGAAGGTCAGCGAAGGGGTGACTTCTTTAACGCCTTCCGTCTCGACCAACCTGGAAGGCAGAGTGGAATGGCCGAGGCGATGCAGTCGACCCGAGTGTCAGATCGACTGGTGGCTAAGCAGCGTCACCGCTGACTCCAACAGTCTTTCCAACAGTCCCAGGGCCTCCTCACCCTCCCCCCGCGAGTCAACAGGGGCAGGAGTGGCCATTGACATCTCCAGGACAACACGTTCCTATCGTACCGTTTGATTGTTACAAATATGTATCTTTCCTTTAATTCGTAGGGTTTTCGCAGGTTTTTCTCACCCCCCTTCTCTTCGTGGGTGTTGTCCTGTGTGGGTTTTTACTAGGCGAACAATGCCACGCTCTCCCTAGCTTATTCCACAAATCTCATTCTTGGACTTTCCTTATTTTATTTTTCTCTTTCTTAAATGTCATTTACTTTGAGTATGTGTGCACGTGTATGTATATGGATGAATATATACATATATATTCATCCAATTAAGGATAAAATATACATCTATATACACACATTTTTATAATTATACACTTTTATATATTTTTTCCTATTCTTTTCGATGAGCAAATCTGTGCATTATGAATTTGTGTCTGTCGATATGTATTATGTGTATGTATGCATGTAATTATAAATTTCATGCCTCATATGAGACCATTAGGTCTCAATTTCACCCAAATAAAGACACGTCATCACTCCTTCCTATCTACAGCTCTGACACTCTACCATCGCGAATGACGGGGAATGTGCATACAGCGGGCGTACCTCCCAAGATATTCTAAATTTATGACCAATTCAACTTTTTGTGTCTCAGGATTTGTTTCATGATGTGCATAAGAATGTGTATGCTCATATTGAAAAGAACGCATGAACAAAGCCTCTGCTCCCCCCCCCCATATCATCGGCAGCCTTCCTGTTCGCCTCTGCGCCCCCCCGCGGCCCCCTTTTCCCTTCGTCGCCTATTCCGCACCCGCCACCCCTCCGCTTCATTTCATCCCCGACTCCGGCCTCCGCCACGTTTCGGAGACTCCCTCCCCGTCCTGTTTTGGCTCGCTGTTGACCCCCACCCCACGGATTCACGCGAATGCCCTGATGCAATGCTTCCTTTTCTGCTTCCACATCGTCCTTGACCATGGGAATGCCCTTTTCTTCGTGAACTCCTTTCCTTATTAGGAAAGTACATGGGATATTATGAATCAGAAAAGTATTCGTGTTCAGTCTGCGTCCATCCAAAACTTATATGGTAGACTACCAAATAATTATAAATTTAAGTCCAAATATGGGATGAATCCGCGGGTGGAACAGAAGAAACATATTACATAAATTAGACACATAAATTTATAGCATTTCAAACGCAAAGGGCGCCACCCGTTGTCACGCCACAGAAACCGCGAGGAGTTGGTGCAGACAAACCGCGTCCCTTCACCACGCCGGCGGAGTCGCCGTGGCGATAGTGGGGCATCGAGGGCCGGGCGGCGCCGGCCCTGCTGCTGTAGTGGCACACACGGGAACGATTCCACCGCGACGAGCTCGGGAGACCATCATCACTCCTTCGCTTTCATCGCCCCGAGACAACACAGTGAAATGTCGCGAAGCGTATACATTTTAGCCAGCGAATCCGTTTACATGGTTACTTCTCTTTTACGGGTAGTGATTTAACACCCCCCGCCACACGCCTCTACGACGGCTTACGGGGTATTATGTAGATGTAGACACGATTAGAGATACATCGGGTAAAATATTTATTGACGAAGAGTTCTGACAATGATAGTAAGAACAAAAGGCCAGCGAGTTTGGAGAGCGCAGAATGGAAGTATGATGTCAATGAGGATGGCCTAGAACAAGGAATACTTGATAGCTAGACAGAAAAGGCATCAATAGGGACAAAGAGACAAGAAGATACCCGAGAATTTAAGAGAACGAGGGAGGAATCTGGCCGAAAGACTTTGTTAGATCAGTAGCGATACTCATCCCAATCAAAGTAAAATTCGGCAAATGGGAGGATTATATGACTTCGTTTGATTTCCACACGGCAAAACTAATACTTTGGATCATCAGCAAAAGAATGGAGAAAAGAGCAAATGAGTAGCGAGAAGAATCAGTTTGGACTACGAAAGAGGATTTAAAGGCTACAGCGATTATGAGGAATGAGTAGAATTCGCATGCTTTGTGGATATTGAGAAGGCGCTCAACGGAATAAACTGGGCACAATTAATAACCGTTTTTCGGAAGACAGGCGTAGAATGGAGGGACCAACCCCTGGCCACATGTGGTGCTCTATCGTGAATGGCTGTGGTTAATTTTCATTCCCTCCTTTTTAATATAGCCGGGAACTTCTGCAGTGGGTAAAATTAGCACTCTTTTAAAATTAAGCTTGCTGCTAACCAGTGAATGCACCATGTAATTCTTTTTAGAGATTTGGAGTGGATGTTTTTTTCCCTTTTCTTAATTCTTTAAACGCCCTTCCTCTCCCTTATCCTTTCCATCCAGTACTTGCACCCCCTATCACATACCTTTTTGTGGGATCGTGGGGTATTTGTTTAGATGAAGGCGTAGATTTGACCAATCGTTTCGTTGGGGACTTCAGCTGATGCATCCTGTATTCACACCGGAAGTATTCAGGATATAGAAAGTTGCGCGTTTCTCAATCGGAGTCCATGCCGGGAGAGCCGCGTCCACTTCTTTGCTCACCAATGTCCCCTCCACCCACTCTCTCGACACTCGGAGGAGGAACGGAGGGGGGGCGGGAGGGGGCCTGGACGGATGGCGTCCCCCTCGCCTCATATCCCCCCCTCGGGAGAATCACTTGGACCGCGATGCAATCCACCATCACTACTCCCCCTCCCAGCGGATTCCAGAGATAGCACTTTTTATGTTTCTCCCTGGAGGCGAGGAGGCGTAATAAAATTCCGACGAGAACTCCCAAACCTCCTCCTTCGGATATCTCGCGACGTATAGTAGACTCTTTTACTCAAGTTATCACCTTCCTCGGGAAATGTCTTGTACCGAATGTGCCTTGTATCCCTCTCCGCCCCTTCCCCCACGGAGAACGGCGGGGGTGGGGCGGAAGGCCATCCCTGCGCACTCGAGGGGCCCCCGTGCACCTCCCCCCCCCCTGCACCATCCCGGGGAGAGGTGAAGGAAGGCAGGGATGTTTATTAGGACCGAGGGCACTTAGACACTATTACGATCGGGACATGCGGGTTACTACACCTGAGCTCACTCATCACCGTCATTTGCAATAACAAATTTATTTTATACTACTGCAAATCGTGATGCATAAGAATAATTAGCCAACTTATAACATCTCTGTCTTCCACATAACTACACAGCCGAACGTGTTTTACGGTGCGCTGACATTTAAGTATCCGAACCCAAAACAGGAAGGAAAACTAAAGGTATTTCTAAAAACATATGGTTTTTTAATTCGAATTAAATATTGCAACAATTTTTGACGAACCATTCGAAAATTGTTTAGAGTAAGTATATGCACGACTGAGTTAGATACTGTGAATTGATTGGGCCGCCCAAATATGAAGGGGTGAATGGTGGGCGACAGGGCGAGGCCGTGGGGAGACCTCCTCCATCGAACTCCCACGCTCCTTCAGAGCCTCATTTTGAATTATTCCAGGACACTTTTACCTCTTCGATGATTCCTTTCGAGTCGCTCTCCCTTCGCCTCCGCCACCCTCCTCCCATCAACGAACTCTATTTGCTCTACTCGACGCCTACTTTCCGAGACATAAGACCCGAAGAACCCTCGTCATTAGGGACCATTTGGACCGCATTCACCTCAGACTGACTCGTTATCTCCAACCATTTGAGCTTTTCTCATTCATCCGTTCAGCGATTCGTGACTTTGATCCGTTCTTTCAACATGACCAAACGGACGAAGGAGGGGTTTTTCACTACCTCATTTCTCCAGGCACCACCTCTCATTCTCCCGAGCACATCTTTTCCAATTTCGCTTCCAGAACATTCAACAATCATTCCCGTCCAACGTTCCCGAGTTTCCCTCACTCGCAATTCCTTTTTACATGTGTTAATCCCCCCCGACTCTTGGTCTGCTTATCCTCGCATTCATTTCTCTCAACCTTTCCATATTCACTCTCGATTGCATCCCAATACCTGCTGCCACTCACCCATGTCCGCAACAACCTCGCCCCGAATTCCCTTCCACCAGAGCCCCACCACCACTTTGTTGCACAATCACAATTGCTCATTAACGTCGCGTCATTCCCAAGACTTCTCCTCATTTACAAAGAAATCTCGAGGGCAACTCCTTCGCTGCCAAAGCTGGGAAATCATTAGTTTGACGCTCAAATGGCATATTCGAAGCGTATAATCCTTTTCTTTCCAAAATACACCAAAGTTTCTCTTCTCATTAATTTTTTTCGGGGTCACAAATCACCACAACCTTTTTTGTCAGGGGTATCTACAAAAACCCCAATCCTTCTGGTCTCAAATGAAAATTCTCCATCCCTTCTCTCAACGAATCTAAAGAGAGAATAGCTTTTAGCCATAATAGGATCGAAATGATTACATAGAACAGGATGCCTCCATCAAACCCTGTCACGTCACACTCGGCAACCCCCTCAACCCCCTGCCAAACACCTTTTTTGGTGGCTCGCAGGGTATTTATGTAGATGTACCCCCGAAGCGGAAGGGGCCCTTGGGCGCCGCGAATCGCCTCGCTCCTCGTCGCGGGGTGGGGGGGGGGGAGCGTGCCCCCTTTGCGAGGGCGGGGAAAAGGAAGGTGCAGACGTATCCGAACGGCGGAGCCTGGAGTAGCCAAGAGCGAGAGAATCGATGTCGCCCGGACATCGCGACAAATATCGCCAAGCGAATGGACCAAAAAATGTGCCCTAAAGCAAACAATCATTACATATGCGTAACGGGACACGCCTGGGACGCTTGAAGATTAATTTAACTGTAGATAAACCAAATACCTAGTCGTCATCGATCGTGGGACTTCAGCATCGACATAATTCCTCGACAAGCGGTCGGTGTATGGGTGCACGGGTGGAGGGTGGGCGCCCTACACGGACGAGTCCTCAGCCGCAGAGCAGTGGCGGCCGGCTCCAAGGGGCGTCCTGCCCTTCCCCCCCGCCGACGCCGATAGATCATTGGGGCCGGCGGCGACTGCCCGCTTCGGAAGCGCCCCACGGGCAAGAGGGTACTCGGACGGTATCCTCCTCCTTACCTGAAACGGGAGAGAGGGCGTGCGGGGTAATAGAAAGCATTGCAAATTTATCACTCCTTTCAAAAGAGTGCAAGCGGGCGAGTTGCATTTAATTTCAAAAAGAGTTCTAGAAGAATTCAGATTATGATCTCTGTCTCCGACATAATAATAATAATAATAAGGAAAGGTGGTGAAGGAGTTTCCCCAATCACACCTTTCCTTTTTTTATTGCAGAAGTATATGTAAAAGAAATGGCATACAAAAAAATATAGCATGATATGTTGAGGGGGTTCCTTCTCTCGCTTAATCCCCCTTTAGTATCCTGATATAACTGACATCAATTACACAACATGAGAAAGAAATATCAAATAAGATGACAAAATAGAATTAAATAACAAAATGTGATGCTGGACTCGAATTTAGTACAATTAGTGATAATAAGTTGTATGAGGAATAAATATATTATTATATGATAACACTTCAGTTTACCAAGTCATACAAGAGTTTTTGATCGTACACACAACCACGTAGACCGCAGACGAGCAGGACCGCACCTTTCGACCTATGCCTGCCGCTTTCAGGCGCTCAGAGGCATTATCTTACCAACCGAACATTCAAAATGCCCTAATTTGAAACTTTTTTTTACCTATTTGGCCACCTTTCCTGGGGTTTCACACCACTGTGCGACTGACTGAATTGACACGCACGTTAGGAGAAACTTGTTACCTATACTATTTATATAAACCTTGTATATACACGTATGCATGGTTGTATGCATCTGTTTAGTAGAGATTTTACCTTTTTGGCGTTCACTAATGCTTGATGCACACGCAGCTAAAGGAAAAAAGAAAAATGTTCTTAAAGAAAGACAATATAATATGAAATAGATGTCGGTTGGAATCAGTACCTGATGATGTCGCCGAATAAGAAGAGAAAGCGATAATTTCATGTTGATTTCCAGGCAAGACTAATTCTTTCAAGATATCACGGCCTGAACTTCGATCTCTTTCTTTCAGAACCTCCCAGTACCCAAGGTAACACCTTTCATGCTAGTGACCAGAGCGAAGCCCAATACTAGGAGGGAATTTCGACAAGTGGTGAACATATATAAGATTTCAAAGTAAAACAGTGATTTGATGCATGAGAATATACAATTTCGGAAGGTGGTTTGGAATATAAGAAAGTGGAGCTTGGATGAATAAAGAAAAGACCTGACGTTCGTCAATGACGGCTCCCAGGGTGGTGGTCGTTAGTAGTTTCCCAAGCGCGTGGATAGGGAGGAGGGGGAGCAGGGCCGGTCGATGTCTCCGCCTCCAAGCGCTCGCACCTTTCCCCCCCTCGCGCCATGCCAAACGCACGCTGGGTAGAACTTTGATTGGAGTTAGGGTCTAACGCATATTAATATCCGAAAAACATCCGCTTGGCAATAATCTACTCCGTCATCAGTATTTGAATCCTAGGATTGGCTTACTGCAGCCCATATATTTCCATTCTACTTTATTTGAATGCAAGACAAGGCTGCATATTCTAGATTGAGCGTAATGTGGTGGTTTCCCGTTGCCTTTCACTTCACAGTACTGCGCCCGAAACCGTGAACTTCACTCTCGCCCGTAGCTGTGGCGGCTGAGGCCGGGTCGACAGTGCCTACCGGTGAAACTGCTGCCTTCCACCATGGGTTCAGGGTTGCTTTCTAGTAGGAGTCTATTTTTCTCGTTGTTTTGTTCCGAAATACCATTTTTGTGTTTTCTTCTGTTAAAGTGTGGTTGTCCCGTTTCGAGAAACCATTAAAAATGTTTTCTAAGCTAAAACATTTTCGGAATCGAACCAGCGACCTACTGTACCACAGGGAGACACGTTATCTTTGGTCTACCCTCGCCCTCCAATTATCTGCTTAGCATTGATAAATAACATAAAAATAAGAAGTTACTCTTTTTTTAAACGGAAAATGCACCAAGTTTATGGCTTGGAAACCCCTCAAAATTTCCGAAAATAATTCACGCGAGATGATTGTCACAGGTGTGCCGCGAATGAATTGGGTTTATATATCCATCCGTCAAAATATCACGTGCAAGGGGTGGGAAGGGAGACTTCTCGTCACTTGGTCCACGAGTGACTGACTGATGCACGGTGATGGTCGTGCCACCTGATGGGAACACGACGGACTCACGGGGGGCGCAAAGAGTCCCTGCCGGACCATAGATTTTGGATAAGCTGATTTTTTGGCAGCTTGAGCGACTTCCTATAGCTTACCCGTGCCTTGGATACGGCTTCCTTGATGGTGGTAAGGTTAAGTCCTTTGAAATTATTTCTGCTAGGAATGAACCAATCGGCACCTCCTATCCTACGGGCCATTTTATTTTGCCAATTCTGAATTATATTTAATGCAAAGCCTGTGGCCCCCATATCGGGGATGCATAAAGAATTTGTGGAAGCCGTATAGTATTTAGGAAATATATATATTTTACTATTCAGAGAGGTTTTTGAGGATTGGGTCCGCAGAGGTTGAAGAGCAAAGGTAGATGATCGGATTTTGGAGACTGTGATTGATGTAGGGGGTAAAGGTTAATTTGGAGTCCAGGACTATGCCTAAGAATGCATGCGTGGATTGGGTTAAAACGTACGCATATATGATTTTAACTCCAGCTGGTTTCAACGCTTGGGTTATAAAACGTTTCCGCTTCCAACCTTTCAGTTACACGAAATACTGATGGTTCTCACCTGGGATGGAATTCCCAGCTCTGCCACCAGCCCCACGAATACTTATCTGTGGAAGGTGCTCTACCAGTTGTAAAATAATGTCACAAGATTGGAACGGGGAGGGTGGGAAGAAGAGGAGGCAATGAAAGGCGTGTAATTGCTTCGAATGAAGAGGAGGACTATATCGTCGCGTTGAAATAGATATCAGGGTTTCGAACAGGAGATCTGATCTGGCGGACGGAATTAGAACGGGCTGGTCACAGACGAGGTTCCGCACCCCTGGCGTCCTTCGAGGGGTCATCTCCCGAGAGCGACCAGCCACCCACTCCCCTCCCTCCCACCCACCCCCCTGTGACCACCCACCCACCCGCCAAACATGAATCCTCGCAGAGAGGGGGATTCGGTCGTAAAAATACCCACTCCGACCGAGAGGGGGCAGCGCTATCGGAAAGAGAGCACGATCGAGGACACATTCGGGGGAGGCCGTTGGGGCTGCTGGGGGCGGGGGGAGGCGGAGGAGGCATCATCTCGATGTGGTCGTTCATTTTGAGGGAGAACCAGGGGATGCGAGGGGGTGGAGGACGAGGAGGAAGAGACCCCCGTCCCTCTTTGTCGCTCCTCTCGCAGATTACACGATGTATTCCAGCTGCGTCGGAGACTCGGAGAAATTCTGATGGATTCAAAGGTTCGCGTTTAAAATTGCAATTACCACAACTAGTATTTCACTTAAGACTAATTTCCCTTTGGATATTTCCCTCGCTCATATTGTCCACATCGATGAAATATAATTGGAAGTTTAATTTCAAATCGATACTCACACCCTTCTGACTGAGCTGAGAGGGGATTCAGAGGTGGCAATGGCAGAAGGGCAATGTCTTCGCCACCAAAGATAAATCCTTTCGGAAAATTACTCTCGAATATAATGAAAACATTGGCTCAGAGGATGCATGGACGACTAATTTGTTAACTAACTAACACGTATTATTCCTAGAAACTTCGGGGGATGCCTCAACAGTAAATTTTAACGGAGTCATCCGCTAATTTGCATTTCAATGCATCATTTTCAGAGTGTAAAAATTATTCGCCTTGACTGGGATTCGAACCGAGATCCCTCGATCTCCGCTCGAGTGCATAGCGAGTTAAGCTATCGAGGCTAAAAAAATTTAGAGTTTAAGAGGACGAATCGATTGTTTAACTGACTAAAGCATCGAGGGATCCGGGTTTGAACCCCGGTCAAGGCGAATGATTTTTACACTCTGTAAGATTTGCAATAACAGGTATTAAGTGATGTACAGAATGTGAACACAAATACTTTCAGAAACAAACGAAACTGGAAACAATAATATAGAAAAGAATATGTATTGCACATGGGCAAAAGAATCGTAATAAACGAATAGAAAATTCGAGGCAGATATTTATAGCAAAAAATCCGGACCTTTCAAAAAAACACGAAAATAGAATATTACGCAATTCCACATGAGGCAAGTAAATTCAACCTTTCACAGTATATGTAATGGGATTCTTTAATGTCATTTATACATGAAGAAAAAGAATAAATCGCAATGATCATCAAAGCGAAAACTCCCGGTCCTAGTGATTCACAATGTTGAGGATATTTTAAAATGATCCTCGTGGATATACATATGTCTTCTTCGATCACTGGGAGGGCCAACCGTCACTTGAAAGTGTGACACTAATTAACGTTCAAGTCTTAAATATCAGTGAATTTTATGAAATTTATTGCAAGATTCATTTTATGAGGCTAACCGACTCGAAAATGGTTAATGGGGTTAATTTCGAAATGATATTTCCACAGCCAAGTAGGGCAGTATCCGATGCTGGAACGACAAGACATAGTCGAGGCCCTCCACGATTGAAATGGCCTTATGAAAATAAACTCGTCCATCCATCTGATGGGTTGCAAGTAATTGTTCGAATTACACGCAAGTACAGTTAGGGTACAGCAGTTGTGTCGAATATGCCATCTTGGAGTCAAATTTTGTTTGCATTTCATAATTATTGACTAAAAATAAGATCAACTCATTGAATACGTTCGGTAGTAACACAGAATCAGCCAAAAGCCGTCTGCAATCTCCTGTGCGTTCAGCTTGAACGTCTATTGACCATATTGCATAGGGTGAATTTAAATGGCATGACACGCGGGCTCCTTTGCTTCGTCAACTGTTTCCGTAACAACGCGCACCAATAAACGAGCTTAGAACATCAACTGCTCACTCCGAAGGTCGAGCGAAATTTGGAGTAATATGACGATATGCTATTAGACATTAATTATCATTAGTCTTCTTTCAAACGTTAATTTTTGACAGTAGATCTCGGTCCTTATCTATACGCATTATTCGAAAAAACAGAATACGGCTGTACAAGCTTTCTGGTTTTAGGATTCACCAGTAGACTTAGCAGGGGAGTAGGAGGTAGTCGCGAAGTGGAGGAGGCACACGAGGCCGTCCGTGGAGAGAGAGAGAGAGAGGGCACGCGCGTGATTCCGTGGCTTCGACAGGATTCCCCTCTCGAACGCCGACGCATTTCATTTCATTTCACTTTCGTCATCGCATTTCCTGCAGGGTATTTTAAGCTTCAAACGAGAGGGCCAAGCACCGAGTCCTTGTACTGACCCAAAGTTCACATCCGGAATTGTTTTCACGTTGCGAAAACAGGTGAAGTGACGCGAAGACCACCGGATGGAATAAAGACAATATAATATACACCTGCAAGACACGAATTAAGATGACTGACTCAATGAACGGGCTGCTAGAGTGACGTCAGTAAATATTTTACCTTCAATGACTGCAGCAGGCGCTTCACACACACCTAAAATGAAGCACTGCAGTGAAACAATAAAGCTTATTTTTCATGTGGAATTACAAAGTTTTGTTTTATCATTTTGGAACAATTCTACAAAATTACGCCAGAAAATATTCACTTCTGACACTTCTATCATCGTTAAAGTCTCTTCTGGATTTATTGGGAAAAAATCAAGATCTAATTAAATTAAAGAAAATATGTTCATATTTGACTATTAAACAACTATCGGTTTCTGAATATTAATTATAGCACTTGCTACCCTGTTCAATTTCTAAGGGATTTCTAAGGCTCAAAATTGGTCCATATATCGGATATTCTGCAATAAATATTCACGTTTAATCCAATTTAATGGAGATCGAATGTGCGATGTGCTGCGTGCTGTAACCAAAGAATAATAAGGGTCGAAGCGTGAAAAAGTAAAGTGAATAATCAGGCGGTCGCTGGCGGGGCGCACCCCGGGAGAGGAGGGGTGCCGAGGAGGGGAGATCGAGGCCTCCCCACGCCAACCTAATCCCTGCGAATGTGAATGCTGCATGCGTGATAATAACAGGTACGTACGCTCGAAGAAATCAAGACGTGAGGGGACGTAATGTAAACACAGCACGTAGACTAATAAAAAAACATTACGCAAGCGGAGAGTGTTATCGATGTTCGCGCGTAATATTACTCGACATAATTCATCTCCCATTTGCGAATGGAATATTTCGTTTATGTCTCGTGCCCGTGAGTTTATAGGGTGAGGAAATGAAGAAATGGATTGCGTGACTCCATACTTTTAAATCGAGAGCGGCGTTCACGGCCGCGAAAATGATCGAGAGTGAAGGGCGCGCCGTCACTTATAATGCGACGTTGCCACGAAGGAGAGATCTCCAAGGCGTGCAAATGAACACTTCTCCCCCCCCCCCCCCAAACCAACCCACCTCCTTCCGTTCCGATGATGAGCGGCGGCGGGGGCAGAGCGGGGCGCTGCCAATCCCGCGGGGGCTTCTGTCTTCTGGCGGCTGCGCCAGAGTGAATCCAAACCGTCACTTCGACGACGGAAATTAAGGAACTGAGTTTTCCACGAATCGCCACTCCAAGAGAATACAATAGATTTACTTCGTCGCTTCAGTACGGATCAGTTTTTAATTTTAGTGTCGGAGATATTTTTATCTTCTAACTTATATTCCCAACCAAGTAGCCATATTCGGCCACTGTTGCACCGAGCTCAATCCACTCCGGCATTTGCGCTCAAGGGATCGCAGAATTTTAAACGTCAACTATTCCAATGAGCGACGAAGCTCCACGGAGGAGTGGAAGACGATTGGAAACGCCGTGAGGAAGAAAAGGTGAAAGAAAATGAGCAAAGTAATTACAACGGAGAATATACGGACTACTCAGGTAAGTCGGTCGTCATCCCACGAAATTCACGCAAAGCAAAAGCGATAGCAGCGCCACAGAAGATGTAAAGAAATAACAGGATTAGTTACACGTAAAATACGAACTCTGAATACTAGGAGGGCGTTGAAGACAGTAAAATTAGAAAATATTACGCGAGAGATGGATAGAAGAAATGTAAATATTTTAGGGCCGTGGAAATTGAGTTTGAAGTGTAGCGGGCATTACTGAAGAGGCGGACAAAGCGGTGGGGAAGGGACCATCGTGAGGTGGTAATAATATTGAATAAAAGCACACGAAGAAGCGAAGTTAACATAGGGCAAGCAACGGAGAGAACATTTCAATAGAATTAAAAGCGGAACCGACGAACTTGGTCACTATCCTAAAAAGAAAGACTTGTACTTTTCCACAGATTTTATTAAATGGTACAACGCGTTTCACCACCATCAGGTACCTGATGATGCCGCAAGTCGGTGAAACGCGTCGTACCATTTAATAAAATCTGTGGAAAAGTATTAGTCTTTCTTTTTAGCATGGATATTAAATACTTCTACGAACTGAAGCCTGGGACAATAGAATATGAACTTGGTCACTGTTCATTGAAACACGCCACAAAGCAATTATAGAGAGGAAGAAGTAGATAGGATATACGATCAGTTAGAGGACATAATCGCGGGTGTTTCTGGAGGGAAACATTCGGTAATAGTGGTGGATTGGGACGTGGCGCATGGGCGGGATGTTAGAGAGGTGGAGAACGAGAAATTTTGGGGACGAGAAATGACCGGTGAGAGAAAAAAATGGAGTTCTGCAGGAGCCATGGCTTCACGAAAACTTAGTAGTTGATTCTCGTACATGAAGAGGGGCTTACTGTAGTGTCCGATTTCAAGTTGTGTTTTCTTATTAGGAGAGACATAAAGATCCAATTTTGTGTACAATTGTTTAGGCTGCGCCCATCCAAAACCTACCCTAACCGGTAGAATACCAATGATAATAATAATAGGAATACGCACATTGCCCGGTAACTCACAGAGACATTTGTTATTCTTCATTACGGATAGGCACAGTTTCAGGAACAGCGAGATTAATTCGGCCAGTTTTCCGGGAGCGGGTATGGATGCAATCACAATTAACGAGCTAACGAAGTTAAGGCTAGATTCTAGAGTAATATATAAGAGATAACCTGATGATGTTATGTTATAACGAAACCTAGGTAGTAAAAATTAAAAAGTTTATGTGGAAAAGTAAAGTGGTTTTATTATTAAAAGTCAGTATGAAGATTTTCCACCAAGTTACGCCAGAAACTGTTTTATTTAGATTCAAGAGGATTAAAAAAGGGAAAACGAACGAGGAAATGAATGTGAAATCATAATCCGGAACGATTAGAAAGGAGTATTGTTGAAGAGAAATTTATGATAGTGAAGAGAGAGATGAGTGTAACAGAATAACAATGGGAACTTATCAAAAAAGGTTACCGAAATCCGCAAAAGAAACTATCAGGACAGAAGGAAAGGACAAAGAAACCAGATGACGGACAAGATCGACAAGAGAAAGAAATGGGAATAATATAAACACAGGGTTCGGTAAAAGGGAGTATAAAGAGTTAAATAACAAACTGATGCCTAGAAATAAGAAGAGTGGCGGAAGACGAAGTGAAAGGATATAGAAACTATACAAAGAATAGGGAATCGGTGCGCTGTACAGGAAGATAAAAGCACTGTAAAGAAGTATGAAGGGAAAGTCCGTAGAAATAAGCTGACGAAGAAATAATAGATGACGAGAATTATTAATGATACCACGAAAGACTCAAGAAAGACGAAAAGAATACTTTAAAGAACAGTATGGCATATTGTGCAAGAAACCTTACGCATAAAAAGAGAATATGGCGCAGATGTAAATCATCTTATGTCCAAATATACTTGATGGCGAGATAGAAAGGGTATTGAGGAAATTTAAATCAAATAAGGCCGAGGAGGTAGACGAAATTCCGACAGGATTACGTAACAGTTTAGGTTATCGTAGAAAGCTTTTTCCGGATTAATTCGCAGTATTTATGAGGGAAGAATCTGGACGGAAAATTTCGTAAGAACAATGTTAGTTCCTATTCTGTAAAAGGGAAACAATTGTCTTCAAAGACATGCAAGAGTTACAGAACAATACGTTTGTAGATAGTTTAAACAATGTACACGTATTTCGCACGCAGCTTAAGTGGTACTATGAACCATCAACAAGAGACTGTATGTAGTGCAGGGCAAAATGATCACTTGTGGGATGGTCCATTTGGATTCAGGATGGGGAGAGGCACACGTGATGCCATTGCACTAATGAGGCCACTGAAATGGAGGGACATTAGGATGTATTTCACTATTTCGTAGATTTAGAAAAGGCGTTCCAAAGTGAACTGGGCAGTTTTAATGAATGCATAGAGGAAAATAGAAATGTATTGGAGGGCTGGGGGACTTATCCGCAACCAGCAGGAACAGCTGGAGATGTGAATGAAAGTCGGTGGGGAATTCATTATATTTTGAATTAAGGTTTCGAACTCTGCCGAGCGCAGCAAAAAACCATTGAATAAGAATCACCATTAAATAAAACAACTGTGATGAGGTTTTCTAGAAAGAGGAAAGGAAAGTATATGATAGTGGTTCATAAACTAGAGCTGGTGAAACAGTTTAACTACATCGGAAGTTTTTTGGACAAAAATGGTCAAAGAAGCAGGGACATAAGAAGGAGAATAATGTTAGGCAGAGAGGCTTCCACAAGGAGGATGGATCGGATGACAAAGAGGTCGAGTAAGTATGCTAAAAAGAGGCTCTTTAAAACTTTGACTTGGAGAGTGGCTTTTTACGGTGCGGAATCATTGAAGCAGGATGATGGACGTGGAGCGGAGGCTTTCGAAATGTGGGTGTGGCGAAGGATGGAGAGGGTGAAGACGGAAGAAATAACAGCAAACGAAGAAGTGCTGGGTAGGGTGGGGGAGGAGAGGAGATTGTTGGGGAAAATCATAAGGAGGCAGGAAAGATTGTAATAGAGGGGAGAATGTTAGGAAAACGAGGGAAGGGCAGGAGCAAGAAAGGGATGCTGGACTGAATGAAGGGAGGAACAGACCACTGGCGTAGAGGGAAACCTCTCGTAAGTCTTGGTTGGGTGTGAGTGATTGCGACTAGTAAGGATCAAGGCTGCATAGCACATCCAAGCTAGAGAGTGCGTGAATCTTTCCTCCAGTAGTAAGTACATTTTAATTTTTGTATTATATTTTTTTTTTATTTTAAATTTATTTCGTGCGACTGTCGGACCGCTGGCATAGAGAGAAATCTCTCGAAAGTCCTGGTTGAGTGTGAGTGATTGAGACTAGCAAGGATCAATTCTGCGAAGTACAACCAAGCTTGAGAGTGCGTGATTAATTTTCATTTATTAGAACAACTTGTTATTTAATCATTAAACACGCGGTTGTTTTGACCGTTTGCGGTATCTACTTAATTAATTTAGTTTTAGTATCTTTTTTATTATAATTATTCCGCTAACTTATAACCTTTCTTAACTCCCCTTCCTATCCACTGCCCACTTATAAGAGTACGGCTGGGGTTAAACTCTTCCCATTATTTCATACGGCCGTAGTTACCGTTCGCCTCATACATTGAAGGGAGGAATGAAGTATGCGGAATTGAAGAGGGATTTTTTTGTAGTGCAGTGTTCCGTGCTGGTTGCGCCTACAATTAGAACAGTAGCAGTCGTTAATCAGTGTGCCCATCCAAAACCAAACTTGTGGACATATATTAATAATAACATTAATAAATTAAATTTAGACCATAATATTTAATTACTTCCCAATATCAGAGAAAGAAAAAAGTGTATTCACTTTTCATTTTGGATGGCGTTTCATACAATTCACAACGTAACCCACACTAGCGGTTGGGTGATCTCAAGTATATACGGTACCATACGGTCCTCTTTACGTTCATGGGCCAGGGAGGAAGATGCCCTCCCCTGCGAAGATCACTTTCCCCTCCCAAGGGTCGTGCAGCCGAGGGGGGGGGTGGCGCTGCCACGCGATCCCAATTGGGCCGGAGACAGGATCAGGAATTGACGACGCGCGAGTCGCGCCATCGATCAAAACCTTCGGCGTCGCAGCCCGAACGAGCATTGCCGCGCCGGTGGGGGCCTCCGCCTCCCGAACCCAGGTCGGCTGGCGGGAGGACCCTCCTCTCGGGTACACGAATGTCCCTCCCAGAGGGCGACACTCCCAGGACGGCGCGTGAATAATGGCGGGCCAGGAGTTCCCCGGCCCTCCCCCGCCCCCGAGAGGCCCCCTCCCCCAATGAGGTCCTACCTGCATTCCCACTCCCCGGGCCCACCTGCCCACTCGAGTGCTGTACGCATCCGCGTTCTACGAGAGATAAAACAGGCGAGGGAACAAGGCAATAAAGAAAGGAGAGGGGTGTGGGGGAGTGAGGGAGAGATTTGGGAGATTCGAGAGGGAGTGTGGGAAGGAGCGATATAAAATGACCGCGGGGGGGGGGGTACCTGACTCGTCCTGGGGGCGGGATGTGTGCGGCGAGGGGGGGGGGGGGCAGGACGCAGGGGTGGCAGAGCGGAGGGTGCTGAGAGAGGAGGAGGGGAAGGCCATTAAAGGGGCGAGGGGGACGAAATTTACGGCCGGGAGTTTTTTTATTAAACGCGTGAAAATATGAGGGGCTTTTTGATTTTGAGGAAGTTGTGTAAATTGCTTTTTCTTCTTCCCCCCTTGCCGAGTGCCTCCATAGATTAGGAACGGGACGTTAGGATGTACTCTCTCTCACACACACAGGACAGAAGATGAGTGTCCGTTTCACTTGTGAGATAGTATATTGCGCACCCCCACTATTCGAAAATCCAGACCAACATATTTACCGTGTGACGAGACGGCCGTCACCAGATTGATGATCACGGCCCTGCCGTCGAATCGTCAAACCTAGTTTTGTCAAGGTCTTTTGTCTGTGTTTAAATGTTTTAACCAAAACTCTTTTATATTTTTGAGTCGCGGCTAAAGACCATTATTTTTGAATATGTGTATGCATCTCGATGATATAGAAGAGCAATATAGTATAATGGCACAATAGAACACAAAACAAAAGAGATAACACGAAAGGACAGTCACAATTTAGATCGTTTAACCTTTCGGCCTACCACATCGCCTTCTTCAGGTCAGACTATATGCGTATGTGTGTGTGTATGAATGTATGTGTGTTTGTGTATAAAATATTTTATATATATAACAAATATATATACATATATATACACACGCACACACACATATATATATATATATATAATTAATTATATATATATATATATGTTTCTGGAAAATCGCATAACCTTTGTTATATTAATATTGATTTTCACCCCATATCTATAGAACTGAACCTCCAATTCACTCAGCAACGCTTGCAATCCCTTGGGTGACTGGGCAACTAATGCTTGGTCATCAGCAAACCTAACCGATTTTACGAATTCCCCTCCGACTTTCATTCCTACCTCCAGTTCTTCCCATGCCTCTTTAATCATTTCCTCCACATATACGTTGAACAGCAACGGTGACTATGGGCAACCCTGCCTTACACCTCTTCCTAACACTGCCCATCCGGACTCTCCGTTCCCACTCGCACGTGAGCAGCCTAAGACATGTACAGGTTGCGGATCAGTCTCCTTTCCCACCAATCAATCCCTATTTTCTACAATACACGCATTAGTTTTTCCCAAATCACTCTATTCAACCCTTTTTCGAAATCTACGATACAGGCAAATACGTCCTGATTATATTCCATATTCCTCTCGATTCGTGATCGCATTATTGCAATGGCATCTCGCGTACCTCTTCCCCTCCTAAACCCAGACTGATCATCCCCTAAGTAGTCATATGTCCCACTCTCAATACTTTTGTTGATGATCCTGAGAATAACTTTAGCAGCGTGATATATCAAACTTATTGTTCTGTAATCCTTACCTGATATAGCCTTTGCCTTTTTTGAAATAGGAACTAACACCAATCTCACAAAATCTTCCGGCCAGATTCCTTTTTCATAGATACTACGAATCAGTCCATATAGGGCCTTCTTCCCGCATTTTCCTAAACATTTCAACAGTTCAAGTTGCTGAGTGAATTGGAGGTTCAGCGCGATAAATTTGGGATGGGAATCAATATTAATAAAACAAAGGTTATACGATTTTCCAGAAAGAAAAAGGCTAAGCTAAATATTAAAATAGGCGGGGAAAAAATAAGAGCAGGTAGAACAGTTTACATATCTCGGAAGTGTTTTGGACCAATACGGTCAAAGTGGTAGGGACGTAAGGAGAAGAATTGCGCTAGGCAAGGAGGCTTTCTCAAGGAGGAGGGAGTTGATGGCGCGGACGTTGGGTAGGGATGTTAAGACAAGACTCCTAAAAACTCTGATATGGAGCGTAGTTATGTATGGCGCGGAAACGTGGTCACTGAAGCAGGAGGATAGACGTAGATTGGAGGCTTTTGAAATGTGGGTGTGGAGAAGAATGGAGAAGGTGAAATGGACCGAAAGGAAAACAAATGAGGAAGTGCTAGAGATGGTGGGTGAGGAGAGGGGTTCGTTGAGAGAAATCCTATGGAGGCAGGAATAATGGATGAAAGGCGTATTGAGCGGTAGTGGAATGTTGAAGAGGGTAATAGAGGGGAGGATAGGGAGGAACAGGATAGGGATGTTGGACGGGATGAAGGGAGGAAAGAAGTACACAGAGATGAAGAGGGACCTGATATAGATTAGTTTGCTAGGTGGGGAGTCACAAAATGTTTATTTGATAGTTGTGTCCATCCAAAAACCTACCTTAACCGGTAGATTACCTAATAATAATTATTGTGAGTGTTCTTTTTATGTGTTCTCGTGCTGTGTGTTTTTGTTTAAGTTTTTTATTCAACACTTCTGTGTTACTTCGAAATCATAGAAATATTATGTATATATATATATATATATATATATATATATATATATATATATTTTATTAGGTAATCTACCGGTTAAGGTAGGTTTTTGGATGGACACAACTATCAAATAAACATTTTGTGACTCCCCACCTAGCAAACTAATCTATATCAGGTCCCTCTTCATCTCGGTGTACTTCTTTCCTCCCTTCATCCCGTCCAACATCCCTATCCTGTTCCTACCCTTACCTCGCTTGCCCAACATTCTCCCCTCTATTACCCTCTTCAACATTCCACTACCGCTCAATACGCCTTTCATCCATTTCTCCTGCCTCCATAGGATTTCTCTCAACAAACCCCTCTCCTCCCGCACCATTTCTAGTACTTCCTCATTTGTTTTCCTTTCGGTCCATTTCACCTTCTCCATATATATATATATATAAATAATATATATTATTATTATTAGGTAATCTACCGGTTAAGATAGGTTTTTGGATGGACACAACTATCAAATAAATATATTTTTGACTCCAAACAAAACCCAATCCAGCAACCTAATCTACATCAGGCCCCTTTTCATATCCGTGTACTTCTTTCCTCCCTTTATCCCGTCCTACATCCCTATCCTGTTCCTACCCTTTCCTCGCTTGCCCAACATTCACCCCTCTATTACCTTCTTCAACATTCCACCACCGCTCAATACGCCTTTCATCCAATTTTCCTGCCTCCATAAGATTTCTCTCAACAAACCCCTCTCCTAACCCACCATCTCTAGTACTTCCTCATTTGTTTTCCTTTCGGTCCATTTCACCCTCTCCATTCTTCTCCACACCCACATTTCAAAAGCCTCCAATCTACGTCTATCTTCCTGCTTCAGTGACCACGTTTTCGCGCCGTACATAGCTACGCTCCATATCAGAGTTTTTACGAGTCTTGTCTTAACAACCTACACACACCCACACACTCGCACAAATATAAATTCACACACATACCCCCTATGTGTGTGTGTACGTTTACATGTAAAAAATGACTATGAAACGATTAAACTATAACCTAATAACTGTGAAAATATGATGACATTTTCTGTTATAAAGGACTATTTTAACTGAATTTCTATCAATACAGCATATTTTTCAAAAGAATGATTTGTCGTTTTTTAACCAAATTGCAGAGAACAGCAAGCTACGTATTTTATCCAGATATTTCCACTAAATCAGACATTAAACGTACACTTCTTCCTGAAGTAGTGCTTCACCAAGTACCCATCTGAAAAAGGGAACATATGCAGAAGACTGACTTTTCGAACAATCATCCAAGGGCCACCCCGCGGCTTCCAAGGCCTTCGCAAATATGTCAAGATGCTTCTGGAGACTTCTTTTTAAGACAAAATAAAGTAAAATATCTGAGTGCTAAATCTCACCACAATTCATCTAGCTAAATAGGCTCGTACACAGCCATACTTAAATCTACCCATATAACAAAGTTTTCAAGATAATCGTTCATGTTGCATAGGGTAATTTCGACATACTACTGTTTTGGAAGGGGAACTTTTATCTAAAAGTGAATATATTATATGCTAATTAAGACGCTGATGAGTATGTCGGCACCAAGACATTTTTTCCTCTGAACGGTGAATTTCAAGACGAGGTCGGGGAGGACTCTTCGAAGACCGAATAACTTTGCCGTCTCTCAGTTTTGTGGCATAAAAAGTACTTTCCCGTTTTCTACGGGATGAAGTCGTACGAAAATAAACTAGTATTTAAATAATTTGTTACAAGCACATTGATCGACTTTGAAGATTCTGTAATATTTTTTGCTTCTTCTCGGTGTTGGTTCAACTTGGACGGAGACGCGGTCCCGAATGAAGAGGACCCGTCGCTCCACGTTCCAACCCCTCATCCCTGCTTCCCCGCCACTTCGGTCGGCTCCCTCGTTCGCCGCGGGTGCCCCGCCCCCGGGGGCGGGACGCCACACCTGCGAAAGACAGGACCTTACTCGACCTCCCGGCTTCAGCATTTAAAACCATCCCGTCTGCACCTTCGCAACATTTCACAGTCTCTCCCGTTCCTTTCCTCATTTTTCATTTCAGAAATGACAAATAAGCGCCCGAAGGACTTCCCTGGAAAACATACCGCAGGCAAACCCTTCCAGCCACGACGGACCTTTTTAATGTCATCCCTACAAGATTATGAATAAATAAAAGATCGCACGTGAGTCGGCCACGAATCCACTGTTCGGAGACGAGTTCTTATCGGGAGAGAGCGACGCAAACAACATTCGCGACGCCTCACTAGTTCAAATCATTTGTTCACGCGCGAATGCGACTGACGCACACCTGTGCACCTGCCCTCGAGGGCGGGGATGGCGCTCGAGAGGACGTGATCGCCTTTATCGAGGAGTGCCACGCACCGCGATACAAGCGAACACGTGTGTGGGGGCCTCTTATGCGGTGCGGCCCTTGGGAGCCATGTCTCACGCCCCCCCCTCCCCCCCTGCCCACCCCTCCGAGCGACGAACGGCATCTTAGGCGTCCCATCGCCCTGTAAGCGGAAAAGCGGCTGCAAGCCACCGATAGGATGTGTGACAGGGGGTGACTAAGCATCAGGCGAGCAAATTGCAAAATCAAAAGTTTTTCTTATTTTTTGTTGCAATACCGTACATCATGATAACTAAAGGTACATTTATACAGCATCTAGCAGTGATATAGTTCTCTACGCATAGGAGGCCAACTGTTAGTGACAAGAAGGACGATAAACAATTTGGACAGGGATTTCAAGATATGAAAGCGTCCGTAATAATGGGACCGAAAGAAAGTACTGTCGCCGGGAGGGGCTCGGACGCGCCACTGCGAGGATCCGAGAGGATTCGTTGGTTGGTGGTGCTGGGTGGGGGTCCGTTTCGTTTGGACGAGGCGAGGATTGAAGGGGGGCGGGCGGAGCGGGAAGTGCACGGGCCAACGCCTCGTTGTCATCGCACGTGTAACCAATTACGCGCTCCAACACATCCCTGCCTGATGAGTGTAACTCCGTGCAGCCCTCTGTAAGAAGTTAGCAATCAAAAAAGCGCGTGGCCAAACTCGAAACTAATTAGAATATACACAGCCTGCAATGTCACCAGTGGTTGGGAATGATTCGGATTTGTAATAATGGGCATTTATTTAATGAGAATGTCGAATTCTTCTTCTTCAGAGAGTGCGCCCAATCCTCTTCCACACTGTCCGCTACCCAGAGGATCGCCATGGACTCATTTCGCACATCCTCGCGGTTTCCACCACCCAACTAGTGTCATAGACCTTAACGTTCGGACACTTGCAGGCTAGTGAATGACGAGGACGCCCAACGGATACCTCGGCGCTCCCCGCTTGCAGATTACGGTGCGCGCACACGAGTGCGCGGCGGTCACGGAGTGGCCATGGTCCAATGGGTGGGCGCTGTTCGTCCGCAGCTCTCCAGTCTAAGGGTTTTCGGACCCTTGCCTTCTTTCATTTCTAAGTTGCGGTAATCTCTAATCAGCAAGATAGACGATGACGACCAAAATGATCAAGAAACTAACTTATTTCAATGAATGGAACTCCGATACTGGAATAGCCATCAGCAGGTCGGTTACAGCCGTTTGAATGTTTTCGACTGCCCCAAAATGAGTTCCATTGAGGTGATTTTTCAACTTCGGAAAGAGAAAAAAGTCACAAGGACTCAAGTCAGACGAATAAGGAGGCTGAGGAGCCACAGGAATGTTTTACTGGCCAAAATACTACTGGTCCTTTCGGCCTTGCAAAAGTTTTTGGAACCATTTTTCCGCAATTTTTCTCATCCATAGAGGATGAGAAAAATGCATAGATCATTGGTCAAAATCTGATGAACGGTCGTGTGAGTCAAATTCAACTCTTCCCCGTCCTTTTGACTCTCAACGGACGATCTAAACGCACAATATCTCTGATTCTGTCTGTCTGTCTGTCATCGGTTCTTGAAGGTCAAGGCCTTCCGCCTCATGGTTCATCTTCAATTGACTCTCTTCCTTCCGAAAATGCCTTAAACCACCGAAAAACCTGGGCTCTTGACAAAATACTATCTCCGTAGGCCTGCTGAAGGTCAGCTAGACTGCTGCTGGACTAGGTCCGCTGGACTGTGCCCAGGTCTGAAGCAAAACCTGATAGTACATCGAAATTGATGTCACTCATTTTTATAACAAAATCGAAAAACTGTTTAAAAAAATCGCTACGGATAACAACGAAATGATTCGAGCGAGTTCAAACCCGTGCTGAAGGAGGATCACAAGTTCCCCTGCCGCACCTCCACGCCCAGAACATCCAGTGTTGCCAGATCAAACGCTACGTTGCCAGTCCCATTACTAAATTTACCGACCTCGTGTGTAGCATGCAAAGCCAAACTGAACCGACTCTTCCGGAAAACGTGCCATCCTGCAGAGGAGTGTGACCAATTCCAAGTGCATCAACCCCTTAGGGCTCAGGTTCGAATCCTGGAGGCGACCGATATTTTTCAGTGCTATCCCAATCCTCACTCGAGGTGCCTTTGGTAGAGCAATTGGATTGAGTACGCCGTCCGCCGGGTGCGACGTTAAATTGTGTGTGACCCCTTGGCACCTTTCGTCAATGAGAGCATGCTAATATCGACGCCAGGTTTCTCTCCACCCCACCTCATTTCCCACCCATCCCTAATGACGCAAATGACCTCGGCTGTCGGTCGCTTCACATTATACTAACTACTGCTACTACCAAGTGTATCATCATCTGTGCGACGGCGATTCGTTAAAAGAGCTTCATCTCGAAAGGTGGATATTGGAGTGGATAACAAATTGCACGAGGGCACGCAATAACAGCATCCTATGAAGTAAACCCGTTTCCCGCGTAGAGCTCTCTATTTGAGCTCCCCTCCCACGCACGCGGTGGCATCACGCACCGTCTCGCGTGTGCGTGCCGAGGGCCTCGACCACCGCCGGAGCGGTTCAGCCGGCGCGGCCCAGGGGTGGGGGCGCTTCCTTTTAAATTAAGACGATCGAGAAAACGCCACAACGGTCGCACCCATTCCTCGAACGCGAAGAAATATCATTCGCACCACGTGGGAACGCCACGAATAAATAAACCGGACCAATGGAATTCTCGAGGAGGGCGAAAAACAAATATTAAAATCCACAGCGTCGTGTCGCGTGTCATTCCCGAGGGGTGTATTTCAAAACTTTTTGGTGGAAGGCAGCCAGGGGAAAAACAAGGAAGGGCCATAATACGGCGGCCCTCCGACCCATTAATTCTCACGGCTCCCCGTCAGCACATTTAACACGTCCGATGCTACGCCACCTCCTCGGCCGCCGGGTGAGAACAACCCCCTCCCTTTCCCCACGGGAGGACTACCTCCTCCAGGGGACGGCGCGACCCCGGGGAACACGACTCCGAGGGACAGCAATCGGCAGAATGACCCCCCCCCCCCAAGCAATTAGACCGACATTGCGACATCGAATTCCTCATGTCGAGGTACACTTGAGCAAGGTCGATTCCTACGATATCGACGGCTGTCGATACTGCATGTGTCATTTATGTCGAGGTGGACATCGAAGCCAGGGCCATAACTAATGTCGAGACTACATCCATTTTTCGGCGGACATAGATATCAATTTCGACAACCATGCGAAATAACGTCAGCGTTAATATGTCGCGCAGTAGCCCTCCGTTTGGGGCAGAGTATACATTCATAGTATTCACATACATGGTCTGTGCAATAAATACACGAACTGGTGCTATCTGGCGGCCATGCCGTAGACTATAGCTCCGCCCATTAGCGGCGCTAGTTGCCTGAGACCCAATGACCCGTCTGTGCTTGGCGGATCGTCGAGCTGTGCGTATGGTGGCATTTATTTTAGTTTCAGTTGCCCTTGTTTTTACTGTTTGTCGAAAATGGAAATCATGGAGTAACCAATCAACATCAAGTTTTTATAAGGTTATCCAGAAATTACTGAAATGTTAATAGCTGTTTTCGATGATAACGCTCTGAAGAAAACATCCTTTTTCAAGTGGAATAAGCGTCTAAAGATGGCGTTTTCAAAATAAAAAACCGAACGAAAATCAAGTCATGCTCCTGGTTTTTTTTATGTCAAAGACGTTGTTCATCATGGATTACTTCCTAAAGGACAAACAGTAAACGCTGAGTTCTACCTTAGAAGTCTCAAGCGTTTTGAGAGATTGCGTGCGTCGTGTGCGACCGAATTTGACTCAAGGCGATGGATGAACCCTTCACTATGTCAATGCACCTGTACATTCAACATTGATTGTTCGCCAGTTTTTGGCAAAAAATCAATCACCATCCTTGATCATCCTCCTCATTCGCCAAATCTCGCCCCCTGCGACTTTTTCCTATTTCCAAAATCGAAAAATGTGATAAGGGGATATCACTGGGAAGATGTGGACACAATAAAGCAAGAAACGACGAGAAAACTAAAAAGCCTAACTGCCGAAGACTTCCAAGGGCGCTTTAAATAGTGGAAAAGAAGAAGATGGAATAAGTGTATTGCAAAGAATGGAGAGTACTTTGCATGGGACGAAATCGATGTAGACAAAATTTTGCAAAACAAAGTTTTTATGGCATCAGTTCGCGTATTTATTGGACAGAGCTCGTATAGGAAATGTCATTCTTCTCTAATGAGTGTGTACAACTGTGACAAACATTCCAAGCATGAACAGGTCAGCGTGGAAGTCGTGCGTCCTGTGACACTCGTTTACATAGTTACATGTACGTCGCCCGTTCTTCAAAGGCTTACAGTAGTTTAACTGACAACGAGGGTTATTTGAAAAGGGTGAGTCTTGCACATTCATTTTATGAATTGAATTTAAAACGCAGACATCTATGCGGATATCAATCTGGCTCACGAAATGCCGACGGCGCCTCAAACCCAGGTCTCCATCTAGGTGCGCATTGCGAAGTCGAACGCGGCCCTACTCCCATTGAACATCGTGCTTCCGTCTGGTTTCATCGAAGGACGCGGGGCGTGAGGGAGGACTGAAGGAATACGGGGGAAGGGAGAGAGCGGTGTGCCATGTTTCCTATCATTGAAGTTCACTACTACAGTATTTCAACTATTGTCCGCAAAGAAAGAATTGCAATTATCCTAAATCACTAGAGAAAGCATTGTACGAGGGTAGGCTGTAAACTAATTCACACATACTTGTAGACCACAAACAAAATGACCTTCAGAAGTACTCCTGGTGACATGTGGAAGTGACATTCCCACTCAACACGCATGCGTAGTTTTGAGTTTGTTTCATTCACCCAGTGTATTTTGAGGAACGGAAGTATGGCACGGAAGTGTGGAGACGTGTTCTAGTGCTATGCCAACGCGAGTTAAACAGCGTGCTGCTATCGAACTTTTAACTACTGAATAGGTGACTCCTACAGATATCCACCGTCGTTTAAAGGCTGTTTATGGTGAAGATGCTGTGGATAGGTCTACGGTAAATTGATTGGTAGTAAAATTACATGGTTGGGAGGCCAGAAAAGCCATAATTATTGAGGAAACCTCTTTTGGCTGTGTTTTGGGATGTTCACCGAGTTTATGTAACCGATTTTCTGGAACGAGAGGCAACGGTAAATTCTTCCCAGTATATTTAGCCTCTAAAACACCTCCGACGTCGAGTTAGTCGTGTTGAAGGCAGCCTGGGGCCAATAATCTTGCAACATGACAACGCTCGTCCACACACCTCGCGCGCGACTGGAAAGGCTCTGCGAAACCTGAAATTTGAACCAATTCCACACCCTCCTTATTCCGCCGATCTTGCACCTTACGATTTGTATTTTTCCTCAACTAAAGAGACATCTGAAGTGTAATCATTATGCCTCGGGCGATGAGGTGAAGGCAGCTGCCAAGTCCTGGATTCGAGAAAAGTCGGAAGAGTTTTTCAGTGACGGAATGACAACACTTGTTACACGTTGGAAGAAATGTATTAGCCTTAACGATGATTATCTTTAAAAATAAATACGATGATTTTGAAACTTCAGAATTGTACTTCAATGTACTTTTCGCCCGATCTTGCTATTTGTTTTTGTTCGCGCTCTAGAAGTATGTGTGCATTACTTTTCAGCCTACCCTCGCTGCATATAAGCACGCATCTACCGATTAACAGAATCTGGAAATCTTTATGTTTCTCTCTGTTTACGAATGCGAAAAATAATTTCATTTATATACAAACTGTCTACAGACTATTCCGTGCACGTGCTTAATTGAACCGTTCAGAATTCACAATTAAAAACGCTTTCGTAAAAATTAAATACGTTATTTTTAAGAAAATGGATCACCAAGTGCTCTCTCGGCAATCTTAAGCAGCTGGACCTTCTCAGCATTCACGACTAGAATTATATCATCATATATAAGCGTCATTATATCCTGCCATGCGCCTCTCAAGCCGATGCGAGAGGACACTCTGCCTTCTTCTTCATCGTCAGTGCGGCCCTCGATTGAACAGCTAGAACAAACTGTCTCGCAAGGGGCCTTTCTTCCAATGCACGACCCAAGGTTAGAAATCAACGCATTTCCTTGCGACGACACCTCCGCTATGCGCTTTTTACGTCCATCTTTAAACATCAGCTGTCCAATAATGATGGGCGGGATAGTCCATTGGGTAGAATATCTTTGAATGCGCGAGACGCGTCTTGAACTACCAACAGCTTCACCCGAGCTGAGTAATTTTTCGGGTAGCACATCCTTCCGAGGGATTTAAGGGAGAGAAACTGACCGAGCCTCCCTGACTTGCGAATTGCACAAGCTGCATAGGGCTCAGAGTGTTTGGCGAGTTCAACCCTCGGCTCGGTCACTGCGGTCGCATCGAACTACGGCCTGACCCTTCCCCTTGAGTCGCGGCTTATTTCTGTTCTCCTCATCAGCGTATCGTAAGTTCGCTCGGTTATAGCCACGAAACAACAATAAATTAACCACAGTAAAATTCTCGATCGTACTATGACACACTAGAAGAACAAATCATTAGCATATTTGAAAAATGGGGAGCCCAATGGACAAAAGAAGACGATTCATAAGTTAACAGGTATGGCTATCGTAAAATTCAAATCGGAGGACTACTTGGCATTTTGGAGTTCCTCCGCAGCATGGCCCACGCAGTCTTATGAAGTTACTGTTTTATTCACCCCAGGGAATATAAGGGACCTCAAATGATGTTTCGCAATTTTTCGGTCGAAATTTTCGCCAAAGGTCAACTTCCTGTGTCTTCTGCAAGTGGCACAAACCTTTTGGTTACAAGGACACAAACTAACACTCGCACTTTTCCATACACACACACACACACACTCAGATATACGAGATACACTCGTACGTATCTCTTGTCGCCAATGCCCTTCGACATCGCCGCATAATGATTCATGAATAAATGCCTCATGGCGCGGAGGCAAGAGAGCGTAGCACTCGTTCAAACTGTCCCCGAACAAAGAATGGGGGAGCACACGTCGGCGCCCCCCTAAGGGGTGTCGAGGCCTCCCCCTGCTACTTGCCTTCCCTTGAAACCGAATGACCCCTCCTCTCCCAATAATCAATCTCTCCTCCAACGTTCCTCACGAGAGAAGAGGCGAATGCGTGCGCCCCCCAATCTCTGCTCCCATTCGGCCCGGCTCCAATTACTCGCCAGCCGAGAGGACCACCCACCCGCGGACTGAAGGAGGGCCGCCGCCCCCCGCCATGCCCCCACCCCCAACTCCTCCTCCCGCGGGATCCCAAAACATCACAACACTCGCACGCACATCGACGCTGGACCGTTTGTCACCGCCTCCCACTGACTGACTGCTTCATCAACCCCCTCTCCTCCCGCCCCTCCCCCAGCAACATCTCTCTCCGCTGGCCATGGAGCATTCTGAGCGTAAGACACCACGGTGCATTGACACATTCCCTCCACCCAAGTATATTCAAACCAAATCAATGAATATTTAACGATTTCGTCATATGATATATCGGGAGAGTTTCGGGTGAAAATCAGTGTTAATTCACTGCGATGTCATTAAGTGTTCAAAGGGGAATTTAGCTATTCCACCACGAAGCATACTATATTTGCTAGCTTTGGTCTTAACTGTCTTCTTGACAAACTAAAGAGATACGACGGGGTCAATGACAGCGTTTCTAAAAATAAACAAACCATAATTATAAAATGGAGTAGATTAAAATATTATAGCTCGTATTTACCCAATGGCCGCGTAAACCTCGTCTACTAAAAAAATCATTGTCCAAGCAGTCACCTCGAAATACCTCGGGATTTTTTAAAATGTTACAATGGGTGAACGGTGCAAATAGGACCTTTTTATTGATTTGTTCAACTGAACGCAAACCCTATTACGAATTAAGTTTATAGTAGACCAAGCAACTCCACCACGCAACATACGCAATGATTCGATGAATCATTCTTCTCGAGAGCCAAATGAAAGGTAGTGGTCGGCACTGACTCCCGGGCGGCTCCTTCGAACGCAGGCCTCCGTGCGGAGCGATGCTCGGCCCCCACCGTGGGTGGTCGGGCATTGCCACCCCATCTACAAGAGGCGCCAACGTCGAGGAACCCGTCAGCCCCACCCAAAGGAGTCCAGCAATTGACACCCACTCACCGTCGCTGATTCTCATGGGTGATGAAGCGAGACCTTTTACGAAGAATTCAGAGAATGTATAAAAAGCCACGGATAGATCGAAGAATCATCGCCAATCGAGTGACCTAGCTAAGCCATTGGCTGGAGCCCGCGGATGGAACATTGGACGTGAACTGTCGCGATGCTCGCAACCCACAATGTACCGGATGCCAACGACGAATGGGCGATATGCACACTCGAAACACGATACCACTGCGAGGTTCTTTCTATCGATCTCAACATGATCAGCGATTGGTGTCAGGATTGCGATCTTCAATCATTTCCGAAAAAAGTGAACATTAATGGTTATCTGAAAAATTCCCTGCACTATTAAAACTCACAGACACCGTGAAGAAGAAATAAGACTGGTGGATTAGATTAAGTACGAAACCTATTGAGCAACACACTTGCCGGACCTAACTTAGATGCTCAGAGATCGTTGGTAACATCTACAGAGCTGCATTAAGATCACTAGAGGTCACCAAACGAATTGAGAGTGAGGAAAAATTAGAATGAAAATATTAGCGGGAGGTGTTATTTTTCGTTGATTGTACCTCGCCTAGAATGAGCGTCGAACCCTGGTGGGGGAGGGGGGGTTAATTTCGGAATCAATCGGAGCACAGTCCCGAATATATATCATAATAAATGTCCCTCCACGTCGACTACAACCTTGACGTGGTGGAAGGAATTGTGCGTTCTGATGACCCATAGAGCGGTGCTAGCGGCATCAATGACGTTTCCTCCTGGTAGGGCCACCTAAAACGTTGAAGTTTAGGGGCCAAATGAAAGGTGAAAGGTAGTCCACGCAGCGTCTGTTCCTCAGTGAGGCGACTAAGAAGGCGTCTGACCCCAGTGGGGCGCCCATTGAGTGATGGTATCACGTTAAAAACACTATTGAGGAAGGTAACTGGATACCACCACAATTATTATTCACACGGATTCCTCATGGACACAAGTATCCTGAAATCCTGGCAACTACGGGGCACAACCCACTCGGCCGAGGGTATCTCCCGGTAGTGGGAGAGGCAAGGCTTCCACGGTCGTCGTTTCACAAAATCCTTGCAACGCGGAATCGATAGCGGCAGCATATTTATCATAGCTGTTATTCATAACAACATTTTGCTGAAAACATTAAAATCTCGATTTCGCCGGGATCAAAATATACCCATGAGAGGGCCATTTTTAAGAAACATAGTAGAAATATGGCTTCGCAACGAGGCTCGAGGGTCGCACTTTGTCATTTCAGAAGATCGAATATATTATGTTGAGAATTTATGAAATCACTCTCAAATTAAGAAGACAAGATGTAATACCAACGATGGTAATAACTCCGGCGACCACTCTCAATGTTCATAAAAATAGGAGTAAAGCTCTCCAAAGTAATCGACTTTATTGACAAACCACTCGTCAACTTCAGCATCATCAAGCCTCCGCGGGTTGTGAACTTCAAGTCGTAGCAAAGTGCCGACTTCTGGAAATGAAAAAATTTAACCGAAATATTTTTTTTAAATATACGAACTTCTTGAGTACTAAACTTTCAACTTCGCATCGAGTGCCGGAAGTGCGGCGGCGCATGGCCGTCCCGAACGGCGAGGGGATCGATCGGCCGGCCGGGCGTCAAAGAGGCCAGATTGGGCAGGCCGGCCGTTGGGTGTCTGCTTCCTCTCCTCCTCCTTCCTCTTTCGGGCCGGTACAAAACGCAGCCTCGGGCCTAGTCACGTCTTCATCGCTGCGAATGCCCCCACGCACAGAGTGGGAGATAGGCATCGGCGATGAACAGCCTTCGCCGAATCTAGCGACGGCGCAGATAAACCGCGTCGCACTGATGTCATCTGAGGAATGCCCCCCCCCTCAGTCCTTCTCAACGAATTGGGCGGGGGGGGGGGGAGGCACGTACGCGGGGCCATAAACACGAAACGGAGTGGGGACCTTCCTCTCTCTCTCTCTCGTTTTTCAACCCCGCAGAGTTTTAGCCCACGAATTTTAAACTTTAACAAGCAGATAAATAAGGTACATCTACTTTTTTTCTTGGTTTTTACGCTCGTCTTCCTCAACAGCATATCAAACGTCCTCCACGTTCCGGTGGCGGAGTATTCGTTTTTTTCGGGACCTGAAGTCCCAATTTCCCGAAAATATGCATGGCGACGGTAAAGAATGTGCACTCTAGAATATAGTAATACTCCGAATCAACCTTATATTATCACAAAATGAAGAGAAATATTTTATAAACTAGAAAAAAATTATCAAAAAAATACTTCCATGATTGGCTAGCGTCCGTGGTGATATCTGCCAAATTCATTATCTTTTTTGGCGTGCTGACATAAAATTTAATAACTGAGACGGTTTTGGAAAAAAGGATACCACATCTATATACTGACCGCAAATTTACTCCAACCTATTTCTTTTCCTTTTGCAAAATCCGTACGTTTCATCTTTGTGGGACTATCCACCAGTATGACCCTACAAGGATCAGTCTGTCAGTAAACCAAGCAGAAATAAAAAAGTCAATAAAACTAGTGACACTTGGGTGTTGCCCCCTCCCGTGCATCAGGTCGCAGCTGGGGACAAGGTGCACGACGCTTAGGAGTCATGCTTCGTGCGGCGGAGTCTCCAGAAAATTGGCGGTGAATCCCTAGAAGCGTACCTTCCGGAACCAACAGATGAAAAATGGCACAAAAATTGGTCTATGGCCGCTAGAAGAAGAAGACCTTGTAGAATAGTTCGTTTCTACTGCCGTGCGTAATTATCATAAGAATTCTCCAGTGAGTGTCTCATAAAGCAAGATGGCAGACAAACAATTGCTATTATTTTGTCTGTTGCGTACAATGCGATTTATGAAATACTCATTTTAGCCTGAAGATTGCAAAAATTCCAGAATGATGAGCGGTCCAAATCAGCCACAAAGAAATCCCCACCACCTTAGTCACACGCACGCACGCAACGCCTCAAGATCGTCCGGTGTCGCCCTAGCGCAAGCAGAAACCTCAGAAGGTGTCTGGACGAGCGTTGTCTTGTTCCTAGATTATTGGCGCCAGGTTGCTTTTAATAGGACAAACTTCTTCCTTGGATATTCCAATATGGTTTGCGATACGCTTTTGAGTGATTCGCCAGTCATTTTGAATCAGATCTTCGACGAGTTTGCGATGTTATTCGCCTGTGGCAGTGATCGAACGTCCGCCCCGTGTTTCATCAACAATTATGGCTTTGACAAACTCGCAACCACGACATTTTACTACCCATCGATTTATAGTAAACCTAACAACGGTATCGTCACAATAAACAGCCTTTAAACGACAGTGAATCTCATTAGGAGTCCCTTTTTAAGTCGCTCTGTATGCACTTGGTTCTGCATGTATGGCTTGGTGCTGGAGCACCTCCCGCCAAACACCCTTTCGGTGGCTGGCAGGACCTCACTTCACATCGGACATTTTATGAGACAGGAGAGTGGTTCCTGATATGAAGCGCAGTAACAGAACAGACTAAAGAGGAAGATCATGGACGAGATACACGTTGAAAAGAATCACAATGACGGACTTGTAGAGAAAAAGAGAGTACACGACAAGAAAATACGGCGGAGAGCTATATCAAATCATTAACCAGGCTTGTGGCCATTGATGGGGACTAGGAGCGTAAAATTAAATCCGTGTTATCCATACCGAATACGTATCTGATGCGATTTGGGGTCGTTGAATAGATTTATTTGTAATTGGAACATTATTATAATTCACATGGATTTTCTAAATTGAAACAAATACTTGAAAAAACGACACCAACTTGGAACAATGTGAAATGAGCTCCGGATAGCGATAGATAGCGCAGTGATAAATAGTTGCCGGAAAAAGGGCACGAAGGTCGATCGACAAGACTCGTCCTTCGGAGGGATCATCCCCGAAGTGGAACGATGGATGAGGAGAGGGCGGGGGGGGGGGGGGGTCAGCAATGTCGTGGACGCGGCACCCTGGAAGAAATAGCAGCTTCTCGAGGAGAAAGAACCCTCTGGTTCAATGCGAGAGAGGAGGGACGAGGGGCAGAGCGGGCAGTGGTGCTGAAGCGGGCCCCCAGACGGGCACGTACCTCCCCCGCGCCTTCCGAAGGATTGGATGAGATGGGTGAGAGAGGGAGGAGTGTTGTTGAAGGCGGAAGAACAAGTGACCGAAGGACAGGCAATGCGGCCACCACGACGAAAATGATTCCGACCACCGAGTGGAGGAACAAGCGGGTCCGTGGAGGCGGAAGGAGGCACCGGTGACACCTGCCGTGGAACATGGGAGAGACGGCTCCCGGCGGAGAAAACATTGGATTTCAACACACCATACAGGATGCGTTCCGAAAGTTATGCAATTGAATTTTCTGCTCCACTCCTATCGGTCGTAGTGGGATTGAACCACTTGGCGTAGGTGCAATGGGGAGGGCTAAGCATCGCCGCGAAACCGGTCTCAGTGCTTTCCAAACTGTAGAAGCCGCAGGACGTCAATTATTGTATACTTCTGCGCGCCGACCGTGACACAAAACACCAACCGAGCGAAAATTTCAAGTGAACTTTTGCAACGTTTTGAAAATGAACCTGTTTATTTGGACAACGTCATCACTGGCGATGAAACCTGGGTTTTTCTGGGAAACCCAGAAACAAAACGCCAAAGCTCTGAGTGGCACACAGACCAGACCCCCAAGCCCAAAAAGGCAAAAACGAGCAAATCAAAAGTGAAAACAATGCTCATTGTCTTTTTCGACAGTAAAGGAGTGGTCCATAAGGAGTTTTTTCTTCAAGGACAGACAGTTAACGCTGCCTACTACGTGGATAAGCTGGAAAGACTCCGAAAAAGAGTCATCAGGACGAGTAAAGACATATCCGCTACCTGGCAACTCCATCACGACAACGCGTCTTGCCGCAACGCGCTACGAGTCCGTGAGTTCCTGGCCAAACACCAGGTGCCAACTCTCCCCACCTACCCTATAGTCCTGACGTCGCCCCAGCAGACTTCTTTTTGTTCCATCGGATTTTGTTCGCAGCCCTGAAATGAACCCGTTTTTCGCCCATAGAAGAGATCCAATCAGCCGTGACGAAGGTCTTCCGAGAGGTTTCCGAAGACACCGTCCAGGGCGCGGTACGCGGCCATGACAGAGTCGCTGGAAAAAAATGTGTAGAGGGCCAAGGAGAGTACTTTGAAGAATTTAGACTGTTTGTGCAAATCTGTTCAATAAATTACTTTTAAAAAATAATTGTATTCTTTTTGAACGCCCCTTGTATCTGAAAGCATTAGAATTGAGTGAAGATAAACTACCAGTCAAATCAGTGCAAGAAAGTAGTGGGCACGATGGAGGCGCAATGCTGCGAATGTGTCTCGAAGAGGACTATGATGCTTTGAGGACGGGCACGCTCGCGTTCACTCGTGACTTCTAACGACGCCTCGCCACGGTAATTGCGGGCGCCGACACTCCTTCTCCCCTCCGTAACATTCGCCAAGAGTGCAAACTGACCCATTGGTTCCCATGCCGGAGCAGTAGCGCTCCTCCTCTTTAAGCGCCAATCCACGACTATCCACTCACTCGATTATCCACTGCGCTGCTTGGTTCACATCCGATCCACGATTCCATGTTCCGTCCACAGGTGGTTAGGTAGTGGTTAGGTTAAGTGATAGAAGAGACTCCATAGTCTCCATCTCGCCCCGAAATAAAGGCGAATACCTATCTATCTATTCACCACGGCAACTCTCACTCACGCAACCAATTGGTGAATTCCCCGGATCTCGGAAAATGCTTTCAATTACATGAACAAGTGCTTGTTTTAAAGCAATTACAATAATTTAATGAACACATTGCTTCACAGTGCAATCCTTCAGCCGGACAGAATTTTCGGGAGATGGGGTGACCGTGACGGAGGAAGGGGAGGAGACGAAATCATAATTGGAACGAGAGAGAGAGGGACGAGTGAAGAATTTCGTTCGCCTGCTGGCGCATTAGAGGGCATCAATTGATTATGAATTAATCATTACAGTCCAAGGAACACCTACCATTAATCACTAACTGTGGCAGGGTGCGAGGGCGTAGCACTGCACGGCAGCCGAGAGGGGAAGAGGGGGATGGAACTCGCGTTGGGGGCAAGGAAGTTGAGAAATATTTGGCGCGACAGAACACGCACAGGGAGACTAATAGGCAAATGGAAAAGCTCCCCCCCTGTCTACGACTACTCATGTAAAATGTAACCGTTATCTACCAATTGAGAATAGGACCAGACAGGAGCTATCTGTGCTGGCAGGATAATAATAATACTCCCGATAGGGTTCCCATACATAAATATGACCGAGGTTAAGAGCCAGAAGGAACAGGAATTGAACAGTATGTCTTGACATCAGTGGTTATTGAAGTGATCATGTCACGTTAAAACACTTCAGGAATGGAATGGGAAACCATCTCAATTAACTTCATCGTGAAGTAATGGTGACACAAAAATAACAATGAATCCTATGAATTGCGGAACTTAGCCCACAAGGATGCTGTGCACAGTAGTTGGTGATGCGACGCCGTCACGGTAGTCATTACGCGAAATCCTTGCTCAGTGGAAATGACGGCATCAGAAAAGAGTACTGATACTGTTTAAATTTGAACTTGGGGCGGAGGGACGCAGTCAGGGACGGGGAAGTTAGGCAACGACAGGCCGGAGTTGAAGAGAACAAAACAAGAGCGGAATTAAGAAATATGTAGCAGTCTGGAAGCTAGAATTTGGTACGTAGGAAGGTGGAATTCCACTACCACAAGAACATGCAACATAAAACGCTCTCCTCCCTAAGGACACACGGAAAGAATTTGACCCAACGCTGCAGGTAGCAGGAAGGTTCCCCCACGGAGAGGGACAAGGGATTGAAGGGGAAATTTGAAAACAAAAGCAGAGCAAACAATACTGTAAAGAGAACTACATTATTTAATTTCATTCAAATGCAGTCATGCGGGGTTTTGAATACAACACACAAGAGGTTAGTGAAAGTACATGCAATTGAGGAGAACTAATTATTCCCAGACGCTGAGGGCGACAAGTGGCATTTTTGCTTTCTACGAATAAAACCCTACAGTTGCTATCCCGTATTGTCCGTGGGAAGAAGGAGTTCTTGAGACTGCTGGTTCTGACATCTATTTCCCGAATTTTGTATACATGATCCAAGCGCCCAATGTATGTTGGAGTGCGAATAATTGGCGAGACCTCGGTGCTGAAACATGCAGATATGAATTTATATGGTACGTTTAACCTGGCATTGAGTCGTCTTTCTTCTAATGATTCCCATCCCAACTCCATAAGCATTTCAGTGACGCTTTTCGTTTTATCGTAACAGTTGTTCACGAAACGGGCTGCCCGGCGTTGAACCTCTCAATTTCCCGAATGAGGCCTTTTTCACTCAGATCTCATACGCTACATGCATATTCTAAATGAGGCCTTACAAGAGCGTGGTGACAACGTTTGCAGTGATGCAATCTAAATCACGTGCTAGAATTAAACGATCCTCATCCTCGGATATCTCCCGATAAATCAACGTATCATCCGCGAACATCCTAATCTTACTTTTCATTTCGCGGTTCAAATCGTTAAAAAAACCAAGAAAACTAAGGGCCTAATAACGCTTCCCTGAGGTACCCCCGAGGTGACTAGTACGCAGTCGGAACTAGTGCCATCAAGGACTACCCTCTGTCCCCGCTCTGAAAGGAAGTCTTCAACCCAATTTATTGCGCAAATGTGTGTAATTACAAATTTTATAGATTACTTTTTATCGTAATGAAAATCATGAATACGGATCAAACACAAATCAAAATTTCAAAGAGATGGTACCGCCACGTTGATTTTACGTAGTAAAATCCTGAGGGCATAAAATCATCTAAAGATAGAATGGCAACAATACTAATTAGTAGAGATTATAGCAGGACTTGGCTTTAATTCACAATCACCTGCCGAATGGAATTGTAGGGACGAAGAAGTAGACTGAAAAGGTATTATATATATATATATATAGGTATACCTATAATACCTATATATATATATAGGTATTATATACGTATATATATAGGTATTATATATATATATATATATATATATATAGGTATTATATATATATATATATATATATAAGTAATTGCATAGGACCATTTCTGTGTAAATATACTACCTTGATCAAAAAGTTCCCGGAATTTATTCAGAAAATTAAAAATACAAGTTTATTCATCTAAATCTATATTGTCCCCTTCAAAGTAATCCCCATCGACTGCAACACACTTATGCCAGCGCTTGATCCAATCCTCGAAACATTTTTTATATTCGGTTTTCGGTATGTCCATCAGTGCTTCCTGCGATTTTTCCATTACTTCCTCTCGGCTGCTAAAACGCGTTCCCCGTAATGTTTTTTTTAACTCGATTGAACAGAAAGAAGTCACAGGGAGCCAAATCAGGTGAATTTGGTGGCTGTTGGATGGTATTTGTTGCATTTTTCGTCAAAAAATTACGAATAATGATAGCACTGTGCGACGGTCTCGACGCACTGTGCGACGATTTCTGGTCTCTTTCGGCGAATTGCTCCACGCAAACGTCTCATAACGCCCAAATAATACTCTTTGTTTACTGTCTGGCCTTCTGGCAAAAATTCATGATGCACTACACCGTTGTAATCCATGAAAACCGTCAGCATTGCCTTCTTTTTTGACTGAAAACGACGTGGTTTTTTTGGTCTCGGCTCATTTGGTGAACGCCATTCACTTGCCTGATGTCTGGATTGCGTGTCGTACTCATAAACCCACGTCTCGTCTCCAGTAATGATCCTTTTGATGAATTTGGGATCGGATTCAGCCTCGCAAATCATGTCTTTTGCGACGTCAATACGGTCTCTTTTTTGCATGAAATTGAGGTCTTTTGGCACCAACTTTGCTGCTACACGACGGAAACCCAAATCATTAACCACAATGTCTTGGGCGGATCCATAGGCAATGTTCAAGTCCTCCGCTATTTCTCTGATGGTTAATTTGCGGTTATTGACCAACATTTCTTTTACTTTATCAATTTTTTCATCGACTTTCGATGTCGATGGTCTGCCACTGCGTTCATCATCTTCGATTGACTCACGACCACTTCTGAACCGCTCGTGCCACTGGTAAACGACCGTTTTTTTTTAGAGAATCGTTGCCGAAATATTTTTCCAACATTTCCAACGTCCGTGCGCCTCTAAATCCGTTTTTTACGCAAAATTTAATACAAGTTCGTTGTTGCAAATTTAAATCCATTTCTGCAATTGTAAAAAATCGCCAACACACACAGAGATAGATGTACTCTTGGCTACGTAACTTTTGCAAATGTCAAGTTATGACACTAAGATTTAAAGGGAATATCAACAACAGATGTACCAATTTAACAAAAAAAACAGAACTCAAATCAGAACGATGGGAGCGCCACACGGTGGTTATTCCGGGAACTTTTTGTTCAAGGTAGTATTGGCACTTCGATCGCCGCTAAATTTTGGCACGGTATTTCTCCAACCTTTCATGTTTACTTGAACTTTTGAAGTATTAACTTTAATTGTTATCAGGCTTAGGTTAATTTTGAGGAAGAACTTGATCGTCGATGACGCAAGTCGAATGATGATGCTGGTCGCAAGACGAGCATGACACGGTTGGGTCGTCCTGATTGGCAGAGGAAGGAGATGATATGAGAGAGAGGACATGAGAGAACAGATCACATGCGAGAAGAATCATGTGTGTCTCCGATACTCATACTTTACCTTAGCGGAAAATCGATGAATACCAGGAAACCGGTGATAACCGTCTGAGCGAGGATTTGGGAATGGGTCAAGAAGAAATGTGCGAATATCTTAAAAATGGGTAGACTGAAGCTGAGTATGAATCACAATGAACGGTACATAAGACGAGATGAAGTTAAGGTTTACAGAATATATTATTAAGGAACAAACGAGAATTGGAAATAGAAGAACGCGAACACAGAATTAGAAAGTATCAAGTGGTAAGCAATAGCATAAATGGGCAGACACTCTAAGAATATATAGTAATGGGTCGAAATAAATATGTTGGAAAGAATTTTGAGGATATGTAAGTGTACGGAGAAATGTTATGAGTGCGCAGTTGAGGAAGGTGAAAGCTCTATCAGGAGTTAAGAAGTCAAAATCAATGAACATATCGGAGACACGACAAAAAGAGTTAGAAACAAAATATTTAGAAATGTGGGAGGACAGCGTTGAGGAGCTATAAAACAAAAGGTATTAGGCCAACAAGTTGAGAAATAGAAGCAGATCAAAAGAAATATAGCTTATGCCCAGTCACACTTTATACAAAGCTAGAAAAGAGAATGGAGGAAACTAAAACGAAAGCTTCGGGGATAGAAAACACTCCCTTATCGGAGGGAAAGAAAATAGAACTTGCAAAGAAAAACTAAGAAGGAATTTATCGGCTCAATCGTAGCATTAATGAGGGAGAAATTTGCCCATTGAGCTTATTTTGATAGGTATTAATTCCAATCTAAAGAAAGTCAAAACCAGTATAGGAGGAATATTAAATCATGAAGTTTAATTTGGCACGCAGCAAATATAATACTCAGGATTTCAACAAAAGGATTGACAGAAGGGCAAATATATGAAGACCTTTCGGGTTTAGAAAGGTAGAGGTAACCGTCATAGCAGTTATGAGATCATATAAATAAAGGAATGTGGTTATCGCGAAATAGAAAAGTTATGACAAACACTAATGATGGGAGTGAGAAACTAGATTATGTGGGAACCTAACCTATTTAGGAAATCCTGTAAAAGAAGGGGGGAAAGTAGTCCAGGCAATAAAAGAAGATCTAGCTTAGGTAAAGAAGCTTTCACAAATAGGAGGGTGTTCATGACAGTTAAATACGTAAATATTTATATAAAACGCAAATGAAACAGTTTAACATGAATCGTAAAATTACATTGTGCGGGAACTCAGTCGCTGAGGTAAGAGGATACTGGGAACTTTTAAAATTGAAGAATGGAAGAGGAGAGACGAAGTGAAATTGGCGGAAAAGGCAATTGAAGAAGTTCTTAGCATGGTTGGGGAGGAGATGGAATTGCTGGGAAAAGTTAAAAAAGAAGAGAAAAAATGATGCAGGATATATTGAAAGGTGGTGAAGAGGGGGCGAATTTGGCAGGAGAAAGCTGGGTAAACGAGATAGAAGCAAGAAGTATTTGGATTGGAGGAATGTTTTAATTTAATGCGTTTTAGAATATTTTCAAGGTGGTGCTTGAAAACGTCGCACGGATTAGGTATAGAGGCTCCATCAATATGGATGAAGGCTTCTCGGGTTTCGCACCAGGTCAGGTCGGGTAGCACCAACGTTTCGACGGCTAACTCCGCCATCGTCTTCAGGGTGAAGTCACTTCACCCTGAAGACGATGGCGGAGTTAGCCGTCGAAACGTTGGTGCTACCCGACCTGACCTGGTGCGAAACCCGAGAAGCCTTCATCCACAGTATTCGCCAGGAAAGCCTCAGATCATTCTTCGCTCCATCAATAGCCTGCATTGACCATTTGTTTTTTTTTTGTGTGCATGAAACAGCTTCTAAGGTTTTGGACGACGTCTAGGCTATGGCTGTTGCTAGGCTACCAATGTTTCCCCTTGAAACACATCCATCCCAATCGAAATCAAACCGATCGACATTATCGATCATAATTATAACTACACTATAAAATCTCACCTTCCTTCAACATTTGGTCGTGCTTTCTACATATTTCAATGACCCTTCTGAATTGGCCTACAGCCATACATCGTTTGTTCTCGAGAATTGAAGTCAAGAGAGATGAGGACACCGCTATATTGCGTGCAACTCACTATCGTTTTACACCAGAAATCTGCGAAATGTAAGAAATGGAGGTAAAATACCAGAAAATGTAAAGCACTGAGCTATGGAATAAGAGAAAAGAACAAAGCAAGAATGTGCGGGGTCATCATTTAAAACGCCTGGTTCTCTCAGACGGATGCTTCGCTATTGCAATGAAAGATTGAGATGGAGGTGCTAATTTTGGAATACGCGGTAATGATTTGAGATCAATGAGAGAAAAGGTTAATTAAACGACTAGGAAAAGCTACAGAAAAAATCCGTTAAAAATCGCTACGAGAAGAGAACAAGCGCCGGACGAGTATGTTGGAGGAATTCGGTCGCGGGTCCCTGGATTCTCGAAGAAAACAAGTAAGACCGACTTTTGCAAAGGTACAGGACACCTGCGTTTTTTGCGACACCGAGGGATTATATTGTGGTTTCAAATTTTAATCGTAGATTCGACCACCGGAATAGTAATAAAAAGAGAGGTGAGCACCGTTCATTAACAAGCTCTTCCATCTCACGAAACGCCACCATAACCAAAACAAACCCAAGCGCCCGATTATATTAACTTGAAGACCTACAGTTATCAACCCGAAGGTCGGTTTGGTAGGTGATGGCAGAGTTCACCCATTACTAAAGCCAACGGTGTGTGAAATTCACACATAAGTAGGGTGGGGGGGGAGATCATTTCCCGGAACCGTCTATGCTTTCCCAGGATGATCTGGTACTCAGCTTGCGTGTAGCTGTATAGGCCCACAGACGCGAGCCCGGGAATCGAACCCGAACCTTTAGGTTAGTAGTCCAACGCTCTACACCTCCTGGACTACCATGTCCCTCGTTATAACTTAAGGACTAAAATGCATTACCAAACTTCTATAATTAGATGATATGTTACACACGAGCAGATATCCGTGCATTTTCATAGATTTTTGCATACTGGCTATTTACGATGATGTACGCACGGGTTATAGTATGTGTACTGAAAGCTTAAGATGGACGGGTTACTACGCTCAAAGTGGTTATACGAGGCTAGGCTGAAAACTAATGCACACATCCCTGTAGTCCACAAACAAAATTACTTTCAGAAGCACTCCTGGTGGCATGTGGAAGTAACATTCTCCCTCAACATGCATGCGGTTTGAGGTCGCTATATTCATCCAATGTATTTTAAGAAGCGGAAGTATGGATACGCGTTCTACAGATATGCCAACGCAAGTTAAACTGCGTGCTGTTATTGACAGCTGACTTCAACTACATCGTCCGAAATAACACGACAAACTCGATCAATATGGTTTGCGATACGCTTTTGAGTGATTCGCCAGTCATTTTGAATCAAATCTTCGACGAGCCTGCGATGTTTATCTATCATCTGTGACAGTGATCGGTCGTCCGCCCCGTGTTTCATCAACAATTATGGCTTTGACAAACTCGCAACCACGACATTTTACTACCCATAGATTTATAGTAAACCTAGCAACAGTATCGTCACAATAAACAGCCTTTAAACGACAGTGAATCTCATTGGGAGTCACTTATTATGTCGCTCTGTGTAACTCGTGTTGACATAGCACTGGAACACGTCTCCATACTTTCGCATCTCGAAATACACAGGATGAATGAAACAACATCAAACCCGCGCATGCGTGTTGAGGGGGAATGTTTATTCTACATACCACCAGGAGTGCTTCTGAAGGTCAATTTGTTTGTGGTCTACGAGCATGTGTGCATTAGTTTGCAGCCTGGTCTCGTATTATGATGAATGCATGCACTGGGTTCTGCATGTATGGATTGGTGCTGGAGCACCTCCCGCCAAACACCCTTTCGGTGGCTGTCAGCTTATTATGCAGACGAAGGTATATAATGCACATATGTAGATGAGATATAATTTTTACTATGAGCTCGAGGAAGAGCAAACAGAAGAGTTTTTCGTGTTTTGTGCGAACAAATGCTCAATCTATCCACGCATTGTCCGCGCGTTATCCCGCGCGGACAATGCCCATTAATCCCACGTTCGCAAATGTTCTAATATATCTTAAAATATAGCAGTGGGTCCAAAGGTTTTTCTCTTCAGTTCCGTTGTGGATAATTCTGCGTACTGAAAAATAAAGAGTCCGTGCAAAAATGGCGAAATGGGGGATCGCTTGGCACGTCTTGGGGGAACGTGCGGTCACGGACCAGGACCCCGACTTTAGGGACAGTAGTGAGGAGGTGGGAGGCTCCTTCAGCGATGTCTCCACGCGAGGAGACCAACCAGCAAGGGGGAAGAAGCTCGTTGAAGCGGGAAGATAAAAATGTTGAGTGCGTCATTGATGTACGTCACTTAATAACACACATTTCGATAGGTAGCGGTAAGTGAAACTTATTTTTTGACGCACACCCGTAATAACCCTCTTGGTGTCGCTACTTGGAAAACGGAGATGGGGTGAGGAGAGCTTAGGGAGAAAGGGGCAAGATGGCAGGGGAGACGGATGAGGGCGTGGGGGGGGGCGTAAAAAAGAGCATAAATCATGCGGCGGGCCGGGGGCTGAGGGGAAGGGGAGCGAGGTTTCGCCCCTCGCGACTAAAATAAGAGAGGGGCGGGAGAGGGTTAACAAGACAACCCCGTGGATGCGGCGGGGGCGGGAGAGGGCAATTATTAAACGGGACTCCGTCTGGGGCGAAGCAAGAGAAAAGAGAGAAGGCGCTTTTCCCACTGGTGCGAAATCCACACACACGGGCGGATGCGGATGAAAATAAATTACCTCCATTTACACGCGCAAGCGCGCACACACACACCCGGCAATGCGCGCAGGGCGTGCAGGGGGGGGTGCGAATCCCTCCGGGGACCGAGGGAGGGGGCAGGGAAGCACGTCACGTCTGGGGCGACACGTCCAGTGGATGTCGACCAGTCAACATGAGCCCCAAACCGGGAGCGATTTTGATGTCGGCATCGATATTGATGACGACTCTTTCGAGCTTTAAAATGAGTCAACTTTTAGCAGAAGTCGTGACTTTTGCTTTCTTGATTATTTCCCACATCAGTTACACGTTCATCCTTTTGCGAACGGGCGACATGACGTATTACTGCTAGCAACCTGATATATAAAACCTACAATTACTAGGTTAACAAAACCTTTAGTATATTAATTCATTTGTCACGGTTGCTCATTCTCATTGCCGATGAATCGATGAACTGCGCGAATACTCTACGCCTCCCAAAACGGAGAGCAAACACTCGACGCCTACGCTATTCCACAGTGTTGTCGTCAACGGCACACCGCGGACGGCCTCACGTCGAGAAGCAGATGACAGTCCGCTTTCAGTAATATTTATCGCAACATCATAAATGAGGTGAAAACCCAATTCGTACCACTTAATCAGCAAGATATACGCATATATCCACGGTGATTGTCATAGACCCAAGTGCTGAGGTTCTATAAAAAACGTTCAAAAGGGAAAGGTTCTGAAAAAAAAACAAAAATTGACTTGAAATCGATATGCCCAATTATCACTTTTTCAATTACCCGGACTTATTGCCGCACTCCGTTAACACAACGGTGTAATTTCAATATTTCGAATAATATTCCGACCCCATTCCCTCTCAAATTAAGGACCGCCTACCTGGGGGAATAGCACAGAAGATTCATAAATACATGAGATTATTACTGCTTTCACTGTTGCTACTACTGGCGGAGCGCCAACGGGATTCAGGTTTTCGTCAGCTCTCGAAGACAATTACGCCACGTCCTAAACACTTGCTCCAAGTGAGGCCAACCCCTTCGCGGCCGCGTCCCCTCCCGCGCCATCCGCCCCCAACCGCACTCGCCCCCGCACCATCCGTCATCTCTCCCATTAATTTTTTCTCCCTCCTCACCCCCCTTCCCATCCCCACACGCATCCAGCACACTACATACTTCGCTGGGTTTCCTCCCTCCTCATCTCTCAAGAACATCCAATCTGCTCGCATCCCCTCTGGTTCCAAGAACTACTTTCAGAACCCTTCGACGCCATGCGCCAAATCCGTCTTAAAAGTAGGGAAAATTCCTAGGATCGCCATTTGGTGGAATTCTTAAAGGAGACAGGAAACACAACGTTCTTTGCAATATTTAATTTATTAATATGTACATTTCCTAACCTCTCGGATATTGTCCAGTTTGGTCGGAACTCCATCCAAATACGCGCAATGTTGTATTGCACCAGCTTTTCTGATTGCAAAAGACGTCCCACACTCACCCTTTGCTCGCATGTTATAACGAGAGATCATCGCGTTCATTTAAATCAGGTCCCGATGATGTCGACTATTCAACGAAACCAGTCGTTTTTAAAAGAAAATCAGTGGAGTTTACAAAGTTATTATTATTCACTTTTTATCATGAAGTTCCATCAAATTGAGCCGCAAAACATAGCATTCTTCCAACCCAATTGTTCCCTTATAAGTTCTACGAATAAGTCCATAAAAATTCTTTTTCTGAACTTTTAATTAGTTCCAACGGAATGTAGACAACACCCACGGCATTATTTGATTTCAATGCCCTTTTTATCTCGCCATCCATTAAGCGTGGACATAATAACTTCTTATCTACGACATGTTCTCTTTTTATGTCTAACCATGCTGGCCTCATGTTTTCCCCACATAATTCCTCTCTTTCTATATATATACACACACATATATCATATATATCTATATATATATATATATATATATATACATACATTCCTTCGAAATCTCTTGAATCAATCCGGGTTCAATTAATAATCTTCCTGATCTATCTTCGATTTATTTCAACGGATTTTCCCTTCTTGCATTCGAATAGTTCTTTCACCTTTAAATAAATTGCAACTTTTGCATACTTCCTCTGTAAACTTTCCACATCCTCGCCTACCACCATGCTTGCTTATTTATTTACGTTTTCTTCCAGCCTCGGTTTATTATTCAACTCTTTATACCTCAACCTACTAATCTCTGCGTTTAGTTTCCTCCATTTCCTGGTCTGGTATATCTTTCTAATCATCTCGTAAGTGATCCGAGTTTTTCTTTTCCTTTTACCATTTACTGCTTCTGTAGTGGTGCTTGCGGCTTTGCAATTTCTATTTTTTGATATGCTCCCTTTTTTCCTCAACTGTACCCGGCTCCTTCCCCAACGAGTGATTTTCTCTTGACACTCCTTACCTTTCACTTAAGTTAATGCTTCCAAATTCCATTTCCCCAACCGTCTTCTCTATATTATCTTTCTTCCTCGGACGCTATGATTCATTATTACTGAAGTATGAACTGAATCCGCTCCCGAGAAACTGCAATCAATCACACTGTCACGAAAACTGTGCCCAACCATAATATACAGGCTACACTATAAAAGTAATGCGCATTCAGTGGGTAAAATAGATTTATTGATCGTGATTGTACAAATACTTAAAATTCTTCAAAAAACTCTCCCCCTGCATCAATACACTTACAATACACTTTCGGAGACGTGTCTGCCACGCCTGGAAGGCACTCATCGACGGGAATGTTTTTCAGGAACGTTGTATCATACTTTTGGATATTTTCCACGGTCTCCCATGGCTTTCCTTTCAGCTCTCTCTTCAGTCGGAGAAACAAAAATGTTGCACAGAGCCAAGTTGCTGTAAAGAGGCTGGGTGCTCCGGACCAGGAAGTTGGCAACGATGAAGGACGTGTGGCTGGGGGCATGTGGCGTGTGGCTGGGCTCCCCATCGCGCCGTGTTACAAAGTCAAAAAACACACTTCACGAGGAGGCACGTCTTTCCGCTCAGACTGCTCGGAGCAAACTAGCGCCTGGCTGCATTGGAAGGGCAGACCCCCCACCACATTTCTCTACCGGTTTTTGCGCGCTGCCATGGATAGTCGCGTCACAATTCAAATTTGCGCATTACTTTCATAATGGACGATGTAGACTGCGTGGGTCGTTAAATCACTCCATAGGAAATCAAATAGATGGCGTTTGTCGTATCGGAAAAGTTTTGCTTTTATTTAAGCCTCATGCCCCACTGCCAACCATGCTGTTGAAATTTCAGCTATATTATCAAGTTAGTTTCATAATCGATTGAAACAAAGAAATTTAATTCATTGAGAAAAGTGAAAAAAATGTAGTTTCGATCGGTGATTAAAAACTTGAATTTTAAAGGCCTAACACCGAAAGAGATCACAGCCAAGTTGAATGAAATTCAACGTAAATTTGGTCTTGTGTTTGCCACTGCTTACAATTGGGTGAATGGGTTAACAACGTGTCCGTGCATCTGCAAATGATGACCAACGATCGGAACGTCCAGTGAAAGTGACGACTTCCACCGGAATGATTGACAAAGTCCACGATACAGTTCTGAGTGATCGACGAATCGAAGATGGCGAAATAGTTGACACCATAGTCATATCATGAAGTTCATACGGTGTTATCAATTTCCCACGAATAATTGGTGTGAGACAAATCTCGGCAATGTGGATGTCGCGTTTGCTCTCAGAGGAGAATTAACTCAATCGCGTAATCGAATTGGAGGCTGGTTTGGAGCTTTTGCATTCATGAAAGAGGATGACGAGACAATAAAATAGCATATAGAACTTACTTCCGCTAATTACCGACCAGTGGCGCGAGAAGAGACGCCGCTGGGAACGCCAAACACCGCCGGGAACACAAAACATCGGGATAACAATTATAACAGGCGCATCTCATTACTTCCTTCAGATGCCCCGTGCCATTACTCCGGCCCATGTGGGCGGTCCCTCTCCGGCGAAACGCGGGCGCCCCGTGGAGCGGGCCCACGCCTCCCGGGCCCCGCGGCACCAAGAGTAGAGATCCAAAACTACACTCCAACGGAGAGATTGCTTCGGAGAGAATGGGGGGGGGGACGATTGAATGGGATGTCCCATCTCTTCCGTTTTGAACCTCATACTTCCACTCAATAAATAGGGATCATTTACGTGATTTGAAACATTCTCACACCTATTCGTGGCTCTTAACCTGACGTTCAATTTCACTTTCACCAAAGTGCCGCATCCGAGTGTAAAAACGTCATCTTACTATTTTTCAAAGAAACCTACTTCTCAATGTTTACCTATTTTTCGAACTCGCGAGAAAAATCGGCAGTCGTTTGTCGGAGGAATATTCATTATAATAGCTCACAATATCATTTTGGAATAAACCATGGGGCTCCTGCGACGAGTCGGCACAGCTTGATTGGCCATACCTGGATTTTGTTGATAGCATATTTTGGGGCGCTTGGATTTTCAACTATTACGACTACGTGAGCCACGTGATCTTAGATGATCAGAAATACACGAAGCCACCTCCGCATTCAAGGGTATCATGGCAGTTATGCATCCCATTTTCAATTGCATTCATTCTTATTATTACGCATAGTTACGTACTTTGAATCATTGAATACGCCCAAATGTATACAATCCTCCTCATCTGCATTTCAATATTATCATCAGTTTACCGTATCCCTCCCTCCATTCACCACTCATTCCCCCTCACCCCCAGAGAGCTCCTCCGTTTTCCCTCCTCTTCCACTTGCCCTATGCAATCGCCCGTTGAACTTCCTCGGGGGAGCCTCCCTTCGATTCCCTCCAACCATATTTATTATTTCTCCACTGTGCCCTTCCAAGGTGCCTCCATTCCATCCAGTTATATTTTGTTCCCGAGTTCTCCACATGAATTTGCTCGGCCATTTCATCTAGACCATTCTCGTCAGCAACATCTTTCAAAATCTTCTTTTAATCGCTAGTCCACTTTCGCCATGTTTCTTGCCTCTGATGCGTTGAGTATTATTCTCCTTACGAATATGACGACGACCTGCTTCCTTATTTGTGACTTTTGGTTCTCTGAACATCAGCCAGCACTTGCCTCTTCTCCGCGAACGCCTTCTTAGCTTGGGCTATACTTCGCCTGATGTAGGTCGGACTTGGTCCATCCGAAGTGTGACAATGCTTCTCAGCTGGATGAAGGATTCCACTTGCTCTCGTTTCTTCCGACACTCTCTTCAGCTTCCCTCTCCCACTTGCGAGAATTTCAGTTTGCTTCTCGTATATAATATCTACTGTAAGTGTCCTTCTTTTATGTTTCTGTGTGTTTAACATTTATTAACCTAGTGTTTTTGTGTTTGTGCGTCGCCGGAGTGCGTCATTTTCAAGATTAGACATATATATATATATATGTATATATATACAGAATAAAACAGATAACACGTAAAAGGACACTCACACTGTAGATGATTTAAGCTTTCGGCCTACTCCGAGGCCTTCTTCAGGTCAGACTGAGAGGTTTTGAGGGAAGAGTGCCTGGGGAGGGGAGGGGGGGCGGAAGGTTTAGGGACTGTTGGGAAAGAAATTAAAGATGGCGGTTAAGGGTGGGAATTTTAAAGGATCGGAAATATAGGATGCATGCGGATTCGCGAGTTCTCACCTCTATGTTGGTGGCTGAATCGGGTAGGGATTCTAGAACTGTTAGGGAAAAGCATTCGTCAAATGATAGGTTGTGTGAACTTGCGTGTAAAGGGATAGGAAGAGAAGAGAGTGAAGCAGAATTACATGAGTAACGGTGATTGTTCATTCGGATGGATAAGGGGGTAATGCATTCGCCTATGTAGAATGAGGTGCATTGTTTGCACGACAAGAGATAGATAATATTTTTTTGAGAGGCAATTAGCGTGGGAACGGGGTGAAGGGACAATGAGGGGATGTGGGGAGAGGGGAGCAGATCTGATTAGGAGACATGTTTTACATCGGGGGCGATTGCAGGTAGGGGAAATATGTGGAAATTTGTCAGGGCGGGTTGTCAAAGGGTTGGTGGATCTCAGAATGTTTCTGAGGTTGGCTGGTCGTCTGTAAGCGACAGAGGGGCATTGGGGCAGTAAGGATGTGGTCGCGTCATTGTCATGTAATATAGGATAAAGTTCTTTGAGAATGGTTTTCAGTCTGTGGGATCCGGGGAAATGGGTTGTGCAAAGGTTGAGTCCAGCGTCAGATGTGGGGTTGTCATTCTGTGGTGTGTGTGGTCGGGTGGAGCGGTAGATTTTATCCTGTAGGAGCTTTTCTGGGTAACCGCGTTTGTGGAGTGCATGGTGTAGATTGTGGAGGTATTTGTTGAGGGTAGCTGTGGTGTTGCAAATACGATGTCCGCGGATAGAGAGAGAGTTGGGAATTGAGCGTTTGGTATGAGAAGGATGACTACTAGTATAGTGTAAATATTGTTGATGATTAGTGTCTTTGATGTGTACTGAAGTGGTGAATTTGTTATTGTGAATTGAGATATCTGTGTCAAGAAAGGTGATGGTGGAGTCTGAAATGGACGAAGTGAATTTAACAGTGAAAGAAGAATTTAAGGCCGATAAGAAATTGTCAAGAGAATCAAGAGCCGTGTGTCCAGAGCATAAAAATGTCGTCAATGTAGCGGACCCAGAAAAGAGGTTGGAAGGGTTGCTGTGAAAGGAAATTCTCGTCAAGGTGGCCCATGAAGAGATTGGCGTACGATGGCGCCATTCTCGTTCCCATCGCTGTGCCTTTCGTTTGGAGATGAAAACAGTTTTGGAAAGAGAATGCATTTTTAGTCAGGACGACAGTGGCGAGATTGAGGAGAAATTCAGTCGAGGGGCACTGGGGTGGGGGGCGTAGAGAAAGATAGTGTCGGAGGGAGGATAGGCCTTCTGCATGGGGAATAGAAGTATAGAGGGAGGTGACGTCGATGGTGGCCATAAGCAGGTTGGAGGTGGAGGGAATGGAGACAGAGTTTAAACGGTGGAGGAAGTGATACGTGTCTTTCGTGAAGGAGGGCAATGAGAGTACGATATGTTGTAGGTGGTAATCAAGGAATGCGGAGATTCTTTCGGTGGGAGAGTTGAAACTAGAAACTATAGGGCGACAGGGGATGTTGGGTTTGTGTATTTTTGGGAGGAGATAAAACTGGGGTGTTCTGGGGTTTGGGGGTAGAGTAGGGATATGTCTTGGGAGGTGAGGCCTTCTTCTGGTCCAAATTGGAGGAGAAGAGACCGAATTTCCTTTTGGAAGGTTGGAGTAGGGTTGTCGGTGAGAGTGGTATAGGTGGATGTGTCGTTGAGGTGACTGAGGGCTTTGGAAATATAGTCTTGGGTGTTTAAAATTACGACTGAGGAGCCTTTATCTGCGGTAGTGACCACGATGTTACCACGACCACGGTAGTGATGACTCGGAGTCATATCTTATCTTCCGAAGAAGACGGAGTTCGAGTCCGTCGAAATTATCAAGATATTATTGTGAGTGTTCTTTTTATGTGTGCTCGTGCTGTGTGTTACTGTCTGAGTTTTTTAATCAACACTTCCGTGTTACTTCGAAGAAATCATCTATATATATATATATATATATATATATATATATATATATATATATATATATAACTTTTGGACGGCACAATATAACACAGAATAAAACAGATAACACGTAAAGGGACACTCACACTGTAGAGGATTTGAGCTTTCGGCCTACTCCGAGGCCTTCTTCAGGTCAGACTGAGAGGTTTTGAGGGAAGAGTGTCTGGGGGGGAAGGGGGGCGGAAGGTTTAGGGACTGCTGGGAAAGAAATTAAAGATGGAGGTTAAGGGTGGGAATTTTAATGGAACGAAAGTATAGGATGTATGCGGATTCGCGAGTTCTCACCTCTATGTTGGTGGCTGAATCGGGTAGGGATTCTAGAACTGTTAGGGAAAAGCATTCGTCGAATGATAGGTTGTGTGAACTTGCGTGTAAAGGGATAGGATGGGAAGAGAGTGAAGCAGAATTACAGGAGTAGCGGTGGTTGTTCATTCGGATGGATAAGGGGGTAATGCATTCGCCTATGTAGAATATCTATATATATACATACATAGAAGTTTACATGACTCTCCACAGGGATGCCATATATATGTATATATTTTTATATATTGATTATTTTAAAGAGTGTATCCATCGCTCTGACCCAAATTGCCTTGATTATAGCTTTGCTTACTGTGTAAATTCCTGTCGTCTATTTGCTCTTCATGTCTTTTACGAATCGGTCGATTTCGCTTCGCAAAGGTTTCAGGTCCCATGCGTCTTACTCCTTCAAGCTGTTTTCCCTTCAATTAATTCGTGCTGGTTGGGCCCTTGGTAGAGTGATCGTTAGTGTAAACGACGATCAAAATCTATATTGTCGTTGAAACTATTGCTCTTCAAATAATTCTCTGGACATATTTACATATACTCGTATTTCTTTTCCATTTCTCATCTTCCATGGCGGAGGTTATGGTTTTCATTGAAATTAAATTACTTAATACACGAAGGTCTACACTTATACGCACTAAGACATGCATAACATGAGGTAAACATATTGAAAAGCGGTACATATGTTTTTCATTGCTTCAATTGAATGACTTAACTAGAATATTCTAATTTGGGCATAACATAGGAATATGTTGAACAATCGCATACAACACTTCTTCTATTGCTTACCTCAAAAGCTTTCGGCATTTCATGCAATGATCCACCGTTTAACCCTTATCCCTATGTCAAAATTCAATTAAATAAGGAACTTAATGTAATTACAATGTTAGCAGGTAGCAATGGCTATCCAGAAGATCTAATAAATAAACTTTACCGGAGGAAACTTATGAATACAGTCTTAAGCCAAATTTACAACCCTGAACATTTAAAAGATCCCGCTGCCAAATGGTGAAGAATACTCTATCTAGGGACTATTTCTCAAAAAGTAATTAAAAGTTTACCTCAAGAAAAAAATTAAATGGGCTCTTTTCAGTGCCTCATGCCTTAAGAACCTGATCTCTCACGATAAAGACAAAGTCCCCAAAAAAGAGATGAGTGGAGTGTATGAGTTGAAGTGCTCAGAATGTAACTAAAAGCATATTGGGCAAACAGGACGGAAATTTAAAGAAAGAAATAAAGAACACCAAATATGTGTAAAAATAAGAACATAACATCCCTCTTTGCAAAGCACCTCATCGAAAGTGACCACAAAATTGAGACTACAATTATTCATTTTGAAAATAAAGGTCCAAGGAAAAGATGCTTTGGAGCAGTTGGAAATTTTGAAATATGTCCGTTGCAAGGATGTACTTGCCAACGTAATTTTGTATCCCTCCCACTCCCCATTCCTAGACCTACCACACTTCCAAGTCAACGATTGACAGCGAACGATGTAATTCTCTTTTCTTCCCAGCTACACTGTAACCTTTTACCCGCCCACCCACCCTCCCTGACCAACCCCTCCCTCCCTTGATCAGAAGGTGTATAAATCAGTGTGCTTCTAGGAGGACCACCTGAAGATGACGTTCAACGTCGAAACCTGGGTCGCGGTTTTTAAATAAATTGTGTGGAATTACAAAGTAATCTATTTCATTTCAAAATGTCATGCGATAACTTGTTTATATTAGTATTTAAAAACTAAATAATTGGCCACAACTGCAGAGAGGTGAGCTGGAGGAATCATTACCGTGATGGAAAACGACTTTATTGTGGACCAATCACGGACATTATTATTGAAAAGAAGAGTCGCCATAACCTTCCCCGCTGAAGGGGCGGTGTTCGCCGTTTGCTGCAGACGCCGCGCTGGATATCCATTGTTTGAACTCTTCCTTGGTTTCAGACACGGAATGGGGTATCCTCAGTGACGAAGCGACGCCATTGGGCCTTCGGATTTTGCTGAGAGCGCTCCAATCCGACCTTGGAATATGTCACACGATTTCGCTTTTCCTTGGCATAGAGCAATCGTGGGATCAATCTTGCGGATTGCTTTTTCAAGTCCAAACGTGAATGCAAAACATCGAGATACCGACAGCATTAGCAATCTCACGCACCTTCACCTTTCTGTAAACCGTCACCCTACAATTTCTACAATTAACTATTTTTGGTGCAGTGATCTCAACAAGGCGTCCGAAACGTCCAGCGTCACTTGTCTCCGAACATTTTATATCCACTTGTAAACCATTGCAATCAAATTTAGGTGTGTACTCCTCCAAGAGATACTATTGACTGAAAATAACTTCGATAAATACTTTGAACAGACTTTTCAATCTACGCTCGAATTATAAATTTTCATAATCATGGGTCACGGTAGTACAGGGCTAGATGGACTTCTGACCGGATGACCCGGGTTCAATTCCCGGGCAAGCTTCCCAAGGTACCCTCAGGTCCACTCGAGCTGTGTGATTTTCCCGGAACCAGATCTTCCTGGGAAATTATAGCCGGTAGAGGAAAGGGAACTGGCCCTCCTCATCTCCCTGATGTGTGAAATTCACACGCCGTACGACTTGGTACTGGGTGAACTCTACCACCGCCAACCGCACCGACCTTCGGGTTGATTATTGTATTCATAGTTTATTTTAGGTTCATAATTATAAAAAAAATTCTTCATAAATGGACCATTCGACCACGCAAAATGATCTGCAAACAATTACTGGACGCGATTTTAAAATAAATGCCTAAATGTTCTTTGCCCATTCAAGAAACGAAAGAAACCACCATCTTGCCCAAAGTAACGGAGTAAACCAAGTAATTCCATCGTATGGGACTTTCAGGATTGATACAGGAATTTCTCCCATCATTAGGTGTGCGCAGCCGCGCGACAGAAGCAAATATTTCCATTGAAACAGTTCAATCACCCCCTCTATAAATTAGCGAAGCTTTTCGCGAAAATGGATCCATTCCCATCAGTTACTCCCCCTTGAGTGCGACAGGGGGAGACCGCCTAGGGGGGTCCCTCACCCCACAAGGGGAGGGGGCGGCATCCGCCCCCTTCCCCCCTGCGGCGGTCAGTCGGACGCCCCACCTGCCCGACCCGACGCCCCCCGTGGGCGGCTGGCAGGCCACCCGCGGCCGCCAGCAGGGTTAGGGGGCGGCGGCTCTAGGACCCCTGGCTCGAGGCCACGACGCACTTAGTCGCTTTTTGGGACACAAAAGCAACCGCTCCTCCAAGTCAGCGAGTGGATTGAAAACTGAAACTAACATTTCGACGCCCGTGGAAGGACACGTAATTATGACATTGTACGAGTTGACTGCCCACGTGACACAGAGTACAGTGAAACAGGTTCATTTCCCCTTTCCAAACGTACCTCAGACCACGTCCACCACCACGCCTCATTCACTCTGTTTTTTATTCCCACCTCAGTTTTTTATTCGACTGTTCATACCTTTTACAATATTCTGTGGTTCTACGTTCTTCCATTTCTTTTTCTCATCTCATCATCATCATATTTTAACTCATCTGCAATCTATGGTTTCCTCGAACAGTTCACTTCCACTACCCCTATGGTTTTGTTTTCACCTTTCAATATCCCTTTATTGACTTTCCCATCATACTTCCATTGTACCCAAATCCTTATCATACATTTTCCCA